>OU015497.1:130283520-130788520 GCA_907164885.2 Dolomedes plantarius | reverse complement strand
AACAGACGGCAGCAATGAAACTTAAAAGGGAATCGCCATCATCTAAAATTATTTCGGCATATATTTATGAAAAAATATTGAAGAAAAAATTTTATAAAACGTATTATTTACATTTTAAGCCATTATCACCTATTATCTCTTAAAAATCGATATAACTATGCATTTACCTACAAGGAAAGTTAAATTGAAAACTTTAATTTAATATTACAAAAATTTTCTAAATTTATTTAATTTCACAAAGCCTATATAGATATAATATTTTGTCCAATTATACGGATAAAATTGAGCATATATCAGTTGATATTTGAGGTAAAAATAGTAAGATTTTGCAATTAATAATCATTCCAGTGGAATGAATATTAATTACTATGAAATGAATATGTATGATCATATTGGGAAATAATTGAGTAAGTGATGCTGAACTACAATATATCTAAAAACTTAAACTGTCTGTATTTCCTATTAGTTCTCAATAATATTTTCATGCTTTCTTAGATGATTTCTAATCGAACTAAGTAGTATTTCCCTTCTACTTAGCTTTAAATCTGATCAATAAACAAGAAACTTTCATTTCTCATTTCCCTAAAAACAGGTTCCAATGTAATATACTCCTTAACGGTAGTTAAAATATAGATTACAGTAACCTCTGACCTCAATTTCTCAGAAATTTCTTTGTTCTACTCATTATTGTATTCTAATTCTAAAACTATTCCTATAATAAATTTACTGCTACCGTACACGGATTTTAAGGCATAGAATTAAAAGAAAAAATCTCGGAGTTTCATTTTTTTAAATAAAACAACAAATTTTATGCTTTTTCTACTTCTTACATTTTCTCCCACTGAATGTACATTTCAAAGTCCCCAAAGCCCTTCAGATGAAAATACAAAAAATAGATTTCAATGTAAGCCATTCAGTTTACCTTCCATTTCAATCAAACTTATTCTGCCTGTTGAAAAATAGGAAGATTTAATTTTTTAATGAAATAGCTGCTTTAATGTAAGAAAACTGCCTAAGATCTTTCCCTTGAAAACTGTAAGTAAAGCTCACACGGCTTAGCAAGTAGAAAAAGGCTTACGAGTAGAAAAGCATAAAAAAAATTTTATGCTTTTCTACTTCTTACATTTTCTCCCACCGAATGTACATTTCAAAGTCCCCAAAGTCCTTCAGATGAAAATACAAAAAATATATATATATTTCAGTGTAAGCCATTTCCTTTACCTTCCATTTCAATCAAACTTATTCTGTCTGTTGAAAAATAGGAAGATTTAATTTTCTAATGAAATAGCTGCTTTAACGTAAGAAAACTGCCTAAGATCTTTCCCTTGAAAACTGTAAGTAAGGCGCACACGGCTTTATCTTTCATCCATATCGGGCGTTTTAATATTTTTAAACCGTATACAAAATGCACAACTTATAATGCCTGGTAATGTACATGAAGTAATAAAGAGATTACAATGAGTCAGACAGCACAAATGATGCTGAAAGAAGAGGCATGCATTCCACTTCTACAACAACTTCATTTTATAGGTATCCTGATACCGAATTATCCAGGATATATATATATATATATATATATATATATATATATATATATATATATATATATATATATATATATATATATATATATATATAATATATATATATATATATATATATATATATATATACACTCATGGACAAAAAAATTAGCGCACCAAGAAATAATTGTGGGATCGTAACGAAACTTGCAATGAAGGTACATGTCGGGGAGATATGAAAATGATTAGAAATGCAGCGTGATTGCGCATTACGTATAGCCGGTAGAGGGCGTTGAACATCGTACTCTGTGGAGTATAAAACAGGTAACCAAAGCTTATTTGAGTGTGCTGAATCATTTACAAAGGAAGAACTAAGATAGAGATGCCATTACGCCGTGTTCGAAGACAATATAAGCAGTTGTCGCAGTTTGAGAGGGGGAGAATCGTCGGAATGATGGAAGCTGGGTGGTCAGCTAGGCGAGTAGCTCGTCAATTAGGCCGCTCTGATTGTGTTGTGAGGAGGTGTTGGGACAAGTGGACCCGAGAGATGTCATGTACACGAAGACCAGGTGCAGGGCGCCCTCGAAAGACCAGTCGTCGAGAAGACCGCAACATCGTAAGAAATGCACGCGTAGAGCCAACTGCTTCATCGACCGCCATCCAGGCACAGGTAGCACCTTCACTAGGGGCCTCTGTGTCTTCTCGAACCATACGAAGGCGCCTGGCTGAAGGACAGTTGGTATCGCGGCGCCCATTACGTGTGCTGCCCTTGACGCCCACCCATCGACGCCTGCGTTTGGAGTTTTGCCGCGCACGAGGAAACTGGACTGCAGCGGAATGGAACCAGGTCGTCTTTCGCGACGAATCCAGATTCAATCTCGGAAGTGATGACAATCGTGTTCGTGTGTGGAGAGCCCGTGGTGACCGCTTCAATCCTGTCTTTGCTGTACAGCGACACATCGCTCCCACAGCTGGTGTGATGGTATGGGGTGCCATTGCCTACAATACACGGTCACCCCTAGTATTGTTCCGTGGCACCACGACAGCCCAGCGGTATGTTCATGACATCCTGCAACCACATGTGTTGCCACTCATGCAACGGCTCCCAGGAGCCATTTTTCAACAAGAGAATGCTCGGCCTCATACGGCAAGGGTGTCACAAGACTGTCTCCGCACTGTTACTACCCTTCCTTGGCCTGCCCGATCCCCATATTTGTCTCCAATCGAGCATATCTGGGATCATTTGGGACGACGAGTTGGGCATCCCAAGAGTTTGAACGAACTAGAGGCAAGGTTACAGCAAATATGGAACGAAATGTCTCAAGACATCATACAGAACTTGTATGACTCAATGCCCGATCGTATCGCATCGTGCATTCGACCTAGAGGGGGTCCAATGGAGTATTAACTCCTCCGTTCTTTTGCCTTTTTCTCTGAAATAAATTATCCTTTTTCTTTGATTTTCTTATCGTCTTATCGATCTTTTCTTATCGATTTACTTATATCAAAGTAGTCATTAAGTATGTAAACTTTCGTTTCATTTTGACGACTCCTTCTTGGTGCGCTAATTTTTTTGTCCATGAGTGTATATATATATATATATATATATATATATGTGTGTGCGTGTGTGTGTGTGTGTGTAGTGGGCCAGGAGTTGGACGAACGGGAATACAAAAGAGTACGTTTAATGAAATTCTTGGATATACAGGGACGACACAGTTCCGTAGATTATTTACAATAAAGTTAATATGGTATTACGTCTTCATTGCACACGTCTTAAGAGTAATTTCTTTTAAATAAAAAAACATTCCTTTCAGCATTTTACACCTAACGTTACGAATCCGTCTTTACTGGAATCTGCTTCCGGTCTCATCTGCCCTCTTAAAGCGCCGAATTCGAGGCGAAACCTACTCTTCTCGGGTTGTGGCAACGCTTCGTCAGTAGCTAGGTATCACACAGGCGAACAAGTTATTGAAATATGAGGTGGAAGACGATAGTTTACTACATATATCTATATCTATATCTATATCTATATGTTGTTAAGTGCTGCTGCGAAATAAACGAATAGTAAAATGTAGCGAGGATAGTAAGATACAGTACAGTGAAGGTTCCATACGGCTAACGTAAAGCGCTTGTGGGGTAACAGAAATTATGGTGATTGAGAGAATTAAAAAGTAACCTACATTTCCAGCGAAATGTTAGAGAATAACTATGATAAATTTCATCTAAATAAGTTAAAGGGCACTAGATTATATAGGAACTAAGCATATAGACATAATTTTAATATCTATATATATAAAACAGTTCCTTTACTGATTGACTGACAGACAACGCACAGACCAAACCGCTGGACCTAAAGGGAGGAAATTTTGTACGGCGATTTTTCTTGTAGTGTAGGCGAGCACTAAGAAATATTTTTGAAAAATTGTTCTTAGATATTTTAAAATTAAATTTTTAAGCTGTTTTTGTAATATTTTTTAAAGTTTGCATTTAAAATAATAATCTGAGGGTTATAAAATTTACATCACGAGAAAGATTAGAAAATTTCCTTTAAAATAAAACCTTTTTCGAAAATTTTTACCCCCTTTTTCTGATTTTGGGTGAATTTGTAAAGATTAATTTTTAGACTTTAATTTATTGAATGCTGATCTTGTGGTTTCTTTTCTTTTTGTGATACTTTAAATTAATTTTGCGTCACGGGCATAACAGCGAAATAAATGGACAAAAAAAAATATTAAATTACGGTAACAGATAAAATTTAACCACTAGATTGACTGTGGTGCAAGTTTTTTAAGAATTTAATTCAAATTAGTATGTTTTATGGATATTACACATACAAATTAATTGCATATATTCACCGTTGTATTTAATTTGAATACTTTCTTCGACATTATTTTGTCTATAAAAATATCCATTACGATTTTTTATAAATTTATATATATATATATATATATATATATATATATATATATATATATATATGTAGGCATTAATTGCATACATGGACCGTTGTATTTAATTTGAATATACTCCGTAGTAAAGCACGAGTATTCAGCTAGTTATTAATATAAATGGTTTAAGTTTCCTGTGTTCTAATCCTACTGGATTCGCTCGCCTCAATTTTAACCAATGGAGAAAATTTTTCTACTGTTTACAGCTACATAAATGATGATAATTAAATTAAAATCGTATTTTCAGATAGCCTAAACATTTCTTCACCTTGCAACAGGATTCATTTTATAAATTTCGTTCTCCAAAGGAATATACTATGAGCGATCAAAACACGGTATAAAAAAAAACTTTTCCTCGAATAAATTAAATTTTAAAATATTATTTGCATAAAAAAAACGAAAAAATCCCCACGGTGTGAAATTCTTTCTCTATTATGGAGTGCATTTAAAATAAAGTCTTTCAATCAAAGTCCAGAACTTTTGAACACATTTTATCCATAGGTTAATATTGAGGTGAGTAATTCCAATAGGGTTAATACACAGCAGCCTTAAATCTGTTTCCACGAATGCAAACTTATTAGACAATGGTAAAACATTCTTAAAGTAACACCATGCATTTATTCCAAATTTTTTATGTTATAACTATAAGTTTATCCAGTAGTTTTTATCTAATTAAATATGTTTTAAATGCATTGCAGAAGAAAAGTAAAAAACACTAATATTTCTTTTTAATTTATGATATATATATAGATAAAATACACCCTCCATTGCTACTAGTGATAAATATTTATAACAACTTTATTTAATCTTGTTGTACCAAAACATCTCATTTTTATCTTTCGCTGTCTTCTCCATCGTTCTTTTGTACTTCATAACTTCAATTTATGTCATAATTTCATTCCGTATTTAATTTATGCTGTCATTCGGGTCTAAATAATGAAATTAATTTTTAACCGTTTTAGGAGGAGAAATTTTTGATACAATAACTTCATTAAAGCGAGTACGTTTTTGAAGTCACACAGAGACATTACTCACATCACAACTTTTACACTTTATTAATCTTGATTCTTGCTTAACTATACTCCCCGCGTGTAATTAAATTTGTTTTCAGTAATACACATCTAATCTGCTTTAGAACGTAATAAGATTTGTTTATTTCAGGGTGGAAGATAATTAACTTTCCTTGTTAATTAGTTACTCAGTCATAAGTTCGTCAAACTAATTAGCAGTGTAATTAGTGTGTGAAAAATTAAACGTGAATCATTACGTATTGAAAAAAAGTATTTACTATTTTTATCTTGAGTTCATGAAAGGGCCTTAAAACTAAGCACTAGCGAAATCAATTTTATGTCATGGATCTGGGAGTTTTAAATTATTTTTAATAATGCCTGGAGTGAAAACAAATATCACATCTTGTTTTCACTGTTTTAGAGTTAATTGCTCCGAATATAATATTCGAAATATATTTAACTTATTACCCTAGTTATATATATGTATATATATATATATATATATATATATATATATATATATATATATGTGTGTGTGTGTGTGTGTGTGTGTAAGTAAGTAAGTAGGTAATAGATATTTACATGTACCATGCCGATTAAAGGTTGTTTATTTTCAACACTATATTATACAATTTTACATTAATTATCTAAATTACTAAAATCTTATATCACCACTATACTATTTTCTGGGCAGAAATCCAATTAGGTATGAAATTAACTTATTGGTTAGGAAGCGATAAAAATAGGTTAGGAAGCGATTATCCATTCACGCAATTAACCGATCAGTTTTATGAGCTTTTAATAATCATAAATTTTATAATAAATGAGTACGTAAAATTTATCAAAAAGAAAAAAGCCTAATCACCATTTATAGATTAAATTAAAAAGCCGCATTAAGGGGAGACCCACAAATTTACTAATTTTAATTTTTAAATATTTTAGATTCTAAAGGGTGCTGCTGTATGCAAAAATTCTTTACGCAAATTATATAAAAACAAGAAGGATCGTTAATCTGTCAGACATGGACGAAGTTGTATGTTAAGAACATAAGAACGCTGGGTAAATGCATTTTTAACAATTCTGCTGCTATATTTTCTAAACTGGCCTATATATCTCAATTTTGCAGGCCTTCATCGATAATAAAATGTTCTCTTTGATTATTTCAAAATTATGTACTCTTGAACTACGGGATATTTACGGCTATGAATATTTGAAACTGCCACACATATTTTAAGTTCCTTGTATACTTAGAATTTATAAACGAGTGTCTATTTATATGAACGTATGCTTATATATATATATATATATATATATATATATATATATATATATATATATATATATTTATATTTATATGCTAGTTTGCCTATATGGTGCCCCTATAATAAAATGATCAGCATTTACTGTTTAATTGAAAATGTTCAACATTGACAAAAAAATAAATAAATAAATATTTATTTATTTATTTATTTATTTACACTCGAGAGTGAAATTGTGTGAAATATGTACATTATCAGATGTAGTGCTTTAAAGATTCATGCACATATCATTTTAAAGCCCGGAGGGTTGTCGAGTTAGTGGTCGGGCGGGCATTGCGGTACCAGAGTAAGTGTGTTCGAGCGCCACAATTAACATGGATATTTGTAGTCGTTTGGAATCGGCTCTAAATCGTACTTCCCGGTCTAATTATCCCTCGTGTAGTGTAAAATCACCTTAGTATTCTCAATATACCATAGTTTTGAACTAATTTTTATTTTTTGTGTAGATAAATATGACAACTTCATTGAGATCTTTACAGAATGATACTTAACCATTAAACAACTTGTAATAAAATATATGTGGAAAGTATTAGGAATTCTAGAACTGTCGAAAATTCGAAGGGGAATAAAATGTACCAAATCATGATGTAGATATAAAAACTCGTTCTTATTTTTCAAAAATTGTACCTTCCATTTGAAAGTATACTTGGAAATATTTCCATATTCTTTAAAAAATCCCTAAATGAAGCCCTAATTTTTATTCTTACTTTCCTTTCAAAATTTGATAATTAAAATTTATACGAAACACTCGACTGTTCTTCTGTGTGTATATGTAAATAAAAATTGTTCGTACGCATAAAATTTTAAAGATTAGATCTGAAATTTCCAAAAGTACTTTGAAAATTCAGGACAAAACTTCTGTAACACACATTTCCAAAGGAAGAACTTAAGGGAAACTATTTTTAACAAAATCATATTTTTAGACAAAAATCTGAACAAAACCATATTTTTAGACATTTTAAAAAAATCGTGTGGGAGAGAAACTGAATTCAAAGTGCGAAATTTTAAGACTCTTTCAGATTTTTCCCCTTTACCTCTTCTTTTTAAAGTTTATGACTTTAAGCCAAAAATGTGTCGCTTAAAGAGTAGAAGGCATTTGTTTGATTCACAACTGTTCCCTTTTCATCGTCCGTTGTCCACTTTACGTCCTGTAAAACCTGAGTTTCGGCCGACGGACATTTATTTCTTTTCTCTTAACCAATAAATGTCCGGTGCGGCGTTAAATCCAGTTTGAAATATGCGAAAGTCTCATAAAAAATTCAGTCCTTTCACTTTACTTTCAAGAGAATGGGATTTGTGAACGGAACCACAAGGAATTGTAGCACCTTTTGGAAGGCGGGTTTTGCTGCGATACTTGATTTCTCTTTCCGCCAGCAACATTGTCGTTTTATAAGTTTTATGTGGTAATTCAAATTTCATCCATATATACGAATGTAGTGCGTGAAAACGTCACTGATTATTTATATATACATGCATACAAACACACAGATATTTTTGACATTCCTTATATATATATATATATATATATATATATATATATATATATATATATATATATATATATATATATATATATATATATATATATATATATGTATATATATATATATACATATATATATATGTATATACACACATATATATATATATATATATATATATATATATATATATATATATATATATATATATATATATATATATATATATATATATATACACTGTTTAACTCTCGTATAAGGGCTGATTATTACCATGTTGTGAATAAAAAGGTTATAAATTGAAAATGCTCATACCATAGTAAAATATTTTCATATTTTTTAGCTTTTTAAACTAATTATTAAGATTATCTGTAATTTTTACTGCTCTCTTTTTTATGTGCTGGATTTTGGAGGAAATGTAATGAGAGATATCTGTCATCAAAAGTCAGTTGTAACCTTTATTTTCAACAAATACCTTATTTATAACAAATACCTTCGGATCATCTGAAAACAAAAGACGATTACTATGAAAAGTTCAGTAACATAGACCAAGTACTACGACATATGTGGTCGCGTTTTCATACTTTAAATCAAGCTTGAAGAGCTTTTTTTTTCTTTTTATCCACTTGGTGGAAGCTGTTAGGAAATAAACAATAAAACGTGGTTTTCTGCTATTATCAGTTCCTGTTAAAACCACTGCCTTTAAATCTGCAATTCCACAATTAAGTTCAACACGTTTCATGATTTCACTTCATCAATAATTACACAGGCCAACGATGAAAAAACTTTTTGAATAAATATGCCTTATTCTTGTGGTTTTTAGTGAGCTGAAACCGAATATGCCAATAAAAAAGTCATATAATCCACAATTTTTTCACATTTTAATACTCAATATTTAAAGAAATGACATTTTTAGCGAATTCAACGCCTTAAGCTAACCGCCAGCAATGTGGCTTTACCAAATTCCCATGATTTTTATGTGAATAGGACGGTAGGGCAAGGGATCAACATTGGTCCAGAAAAATCTGGCATGCAAGAAAATCTTTAAAACTTGGAGAGAAGAACATTCTGCTCAAGAACCTCGTGGTCCCGGCAACATTGTGCTGCGACCTCTACACATAAAACTAGGCCTACTGAAACAGTTTGTGAAAGCGTTACCCAAAGATGGAGAATGTTTCAAGTATCTCTGCGAGAAGTTTCCTCATCTAACAGAAGCAAAATTGGAAGAAGGCGTGTTTGTTGGGCCTGACATCTGAAAAATGATGTTCGATCCCAACTTTGAATCAAAAATGACTTTAAAAGAGAGGGAGGCTTGGGGATCATTCAAGCAGATTGGGACCAAGTTCTTGGGCAACAAAAAGGACCCACATTATACACTGAAGTGCCACTGAATTAGGGATACCTACCTAGTAACGAGTTGGGCCTCCTCTGGCCTTGATAACGGCTGCCATACGACGAGGCATAGATTCAACAAGTTTCTGGAAACGTTCCACGGGAATGGCTTGCCAAATATTGGCTAAAGCTGTCCCTAATTCAGTAAGGTTCTTTGGTGCTGTGTGATGGCATTTCACGCCTTGTTCCAAAACATCCCAAAGATACTCAATAGGATTGAAGTCTGGGCTTCTAGGTGGCCAATTAATGACAGAGAAGTCAGAGGAATGCTCATCCAACCAGCCAGTACCTAACCGGGACTTGTGAGAGGTACAGTTGTCTTGCTGGAAAACTCCATTTCCGTGCGGATAACAGAACAGCATAAACGGATGGAGGTCATCACCCAGCAACTCTACGTACCGAATTGCATCGAGGGAGGTTGGTACACGCACCAAAGATCCCAAACTGTGCCACGAAAAAACACTCCAGACCATGATTGAGCCACCATGTCCTTGTACAGTTCTAGGCAGGCATGCAGGATGCATGGCTTCATGAGCCTGACGCCATATTCTCAGCCTTCCGTCGGCGTTAAGTAGTCTTA
The DNA here is from genome assembly GCA_907164885.2 of Dolomedes plantarius. NCBI lineage: Eukaryota > Metazoa > Arthropoda > Arachnida > Araneae > Dolomedidae > Dolomedes > Dolomedes plantarius. Next base: position 130,778,264 of record OU015497.1, on the reverse strand, counting down.
ATCGAGACTCATCACTCCATGCTACTCGTTTCCAGTCCTCTACATTCCAGTCTCTGTGTTCTCTTGCCCAGGCAAGACGTGCAGCCCGATGGCGAGTATAGAGCAATGGTACTCTCGTAGGTCGACGGCTCCCGAAACCCATTCGGTGAAGCGAGCGTTGCACAGTCCGTTAACTGACTGTACGACTGGAAACCGTCATTAAACTGGGTGGTAATTTGAGCTAATGTTTGGCTTCGCTGGCTACGTACAATACGCCTGAGCCGTCTCTCACCACGCACTGTCAAAGCTAATTGTCCTTTGCAGTTTGCCCGATCGCTAGTTTTTTTCCACCATCCATGTATTCTTGGTATACTCTTGACACTGTCGACCTTGAAAATCCTAGCTGTCTGACGATTTCGGAAATTGAATGGCCCATGCGTCGCGCACCTACGATTTGTCCCCCTTTGTTATCCCTAATTCAGTGGCACTTTAGTGTATTTCTATTGTAGCCAACATGCTGCAAAAGTTAAAAAAGTTAGGCTGTTTGATGAGCCTCAAGATTCCCTTTTTGAACAATCACCTTGATTTTTTCCCAGATAATTTGGATGATGTAAGTGAGGAGCAAGGTGAGCGGTTTCATCAAGATATTAAATTATGGAAAGACGGTATCAGGGCCGATGGAATACAAGTATGGTGGGAGACTACTGTTGGTCACTTCACCGAGAAGTTGAGAAAGCGATTCACAGTTGAAAAAGCAATATCAGGAGCTTTAAGGAAAAGAATTTAAGGAAATAAAAGCCAAAGCACACATAAAATCTATGTAATAAAAAGGTATTTTCATGATACTCGAATAAAAGTTTGTTCATATTGTAACATTTATTTATTTTTATTTTCTATGGAATGTTCGGCTAATTCTCTAGTTTCCGACAAAGTCACATTGTGACGAAACTGTGGGTGATAGAAAAAAACTGATGTCAGATACGGATTCAGCACCAAAAATTACATAAGAATCAGCTATTAACGTTAAAATTTTTCAAAAAGTCATTTTTCGTTGGCCTGTGCTATCAGACTTTTGGAATGATTAAAAAATCTACAGATCTGACTGTATGTAGAAATATAACCACATCATAATGACTTTAGTATATTATGTAGTCTATTCGTTATAACAGGAATTATTAATCCTTTAAGGTATTCGATTACCTTTAAAACATTGATTTTGATGAAAACTCCGAAATTGTTTTCGATTCCATTTTTTAAATATTGCAAAATTATTTTTCTAAATCTGCTTTTATTTTTTCGGTACAATCATTAGAAATTAAATAAGAGCGATTTAAAGATCAGCAGCAGCTATGAATTTCAATAGAAGTTGAAAATTTTAATCTTGTTTTCTGGAGAACTTATTTTTCATCAAAAATGTAAACAACTCTTGTGATAACTCAAAATCTAACCATGACATATCTACAAAATTTTTCACGTATGTTTTTCATAATACTAAGAATATAATGGACAGCAGATTTGATTCTAGGTATATTATTTGTTGATTTATAGCTGCATTTATAAAAAAAAATCTCCTCAAATACTATTACTAAAATTTTACATGTAATTGCATATAATGACCTGTTTTTTTAGATTTCAAGATATCGATTAGCTTTTAGATTATTTCACTCAGGAGGTACTTGTGTACATATGACAAAAATAAATTAATGTTATATGGATAATATTTTTTCTTAGAGGTAGCGCCGTTTTTGTAAAAATTTGCTTAATTTCGTCCTCAAATCATCAATTTTTTAAAAAGTTGCATAGTTATGGCTTATTTTTTCACCATTTTTGTATTTTGGTGTTATATCCCTTCGAAACATAATACATAAATTTATTCAAGTACAGTTTATGAAAAAAAAAGTTCTTCGAAGGTAGTCAGATACCTTAAATGGTCTCAGATCCGTTTTGATAAATCGTGTAAGAAATTGTCGTATATATTTGTGGTATATGCGCAATTGTAGTATACGCGCATTTTTCTGCTATTGGCATGTTCTTGGGACTAGTTAATCACAAAACTAAAAGTTTTCCACTAGTAATGCATCAACTATGATTGAACTGAAGACTAGTTACTGCAGTAATTCTTGTATACGCAGTCGAGGGTCCGCCTGTTCCTTCAATTATTATGGATCTGGTCGCCGGACGGACAGTACAGATCTGGCGACCAATTAAGGCAAACCCGAACCTCTCTGGGGACTAGTTAAGACAACTTGCTCTTGTAGAAAATTTCCCTGTTTATTGTAAAATCAAGTGTGGTGACACAGTGTTTCTCTTCTATAATTAAAACTCGCAAGTCTTCTCTTCACAAATTATTCATTTCCTCCCCCTGGCTAAAAACAGAAGTCTTCATGCTTCTAAATAGGAACAAAATACGTCATGGTTGTATTCATACTCGTAGGTTAACAGCACCCTTTGTCATAGTATAATTTAGGCTATGAGTTTCTAAACTATCCTTGTCCACTATAAGTGATATTTTGTAAATTTCAAAAGACATTTTTCCAGATAATAACATATTTTGACATTAAATTTCTTAAGGTGAGTTTAGCTACATAATTCAGCTACACGTAGAGTCAGGAGTGCCACCTTAATCAGATTTCAGTTCTAAGTACGACGGTAGGCTGAAAAGTAATGCACACATGCTTGTAGAGTGCGAACGAAATGACCTTCAAAACCGCGCCAAGTGGCATATGGAAGTTACATTCCCCTTAACCCTTTGCGGACGACCGCCGAGTTTCGCGGAAGTTACACTGGGGACGAAAAGCACCGCTGCGCGAATGACCCTGGAGGACGGGAGATTTTTGACGCTAAGCCTAATCTACATGAAAGACTTAGAATCGCATTGCGCTCCACACTAATTTTACTTCTGCATGATCAGGAACTTTCAAAAGCATTGCATATATATTTTGCTGATAACTATAGGTAATTTTAACATTAGAATTGAAAGATAATGAATAAAAATTAGCACTTACCTTGAAAAAAAAATTATACCTTTCGACAATTACTTTAGAAATTTAATTGAACTTTTATTTTTAAAACGTAATAAAAACTAATAATTTCAAAATAAGATTCAGAAAGACATATATATACAATTAAAAAATGGGATATTTACATATTATTTTAAAAGCATTTTTGTGTGTGATATACTTCAAAGCAAGGATCAATGCATAATCCAACATCGCATTCTCTACATTCATAATAACTCTCCACACGTTTCCTTTTCTCTTTCGTTGTTTGAGAACAAACAACGCACCTCCTTCGTTTGTCTTTTTTCCCAGTTTTAGAACATAATTTAGGAAAATGCCTCCCAGATAAGCGGAATGCAGATAATTTATCCAAAGGGCGAGAGGGGCGCTCTTGAGGTACGAAATATTTTCCCAATATTTGCTCTACAAGGTTCAGCCGAAATTGTAGGGCAGGGCACTTTTTCTGGGTGTGATGATTATATATTGCATTAGCATTTAGTAAGGTGATGTCCAGAAATCCGAAAAATAATTTTCGGTACCATTTTACCGTTTTTCTGTAGGCTGGATAATGCGTCAAAGACGCATCGCCCATGTCCACTCCGCCCATATTTTTATTGTAGTCTAATATGCATGTTGGCTTCATTATATTTGCCCCTGTTTTTCTATCTGTACGCCCTGATGGTTGCACTCCAGTATTATGCATGGAGGTTAACATCAGAACCACTTTCTTTTTATCCTTGAAAGCAATTATATTAGTATTGCCTTTTTGTATTGCAGCAATTTCTTTCTCAAATGAAAGGGGAGGAAAATTTTTCGGCATACCTTTTCTGTTTTTCTGGACAGTTCCACACATATTTGTATTTACAGAAGACAAGTAATCTGCCAATGACGGGGAAGTAAAAAACCTGTCCAAATATAAATTATATCCTTTTCCAGTCAAGTTACTAAACAGAGTTCTCACAACGCGTTCTCCGTAATTTCCCCCATCTTCGCATAACAACGTGTCTTTTCCTGTGTAAATTAGGAAGTTCCACACATATCCAGATTTCGATTCTGATAGTTTATAAATTTTGATTCCATACCTAGATCTCTTTGAAGGTATGTACTGACGAAATCCTAATCTCCCTTTCCAAGAGAATAGAGATTCGTCGATGCATATGTTTTCCTCGGGAGTATAGACATTTTTAAATTTTTCCAGAAGTATATCTAAAACAGGTTTTATCTTATCCAGCTTTTTTGCATTACCATCTTCTGTGAAGTGCATATATCGCAAGATACTTAAAAACCGGTCTCTACTCATCGTTGAGTTGAAAAACGGTGTTGCGATAATTTGGTTCGTCGAAAAATACATTTTTATATCAGGCTTTTTCACGATGCTAGATGTTATAATCAAAGCCAAAAAAACTCGAAATTCATCTGCAGTAACAGGTGTAAAATGCGCAAATGACGGAGAAGCCTGTGATGTGGATGCTGCATGAAGCTTCCTTTCTTCCTCTTTCTCTGCGAAGCTGTTTGTAGCTTTTACAATAAGCTCAATTAAATCATCACTGAAAAATATATTAAAAAAATCCATCTCATTACAATGAAGCGATGTCACATTTAGCCCCGGAGTGCCAACGAAAGGATGCGGAGAAATATCCTTCACATTATACGACCACTCCTTCGAAACTGGTGATTGAAGTACGGATGCACTTTGGTTAACCGTACCATTATCATCATCCTCATTCGATTCATCTCCAGATGAATGAGATACACATAAAGTCCAAGAATCTAAACTATCTACTGCACTTTCATCACTATCTGATTGCTCCAATAGAGCCAAAATTTCCTCCTGTGTTAAAGCTCTTTTTCTTTTCGCCATCCTTTCCCCTCGCTTAACTCTAACTTTTTAACACCAAACCCATGAAAATACTATTATAGAACAAATATTCCCCCATCCCTCTGAAAAATAAATAAAAAGTAAAAACACAAGCCGCCGATTACAAAAGAGAGTGGGAGTCTAACGCGACAGCAATCCACTGCACGTTCATTTGTTTACATTACCGAAAAACACTTGTTCACCCTTCTCCCCAAACCAAAACAAAAAAAAAAGAAGTATTTCTGAAGGTCAGTGCTTGGAAAACCCGTTAAAGACCGTTATTGGAAAGTAGCGCCATCTTTTATTCAAAATACAAAACGTTCCATTTAAAAACACGGATACGTGGCAGCCGTCTTCTGCAGAAAATTGACTATCGCCACGTACACGCGTTCGCCGTCCTTTGCGGTAAATTTCAGCTGAACACGCGTACGTGGCGCTCGTCCGGAAAGGGTTAATACTCATCGCAGGTTTTAAGTCGTTGTGTTCATCCAGTGTATTTTGAAAAGCGGTAGCATGGAGACGAGTTTTAGTGCTATGTCAACGGCGAGTTATACAGCGAGCTTTTATCGAATTTTTAACAACTGAAAAAGTGACTCCTACTGAGATTCATCGTCGTTTAAAGGGTATTTATGGTGACGATGCTGTTGATAGGGGTACTGTAAATCGATGGGTAATAAAATTTCTTGTTTGCGAGCCTGGAAAAGCCATAATTGTTGATGAAACACGCAGCGGACGTCCGATCACTGCCACAGACGATGAACATTGCAAACTCGTCGACGATTTGATTCAAAATGACCGACGAATCATTCAAAAGCGTATGGCAAACCATATTGGAGTATCCAAGGAATATGTCTGCTTCATTATAGAACGATTGGGATACCGTAAAAACTGTGCTGGATGGGTACCACGCCGTCTCACAGGCGAGAACAGCGTCGGACTGGAGAGGCTCTGTGAAACCTGAAGTTTGAACCGATTCCACACCCTCATTATTCCCCCGATCTTGCGCCTTGCAATTTTAATTTTTTTCCTTTACTCAAGAGAGACCTCAAGTGTAATTATTACACCTAGGACGATGTGGTGAGGGCAGCTGTCAAGTCGTGGATTCGAGAAAAGTCGGAAGAATTTTTCAGTGACGGAATGAGAAAATTTGTTACACGTTGGGAGAAATGTATTAGCCTTAACGGAGACTATGTTGAAAAATAAATATATGATTTTGAAGCTTAAGAATTGTACTTTAATGTTCTTTTTGCCCTATATCGCTATTTCGTTTTGTTCACGCTCTACAAGCATGTGTGCATTTCTTTTCAGCCCACCCTCGTAGTATTTTTAAAAACCTTTTGATAAGATCACTTTTGAAACTAATCGCCTCAATTGCATATTGATGTACTATTTATCCTGCTTTGAGATTTGTTTTTAAAGTCATCAAATACATCACAAGACTCTAGGCTCTAAAGGTGCAATTCCACTGAGGCAACTTTTAGGCAACAGTTAGCATGCGGCATTGACGCATGCTACACACAGTCTTTCTATTGAAGGAACACGACGCGACAAAAAACAAGTCTCCTTGCCGCATGCTAGAAGTTAATTGTTTGTGTCGGGATGCATGCGTCACCTCTCGACAGAATTCAACGTATCGAACAGTGTCGTCATTGTCCAAGAGACAGCGGATCGGTGCGACTTGTATCGTGCCACATAGACTGGGATAATGGAAAAAAACACGTCATTTATTGCAAATTACCAAAAGCAAAAAAGGTAAATGGTTTACATTTGAGCTTTTAAGTTTTCTAGTGGACGTCGATGTACGTAAATCAACATTGTCAACTGCTCAATGAGTCGCTCAATTAGTGGTTCATGAGTCTGGAAAGCTACGTGGAGTGAGCAATAAACGCGACAAAAATAGCTGTGAAGAGAAAGGTGAAAAGTGTATTGCACCTAAAAGGACACGGAAGGATTTATCTCCTTCGGATCGCGAAGAGGAGTCATATAGTATTTTAAAAAATTCATGTCAATGAGATGATTGCTCAACATATGGAGAACATGTGGCTAATATGCTGCGAAATTTAAGCTCTAGAGCACGAAAAATGGTCAAGCAAATAATAAATAATACATTATTTGAAGCAGCTATGGGCAAATATGATGAACCTAGTCATTCCAGTACACCTCTTTATAACTGTGAAAGTAGTAGTTGTGGCACTGGTCTATCTTCTGGGACTGAGAATAGGCCTACTCATACTAGTACAACCTCGAGTACACCTCTTCACAGCAACTATAGTTACACCATTCTATCCTCTGAGACATCTGCATCGACGTTTTCTCAATCTCAAGAAACATCCAAGCGCTCAGAAAATCTTTTGGCATTTCCAGTACATTTTGAATCCCTTATTAGTAACTCTGACAAATTGACTTGAAACCTTGTATTATTATACATCTTGTATAAGTATTTGTATGGTAAAAAATTAAAAAATTGTTTAATATATTCATAGTTTTTCTTATCCTGACAAAATCATATAGAATGTCGATCAAAGCTCTGCATACCTCTGGAATAATTCGAGAAATGCTTGGCTAAGATATCCGAAACAGATACATAAGTGATGAATAGCTAACACCCGTAGCCAAATATTACAATGTCACTTACAACCTCACACGAGGTGGTATTGCTTCCCGAAAGGTATATTTCTTCTTAGTAAGTAACACTTTTTCCAGTATGTACTGGAAATCTTTTTTACTCATTCGTGTAAAATTTCGAAATAAAGCTTCATCGTAAGCAACCAACTTGTATAAATTATACTGAGTTTCTTGACCATCAACATATAGTTTTCTTCTCCACCACCATGGCTTTCTTCTTTTTATTTCTTACATTTCAAAGCCATTACGAAATTAGCAGCTGCCGTGACTGTTTGTAAAGACATGATGCACCAAACTGAAGTTGCCTGAATGGAATCGTTTTAGACGCATGCTACGCGCATAGACGACAAAGCGCATGAGATGTGGGAAGACAAATTCCACAAGCTACATTATTGAATTTTGTGACACATAGTTGCGCACCTATAATCAGGCAACACTAGGAAACAAGTATCATGCCTCATGTCGTCCAGTGTTGCCTCAGTGGAATTGCGCCTTAAAAGCTATCATAATTTCCAGTCAATAGTAAACACCGAAAATTGGAATGTAATGTGTTTTAAAGTTGCATATCAAAAATTTTTAAGTTCTACACCATATACGTTACTCGTATTAAGTGTCATCATTCTTTGTTGATCTTATTACTGCCAATATAATTTTATCTGTATACCGCTCCCATCCATATGACCGAAATATACTAACTTGAATGGTCAGTCATCAGTTAGGTCCCCATAAATTCTTTTCTAGTATTCCTAGAATTTCACCTAACCTTTACATGCGCTATCTCGTTTTCTTTCTCTCAAAGTATCCAAAAGAAAATGAAAAACTCCCGACAAAAAGACTTTTTCCTATTTGTACATTTAACTGCAGTCTCTGTACGTACAGATATCTCTCAAATAAGCTGTGAATGGAAAATATTTACAGGTACGAACCGAATAAATTCTGCATGACAAGGTTCGTGTTATCGGAACTGTCTTCTCGGGACGTTTTTACTTACTTTTCATTCGGTCTTGCTGCGTGTGCTTCAAATATTTGTCAGTTCTGCTTGCTTGATTTCGAAGAAAATTCTTAGAACTCCTTTTCCTTGTTTATCAGTTTTATATATATCACAAGGTGGCATACCATTAACAGATATTTTGATATTTTAAGGAAGCATTAAATTCTAAAAAAAATAAGTTTATAGGAAAGTTCCTAATTACATTACAATAGAATTATAATAAACGACATTAAAGTAAATAATTTCACAAGAAAAACTCTTTTAACAAATTTCCTCTGTAATATATCACAAAGGATCATTAAAAATGCTTTATAGCAACAAACTTTCCTTTATTAGCTTGATATGTAATTGTGTTACATTACGATTATTTAGTGTAACGTTGCATAATGCTAAATAAAGATACAAGAAGTATAGTATGTTTGCATGGATATTATCTTCTATTCTATGTTGTGCAATATGGGAAATGCCGGATTTGCCTGCCTTTGTATATTATAACTTAATAAATAACATACCATAAAATTTCCAGTCCTTATTGCAATAAATTTATTTAAATGAATAAATCCTTTAATGTAAAAGCTCCATTTCCAGACACATTTAGGGAAATAATACAGTTCATTACTTTAAATTTCTTGATTTAAAAGAATTTGTTTGGTGATATATATTATTCCTCTTTGAAAGTGAAGATCTGTCGTAGAAAGTGTACATATATTACACAACATATGTATAGTTTCATATGTATACTTTTTCAATGTATTACATTTGAAAGTAAACATATATATACACACACACATATATATATATATATATATATATATATATATATATATATATATATATATATATATATATATATATATATATATATATATATATACAGTGGAATCTCGATCTATCGTTTTTCAAGGGACCGATTAAAATGAACGATAAATGCGGGAAAACGATAGATGCAGAAACATAACAAAGCAATATGATAGTTGGGACTGAATAAAATGAACGACACATACGGAAAAACGATGGATCCGAAAACGATCGATCGAGATTCCACTGTATATATATATATATATATATATATATATTAGGACTGGGCTTTATATCGATGTAACGCAAATATCGATTTAGTATTAATATCGACGATGCGATTTAGAGCTAACATCGTTTGCGAAATATCGAAATTCCGATCTAACGCACTACATCGATCTAACGAAGACATCCGCGACCGCGATGTTCCAAATCTCGATTTAGTATTAATATTGACGATGCGATTTAGAGCTAACATCGTTTGCAAAATTTCGATGTAACGCACTACATCGATATAGCACCGACAAACGCGACCGCGATATTCCGGAATTCCGATTCAAAAAAGAAAGATAAATGCAGTTACGGCCCCGCGCCAACATCAATTTACGCTGCGCATGCGCCCTGCTTGCTAAATCGCCACCCCGATTTAAGGAAAACGATACACGCTGCCCTGCTTGCTAAATCGCCAACACGATTTAAGGAAGACGATCCACGCTCCAGAATCCGATTTAAGCTGCGCATGGGCACTGCTTGCTAAATCGGCACCCCGATTTAAGGAAGACGATCCACGCGCCAGAATTCGATTTAAGCTGCGCATGGGCACTGCTTGCTAAATCACCACCACGATTTAAGGAAGACGATCCACGCGCCAGAATTCGATTTAAGCTGCGCATAGGCAGTAATAATTGTAATTTTATTAATTATGTATAGCAGAGATGTCAAATAGAATTTATCAAAGTACCAAAATTAAAGTACTAAATTGAAAATATGTATGTTTGTAATAAATAATAAAAAAATTAAAGAGATAGAGTACAATATTAAATATATAAGTGTCAATAAATAGTTAAATATTTTAATAGTACTTACTTATATTTGAAGAAAACTATTATGATTTGTTACAGTTTACTTAAGTTTTTTATTTCATGTTACTTTCAAGATTTTTGCTATCAGGTTGGTATATTGTTGATTTCAAGGTATTAATTATAATCAACTATTCTGTATTAAACAGCTCTTTATCCCTGTTCCACCAATTTAAAACGAGACTTATTTTTCCAGGCAATTCACACTTTCCTTTGACTGGAGCATATCAAGCAAAGCAACTTATTTATTTTTATTGTAATTTCAAATTTTTTTCTGGCATGTAGAACCTTGGCAAGAAATTTGCCAATGTGCAAGAAATTTGCCATTACTGATGCATAAGTAATGTAGAAGAATAATTATATTAAAATTATTTCATTCAATGAATAGTTTAATTCAGAGAAAGTAATTTTTCTAATCTTTATTATATTTCAAATGAAATTTCCCCAACTAAGTTTAATTAATAAAATTAATTTATTTATATTGCCTTTGTTATAAAAGATGGTTAACATCTTCAGCTTAAAAACATATACGTGCGGGGGGGGGGGGGGGGGGTCAAGATAAGGACATATTCTACAGCGGAGTTAAATCAATTTATCTCTAAATCGCGATGTTAGACTGATGATAAATCGATTTAAGAAATCTCTAAATCGCCCAGCCCTAATATATATATATATATATATATATATATATATATATATATATATTTATTTATAATATATATATATATATATATATATATATATATATATTTATTTATTATATATATATATATATATATATATATATATATATTTATTTATTTATGTTTTGTTTTGAGTTTCAATATGATATTACTAGTGACAACATGCTATTGTTTGAATATAACTGAATACAGTAGTACAAACACTAAAAGAGGTATAACCTAATTCTGAAACTGACAAAATATAGAAGTGATATGGAAAATTGTTGAGCTACCGAAGGTGTCATAAATAAGCATTATATATTTTATTTGAGTTCCAGAATTATCTGGAAGGAGATATTATAACGCAATCCTTCACGCAAATCGGATAGCCATATATCCAAATGGGGCATAAAATATTAATCGCAGAAATTTATGAAAACAACTCCCTGCGCTAAATCTAAGGCTTGAGACGTGATCGGAGATAACATGAATGCAGTGCAATCGTAACTACATCTAGACTGTTATAAGTAAAATATATGTTTGAAAACTAGGTCAAATTGTCTGTAATATTGTATTTATGTTTTCGGATCCATACACACGTGTATACGTAAATAATATGTACACATATATAAGTAACTAAATCTATCTTTATACTTTGTATTTAATAAAAACAATTATATATATATATATATATATATATGTCGGACTTAAGCGGGAACGAAATAATTATTCTAAATTTAAAGGGGGCTTAGTAATTAATTTATTGTCGTGGCGTAATTCGCCACTATTCTCATATCTTGGTTCGAAATACATCGAGAGAAATCGGGGAAATTCCCTTTGGATTGATTGACATCTGTGGCCACGCCTATGGTTCATCGCCGGTGTATGCGTCACAGAGATCATGTAGGCATGCGCGGTGGCTGTTGATGGCAGAAAAACAATAGCGTTTAATCAGACGGCGGGAAATTCTTGATGGAGATAGTCACGCGTCTCGCGGGAGCTTGATGATTCTTGGATTTAATTTATCAGATTGAATCAGGTAGCTTAAGATTTTGGAAATAAACGATGTTCGATATATTAATTGTAGTTCTTTGCCACCGGCCTTTTAATTCAATGACTGCCATAACTTTAATAATTAAGTAAAGATATATCAAGAAGGAGTAAGTTTGGATTTAAGACGACGTAATTAGAAAGGTGTAAGTAGCGAGTTCGTCATATATATATATATATATATATATATATATATATAAAACAGTTCCGTAACTGACTCACTGACTGACATACAACGCACAGACCAAGCCGCTGGACCTAAAGGGCTAAAATTTTGCATGGCGTTTCTTGTTATGGTGTAGGGGTGCACTAAGAAAGATTTTTCAAAAATTCTTCTTAGATATTTTTAAATTAAATTTTTAAGCTGTTTTTATAACTTTTTTTTGAAGTTTGCATTTAAAATAATAATTTGAGGGTTATAAAATTTATATCACGAGAAAGATCCTAAAAATTCCTTTAAAATGAGATGTTTTTCGAATCTTTATTTCCATCTTCTGATTTTTTGTGAATTTGTAAATATTAATTTTTAGAATTTAATTTATTAAATGCTGATCACGTGATTTCTTTTTCTGGTACTTTAAATAATTTTATCGTCACGTGCATAGCAACTAAATAGACAAAAAAATATTTTTTTTCTTGCTAATGCGGCAGACGATTGGACATTATCCAAAAAAATATTAAAATACAGTAAAAGAAATGTTCTACAAACTGTACTATAATAACTGTACTATATTCTTTAGTATTCTTTATATTAGATTTAATTTGAATATTTTCTTCTACATTATTTTGTCTATAAAATAATCCTTTACGATTTTCTTATAAATATATATATATATTTTGCATCAATTGTATACATTGATCGTCGTATTTATCATATAATATATATATATATATATATATATATATATATATATATATATATATATATATATATATATATATATATATATATATATAATATATAAATATATATATATATATATATATATATATATATATATATATATATATATATATATATATATATATATATATATACATATATACATATATATATATATATATATATATATAAATATATATATATATATATATATATATATATATATATATATATATATATATATATATATATATATATATTATATACACTCATGGACAAAAAAATTAGCGCACCAAGAAATAATTGCGGGATCGTAACGAAACTTGCAATGAAGGTACATGTCGTGGAGACATGCAAATGATTAGAAATGCAGCTTGATTGCGCATTACGTATAGCCGGTAGAGGGCGTTGAACATCGTACTCTCTGGAGTACAAAACAGGTAATCAAAGCTTGTTTGAGTGTGCTGAATCATTTACAAAGGAAGAGCTGAGATAGACATGCCATTACGCAGTGTTCGAAGACAATATAAGCAGTTGTCGCAGTTTGAGAGGGGGAGAATCGTCGGGATGATGGAAGCTGGGTGGTCAGCTAGGCGAGTAGCTCGTCAATTATGTTGTTCTGATTGTGTTGTGAGGAGGTGTTGGGACCAGTGGACCCGAGAGATGTCATGTACACGAAGACCAGGCTCAGGACGCCCTCGACAGACCAGTCGTCGAGAATACCGCCACATCGTAAGAAATACACGCTTACAGCCAACTGCTTCATCGGCCGCCATCCATGCACAGGTAACACCTTCACTAGGGGCCTCTGTGTCTTCTCGAACCATACGAAGGCGCCTGGCTGAAGGACAGTTGGTATCGCGGCGCCCATTACGTGTGCTGCCCTTGACGCCCACCCATCGACGCCTCCGCTTGGAGTTTTGCCGAGCACGAGGAAACTGGACTGCAGCGGAATGGAACCAGGTCGTCTTTAGCGACGAATCCAGATTCAATCTCGGCAATGATGACAATCGTGGTCGTGTGTGGAGAGTCCGTGGTGAACGCTTCAATCCTGCCTTTGCTGTACAGCGACACCTCGCTCCCATAGCTGGTGTGATGGTATGAGGTGCCACTGCCTACAATACATGGTCACGCCTAGTATTGTTCCGTGGCACCATGACAGCCCAGCGGTATGTTCATGACATCCTGCAACCACATGTGTTGCCACTTATGCAACGGCTCCCAGGAGCCATTTTTCAACAAGACAATGATCGGCCTCATACGGCAAGGGTGTCACAAGACTGTCTCCGCACTGTTACTACCATTCCTTGGCCTGCCCGATCCCCAGATTTGTCTCCAATCGAGCATATCTGGGATCATTTGGGACGACGATTCGCGCTAGAGGGGTTCCAACGGAGTATTAACTCCTCCGTTCTTTTGCCTTTTCTCTGAAATAAATTATCCTTTTTCTTTGATTTTCTTATCATTTACTTATATCAAAGTAGTCATTACGTATGTAAAATTTCGTTTCATTTTGACGACTCCTTCTTGGTGCGCTAATTTTTTTGTCCATGAGTGTATATATATTTGGCATTAATTGCATACATTGACCGTTGTAATTAATTTGAATGTACTCCGTAGCGAAGTACGGGTTTTCAGCTAGTCTATATATATAAAACAGTTCCGTAACTGACTGACTCACTGACATACAACGCAGAGACCAAACCGCTGGACCTAAAGGGCTGACATTTTGCATGGCGATTCTTCTTATAGTGTAGGGTAGCACTAAGAAAGATTTTTGAAAAATTCTTCAGAGATTTTTTAAAATTAAATTTTTAAGCTGTTTTAGTAACTTTTTTTAAGTTTGCATTTGAAATAATAATTTGAGGGTTATAAAATTTATATCACGAGAAAGATTCTAAAAATTCCTTTAAAATGAAATCTTTTTCGAATCTTTACCTCCATTTTCTGATTTTTGGTGAATTTTTAAAGATTAATTTTTAGAATTTAATTTATTAAATGCTGATCACGTGATTTATTTTTCTGGTACTTTAAATAATTTTATCGTCACGTGCATAACAACTAAATAGACAAAAAAAATATATTTTATCTTGCTAATGCGTCAGACGATTGGACATTATCCAAAAAAATATTAAAATACAGTAAAAGAAATGTTCTTTAAAATGTGCTATAATAACTGTACTATATTCTTTAGTATTCTTTATATTAAATTTAATTTGAATATTTTCTTCTACATTATTTTGTCTATAAAATTATCCTTTACGATTTTCTTATAAATATATATATATATATATATATATATATATATATATATATATATATATATATATATATATATATATATATATATATATTTTACATCAATTGTATACATTGATCGTCGTGTTTATCATATAATATATATATATATATATATATATATATATATATATATATATATATATATATATATTATATTTGGCATTAATTGCATACATTGAATGTTGTAATTAATTTGAATGTACTCCGTAGCGAAGTACGGGTTTTCAGCTAGTCTATATATATAAAACTGTTCCGTAACTGACTGACTCACTGACATACAACGCAGAGACTAAACCGCTGGACCTAAAGGGCTGACATTTTGCATGGCGATTCTTCTTATAGTGTAGGGGTCCACTAAGAAAGATTTTTTAAAAATTCTTCAGGGATTTTTTTAAATTAAATTTTTAAGCTGTTTTGGTAACTTTTTTTAAGTTTGCATTTAAAATAATAATTTGAGGGTTATAAAATTTATATCACGAGATATCATAAAAATTCTTTGAAATCTTTTTCGAATCTTTACCTCCATTTTCTGATTTTTGGTGAATTTTTAAAGATTAATTTTTAGAATTTAATTTATTAAATGCCGATCACGTGATTTATTTTTCTGGTACTTTAAATAAATTTATCGTCACGTGCATAAAAACGAAATAGACAAAAACATTTCTTTCTTGCTAATGCGGCAGACGATTGGACATTATCGAAAAAAGTATTAAAATACAATAAAAGATATTATGTTCCCTAAACTGTTCTATATTAACAGTAGTATATTCTTTAGTATGTCCTATTACATTCAATTTGAAGATTGTCTTCTACATTATTTTGTCCATAAAAATATCCCTTAAGAATTTTTTTGTAAATATTTTTTTACATCAATTGTATTCATTGATCGTCGTATTTATTATAAATATATATACATATATTTATTCTTTTGGTATTAATTGCATACATTTGCCGTTGTATTTAATTTGATTGTACTCCGTAGCGAAGTGCGGGTTTTCAGCTAGTATATACATACATATATATATATATATTTAATTAATTTATTTTTTCTAGCGGAGGTTCTTGTCGTGTTGGCATTAGCTATAATTCACCGTAGTTTGGTGGCCATTTTATTATGGGGGCAACATATAGGCGGACCAGCATTGACCCAAACTCTCTCTATATATAAGACTATATATAGACATCAATTCCTTTTATTGATAGTTAGAGTAATTATTTGTGGTAGGACATATGTATAGATTACTTTAATTCATGTAAAGTAATTAAATTTTAAAAATTAAGGTACAAATTAAATTAAAACAGGAGTAATAACAAATACAGGTTCCTTCATATAAACAATTATAAATTTGTATTAAAATATTTATCACTGAATATAATACTAGTAACAAATTTTCTATCATGCAAACTAAATGCAAAATATATGCAATATAATAGTACCGATATAATTACAGAACTTAAAGCAGTTACAAACTTATAAGTGTCAAGACATATACTTGATAAACTCTCAGTATGTTGTATAAATGAATACCCATTTACCTTTCAAACGACATAATATGTACAGCATTTCTAACTACCAAAATATGCGTTGTATCGAAAACAAAGAATTCTGAGCCTTTATAGACAACATTGTGATAAAAGTCTGCTGGAAAGGAAAGTCTCAAATCATTAATCATTTAATATTCACATTAGTTTGACATTGTGTCGCAGCCTAATCTTATTTAAGTCTCTTCACTTCCAAATAAAGGGGGGGGCTGGAGGTGACAATAATTGGAGGAATATTTAAGGCGAATTTGTGACACATCTAAGTATCATCTCGAAACAGGCCACCTGAGCGCAATCGAGTTAATCTTATCACGCCAAACAGGAGTCTCTCTTTCTTATGAATAAATTTCGCTTGATGCGAACTCATTCCACCAAGACAGGTATTAAATTTCGATTCCCTCCCATGAAATTTTCTGCTTTAGCTCTGTCGCCTCTTTGAAAAGGTTACATCTGATTAAAATGTCCTGATATGCAATTCGATTATGGCTATACATAAATTGTAATGAGACTTACATTGGTACGAGAAAAAATCCCTTAACATGACAATATGTTATAAATATACATGAATATATCTGTATCTATATGTATATATAGTTAATGTGGAGGTACATGTCGTGAGACATGCGCACAATATACTAAGGATATTTGTGGCTACATCTTATCTGGCAGAACAATACAGGTAGGTCAACGTTACACACTAGAACCACATAATCTTGACCGATCATCCTTAGGTGTGAGATCTGAAGGCTTCGTGCCTTCCTCCCTCTCTATGACCACATGAAAGAAAAACGTTTATATAAATGTTAGTAAAAAAGAATATATTTCATAAAAAAGATAATGGATGCATATACTGCCATTTAGAAGGAAAAATAATTTGTTGCTACGTAAAATTTAGAATGTACAATCCGATGAGCAAAGTATTCATAAATTTATCTTGATAGTTGAGAATCTCATTAACCTTTAGCTTATAGGGCCCATTTTTCCGATTCCCTCCTTAGAACGAGAAATTTCATTTAGGGGGTTATATATCTATATCTATATATATATATATATATATATATATATTCATACTTGGGCCCGTATTCTTGGGGTACATGCTATCCCACCCCGTAAAGAAAAGTTTAAAGCTAATTAGCAGTTAACAGCAAAGAAAATAATCAATCTCTGATGGAATTAAGCTTTTTTTCTTCTTCTTCTGGAGACGTTTATTTTTGGCTAAACTACTCTGATTTCGACCACGTGATGCTCATGAAGAACGCTGCCATCTCCCAGGGCAGAAAAATTCTGACATAAATAGAAAACCATGTAGTAATTAAATGAAAGAACTGCAAAAAAAAAAAGAAAAACAGCCTGAATAAAACCAAAAGAGAAAAGATTGCGATAAATTGTTAACATTGAAATAATTAATAAAAATTAAATAAATAAATAATTACATAAATACAAATAAAATAATCGACACATGAAAGATTTCCTTGAAGATAGAATGTATGTAGCAGAACTTTAGTTATTTAATATCCCTTGTTATTGGCCGTCTCTGACTTTTATTAAAGAGTTGACATTTATTAAAATATATTCCATATGCTGATGACTTTTATTCCATGGCGTTTACTTAAGAATTACTTTTAGTGATTCCCAAATGTAGGAGAAAACAAAATTCACATTAATGTATTTTCTATTCTAAAAATGTTTGATAAAAATTTATGTTTAAAATCATGAACATATGCATAAAAATGTAACATTGTGAGAAATTTTTAATTCTGCATATTTACATTATTTTTGAACACGCCATAAAAATAAGAAAATAATTAGTATAGAATAAGGTATAAAAGGAAATTTAAGCTGAAATAAAATAAGTTGAACTTATTTTAATAGAGGAATTGCGATTGGTGTATGTTACAGAATTTAGAGCTAAGAACATAAAAATTTATCTGATTATTCAGAAAGTACTTTTATAATATGGCTTTCAAGTAAAGTTAGCTGGAGTAGTATGAAACTTTTCATGTAGTTTATCGTTTTCCAGTTAAAACAAATAGAAAAGTAAGTTTTTATGTAACTTACTTCAGTGTTCTATGAGAAGTATATCTCATTTCTGTGCCAAAAGTTCTGCATATGTTATAGTGAAAAATGGCAGATTTATTCTTCTCTTTTAACTACAGTGTGTAGTAGTTTTTCTGGTTAAAAATAACACCCAATTTTTTATAGTGAGTTACTTTTCAGTCTTTCCCTATTTACTTTTTAACTTCATTTTAACTTTAGAATATTTCTTGATAGTGTGTTTTTAACATATTTCGTTTATATAGGCACCTGTACGGAGTGTTTCTGAACAAATTTTACCCTTAGCTGTTTTATGAAGCAATGTAAAAGAGATAATTATTAAATATCTATAAATCTGTATGCCTAGAGAATACTATCATTTATTGCATTTTATCTCGATTTTTTTCAACCCTACCTTTTAACACTAGAAAGACGGAAATTTTTTCTTACTAAAAAGCCTGAACGCTGTCATTTTAACGATTAAAAAAATAATCAAGAATTAAAAATATTTAATTAAAAAAATGGTTAAATATATTAAATTTTGAAATATTTCATACCAATATAAAATAAATTAGTATATATTTAGATATTTTTTTAGGCAGGTATGCCGAGCTGACAACCTGGTATGGTTTATCCGTAAAAATATATGCATGGTTTGTGTAGTTCTTATTTTTCAACACCAATACTTCCGAACAGCCAATATTTCTATTATTTGCAAAAGGGGGAAGAGACGAAAAGTAAGTAACATTTTCCCGGTATTATTTTAAAGATTTCTGCCTGTTTTCTATATTGCCGTCAAATTGACGGCTTTCAGTCTTGATAGGTATACAAGAAATTTTCTTCACCCTCTTTACTATCAAATATAATTTTGCAAATGTGTGTACATATTTCGCGTAAAATTAGAAAAAAAGGTCATAAAATTTCAGAACCCTAAGGACATAAACGCAGACAAATAGCTCAATAGTAAGTTCGAAACCTACAAAATGACGGCAGCCGTCTTTCTAGTGTTAAGGATTAGATTCTCGTTAACTGTTGATCAATACTTAAATAGGAATTCTTTAACTTCAGAACTAAATTTAAAATTTCTTTAAAACACAGATCCATTATGTTATTGTTGTAATATGCATAACAATTTTTGACAAACCTCAATAGTTTTTGCTACTATTTATATGCTAATCTTGTATTTCATCTAGGACATTTATCAAGTATCAAATTCACTGAATAGTAAATAATATGCCCACAAAAATACATAGCCTCCGACTTACGTTTCGCCGATAATATGGCTTCCTCAGCAAGGCATAACCGATGACTATGATGGAGGGTAAGCAATTCCATATGTGGAATTTCTCAAAATCATTACTGTTAGCTGACAGTGTACAGTGTCATCCAGGCCTCTTCGGAGAGAGCCATCTTCTATCATGAACTGTGGTATAAAATTCAGAGAGCATGAAGATGGCAAAATGCATAGAGCCCGACTTGGTAGGTTATCGTAGAATATATATATATATATTGTCACGTAGAAGTGTGAGATATACTGAATAAACCAACACGGTGTTAAGGTCAAAGACGTTTATTGCCAGGATACGAGCAGGAATCAATCACACTAATGAACTGCCCTCAGCCTGAGGGAAATCTCTTATATACAACTTAAGAACTTTCTAGAAATAAGGTAAAGTAGCATAACAAATTAACATAAGGTAAACTAGCATAACAAATTAACATGAGGAAAATTAACATAAAAAGGAACTTTCTCGAAATTTTGAGAAAGGTAACATAAACTAGAATGAAAGTAAAACCAGAAGTTGCTGACTGGATTCGAACCGACGAAATTGCGTCTCCAAATTTCAATCCTATACTCCAACAACTGAAATACCCTGGAATTGTTAGGATAAGTTAGTTTCTCGATGACTTTATTACGGATTTTTCTCTCCCCTTTGAGATCGATGAGATATTATCTTGGCTTGGATTTCTTAAAATGGATTTATTTATTTATTTTTGACAACAGTGACATTTTTCATTACGGAATTTTTGTCATAAGGGAACTTATCATGTAGTTTTTCTAGCTGTTATAATCTTTTTTTTTTCCAGAAATCGGGGACCATTAATTACTGTCACGTGCCCTATCACAAGCCATCAGGTTCTATCTCATGCTCTAAAAATCGTGACCGGTATTCTAACAAACCGGTACTTATACGTCGTGAGGATGTGTTATTTGAAACTGAGTGTCCCACAAAATCCCCTAATTATTTTGTTATCGATAATAATATTTTTCTAAATATCTGCTGTAATTAACAATTTTTATTTTTGGAAGATAACAGAGTCGAAATACAAAATTTCTTCTCAGTTAGAACCGCATAATTAAGCTAAGTTAAAAGCTCTCAGTTACAACCCCAATAGGAAAGATATTGTTACGAATTTTACGACTCTATGGTAACCTAGCCAAATATGAGAGTTATCGCAAATTGGCGATGGAGTTGGTGACTTATTTTGGTCTCTAAATTTGGCAATATTTCGCCACATTTGGCGATATGGCACCAAATGATCGTCAACTTGCCATCTAGACCTTTCTAGAAGATTATAGTGATATCTAGCTGGCTGACCGATAGGGGAAGCTTTGGAAGTTTATAAATATACCTGACATTGACATTGGAACTGAGTTCAATTTCTACAGAGAATTAAATGTGTTGACACTGAGTGTATTGTATTGAGAGATCTGGTATCCTGTCTTGTGTTTTTAGAGTTTTTGTTGTATAGAAAACAGTTGTTAAGTGTTTTCTGCTTGAATTTGTGTATGCACCTGAAGGATTTACAGAATTATAAATTTTATTTTGTATGCAATTTCTGAAGAGATTTTATCCTAACGAACCCAGAAAGACGGAAAAATATTCAATTTGTATGATGAATTCTTTACGTTGAGCGGAATTTCTCACAGATTTGCGTGCACAAATTATTTTATACATATATGCTGTTTACCTGCCCCTAATTCAGGATCGAAATTATATATGTTTCTTCTATGCCAATAAGAGACTGCGAACAGAGAGCCATTAGCTGAAAGAATGTTCCTAGAAAGTTAAAAATAATCTAGACAAAACTCTTCAAACATAATTTAAATATTAATGAGCAATGCAGCTAAAGAAGAAATCTCTCGAAAACTTCCTTTTTTATTTCTTCTTACCCCTGTCACGTTCACGTTGCTTTGATAAAAGTACTAATCTTTATTCGAAACTTTCTAGTGGTTTCTAATGTTTGAGTATTGCTCATTAGAAACGTTATCAAATTCCAGCCATTGCAATACTAAAAAAAAACAAATTGAAAAGAAAAAATCCATTACAGAATATAATCTAATAAATTATTTTCTTATTCACATCTCAAACAAAATATATTTTCAAATACAAATTGGTATGTAATTTTTTTCCTTGTAAGCAAACTGGAAAATTACAGAAAAAAGGACAACTCAAAGGGAATGAATATATAGTTGAAAAAAACTCATTGAACAAATTAACATGCATTTTTTATAACTTCTCTGGGTATCCTCTAAGCATATGGTTCGTAATATGAAATTTAATAAGTTATTATAAAAACTATGCTTCTAATTTTAATGTATTACGAAGTCTGGATGGGCGCGAGAAATGGTTTTTATACTGCCTCTTATGGGGTAATATAGTAACAAGGAAAAGATGAAACAACCCTGTGATTTGATTCAAAGACAAAACTTTGAAACTCTTCAATCATCTTTCTTGAGTATTTTAATTAGTTTATCCACTGCTTTCTTAATGCATTTTCTTTGAAAGAACTGTTTGATTTTATTCTATTTTTGATAGAAATAGAACATTGTCTTCTTTTTCCTAAGAGTTTAGTCACCAAGACTTAAATAACCCAGATCAATAAATTTTTTTCGCAAAAATAAAATCATTTTGCCTCCCAAAATATATTCGATTTTCTACAAAACAGATGGAAGTAATGTAATTTAACCTTTATTAAAAAAAAATAACCAACCATTTTTACCTAGATTTTAACTGTGAATCTATCTACTGGCAGAAGAATTTAACCATGCTTGTTTTATCCCGAAGAAAATATTTAGGATTTTGCTAAATAGATGGCAGCAAATTAATTTAGCCTTTATTTTTAAAAAATCAACTTGACATTGTTGTATATATTTTAATTATGAATCTATTTATATGTGGTAATATATTATACACAAGTATTACACTGTGCTCGTTTTGGTCCAAAGAAAATATTTCGACATTCTGCTGAACAGATGGTTAAAAATGTACAGAGGGTTTTCACACATTTTTGTAACGATTTTGACTTTCTATATTATTTAAATCTAAATGAACAAAATTAAAACCTAGCTGGCATTAATTCGAAATTGTGTTTAATTATCTTCTGCGTCATTAAAAATAGTCTTTGCTTTGAAATGTCGCCGGAAAATAAACAATGTATCGAAGGCTATGCATTTGAACATTCCTAAGAGAAATATTCTTATTCGATTCTTAAAAACGGTGTTAAAAGCATAGTTTAAATATTTCTGCACGCAAAATCAGTGGCGTAATTAATAAAAATGGAAAGAAACGTTAAGGTTTACATTTGACTGTGAAAATTAACTCCGATTATAATCAGAAATATGTTTTAACACCTGTTTTCAAAAAACACATTCCGTCACTTTACCCAAACATCCTTCATTGTGTTAAGTTCCGTCAGGATAAGGCTACCAGCAATACATCTAAATCTACTGCTATATTTTTAGAAAATATTAGAAATGAAACAGGAATTGAGGCTATTCCATTTAAATGCATCCCACCCAAGTCCCTCGACGTGTCTTCTATGGAATACTGTCCATTAGGACTTTTAAAACAAGCTCTTTATAATCAGCATCCCAAAACATTGGATGGACTCTGGAAGATTGTGGTCTAGGAGTGGAAAAAAAATCAAACTTGATATTTTAAGAAAATCTCTATGTAATATGATAGTTCAACAACAGGGCAATCAGATCGAATATATAAGAAAACAAAATTCTTATCTTTTTTATATGTTTCTTTTTTCCAAAATCGTTACAAAAATGTGTGAACACCCTATTGTAATTTAAACTTTATTTAAAAAAATGAATCCGCAATTTTGGTCTAGATTTTAATCATGAATCTATTTACATGCAGCAGACGAATTTCACAGTGTTAACACTCCAGCAGTGTTAACACTGTGAAAAGATTTTAATCATGAATCTATTTACATGCAGCAGACGAATTTCACAGTGCAAACACTCCAGCAGTCGAGTGGTTGACATATGTCACCCACCTGCTTTCATCTTCGGTAATTGCGCAAATCGGAAGATGGTAGTCTCCCCTTTTCCTTCATCTTCAAGTGAGCCTTATCTCTTGTCCCCTCTCTTTTCAATTTAGTTAGTCTCTAACTGTTCTTATTAGACATTCTTCTTTTGATAGGCATTTATAAAAGTTCCAGGACAAATATCGATAAGCTATGGGATAACTCGAAAGGTATCCCATAATAATAATATACGTAATGGGTTGGAATCATGCTACCTAACTATGAGCAAAAACATGTTTGTGTTTCTTCTCAGGTGCCTTCGTTTTGATGACATTCGGGATAGGGCATCTCGACGAGAATTCGATAAGTCTGCTCCTATAAGGAATTTATTTGAAATAGTGTACCTCAAGAGGAAAAGAAGGTGCCAGAGGACTCTGTTACGCTTGTGGACGACAGAGAGACAGAACAACGCGAAAGTTCTGCGAGAAATGCGGAAAGTGGACAAGTAATGACCATTTGAAAAATGTATGTACAGAATATTTTTAATTTTTTAATTTTGAATGTATCATTGATTTGTAATAAAATAATATTCGTTTTTCTAAAATTTAATTGTGTTTTATTTGTAGTATATACTCCTAAAAATCTATAGAAACTATTAGGTTACAAAAAAGTTAAATACACATGGAAATAACACCGACATAAAAGTGGGTGACATTTGTCCCCCAGGCGAACGTTCGTGTTACAGCTATAGACGCGACTATTCAAGGGTTAACATAGCAAGGGCACAAATTATTTCACAGAAATTTAGTTAAGTCTGTGCATGTACACGTCTAGAATTGATTTGGAACTGATTTGTTACAAATAGGATACTTTTGAAAACTATTCTTGTAGTATTTCATTAAGGCAAACATACTCAGAATTTTACAATTGTAGAGGTACAAAGGTATTTCTTTCGATTAGACAAGTAAAATATTAGAGGCTCTCAGCACTTGTAAACTTAAATGTTTATTAAAAATGCAAAATTTGTCACCGGAGAATAAATCGCCCAGAGAAGTTCTTAAAATTCCCTTCAGTCCAAATGAGAGATCCAATTTGATATTTTGAGCCTTTTAAAAAGCTTTCTTTATTTAGCATTTGAATTGATTTTGAAATGAACTCAAGATAAAAGGGTCTAATGGAGAGTTTTAAAATGTAAAATATAGTTCATGTCATATTGATGCTAATAGGTTTTACGATAAAAAAGGTAAAAAAAAATTACTTAGTAAGGCTATGCTAACTCAAGAGTAACATAGTTTAGTATCTCATAGTTGTACTGGAGTTTTAAGTAATACTAAAGCCTTACTTTAGAGAATAAAAATTGATAAGGATGTAAAGTAGCAATTAAAAGAGAAAGATGTAAGTTAAACAAACATTAACTATTTAACAAAAAGTGTGTAAATAAGAAAAGGATGATAAGATTTAAAGTAGAGTGAAGAAACGACATAAATTAAGTAGTAAGAGAAATTTTTTTTAATTAAATTTTATTCTTTGGAATAAAACTTGCCCACATTGTATAGTGGTGACATTCCCGCTCAGTGAGCTTGGGTTCTAATCTCCAGTAAGGATTGGTTGTTAACGGGTTCTCCCCTCATGAGGGGCAATGATTCCCCGAAATGGTGCTCCTATGATAAAGTAGATAATAAGAGTTCGTGCTGTTGGGACGAAGGTCTTCAATAGTGAAATACTTATTGCATTGGGAAAAAAATTTTAGTAAGAAATCGTTGTGTAATATACATTGCATTTTAACTGACATAAAAATTTCATTTCAAGTAAAACGAAACTCCGACTCTTTTTTTTAAAACTTGAAATCGAGAGCTGCAAATAAGATGCATTCTAGTGACACGTTTGTAGGAATAGGGCACTTTTGAAAGGAACTAAACGAAAATAAAACAAATTACGTTTTAACAAGACCATGAATTTTCCATTCACTTGATGATTCTGATTATATTTCATAAAACCTAACATTATGAGACAAAAGACAGCGAGGTCATTTAAAACTTATTTCTTACCTTCTATAAAAGTGATTCTAATCATTTTATGTCTAGCCCCCCCTCCCCCTCTTTGGATGATCTTCAGACCCTGCGCCCCTCTTAGGCCTAAAAGGAGTAAGCAACGCTAGTAAAATACATTACATTTTTTGGGGTATAACAATCCATGCCCTACCCCCTGAATATCCCACAAGTCATCCCAGGCGTGTTTAAATGCATTTTCTAGAAAACTAACTTTTTAGTTACTTTTGTAAACGAGAAAGCTAATAATGTAAAAAAAATTCAATATATTTAAATTAAATTTTGCAATAGTGTTTCACATATTAATAACTATGTTTTTCACTGAAAGCTAAGCTATATGTATTAATTCAATCATTCTACAGGTAACGGTACATAAACAAAGATAATTTTAAAAAATCAATGTTTTTTTTCACTTTTTTGGGGGTATATTTCAGTGACATTTGGTAATATTCTAAAACATTTATTTCAGAACACAGGTAAGTATAACAGTAGTCTATAGTATAAAGGAAATTAAAATTTATGTAGTTGAACTGAGTGTAGGATCTCTAGAGTAAGCCCTAAATTGTAATAAAAATTTATTAAAAAAAATTTCAGGTAGTTTCTTCTAACGAAACTACCGTGGGTTATTAAAGTAGGATTACTTATCGTTGATTACCTCTTTTGTATGTATACATGTATGCAAGTGTATGTATACATGTATCTCTCTCTCTCTCTCTCTGTATATATATATATATATATATATATATATACAGAGGCTGTTCGCACATTTTTTAGACGATTTTGGTAAACGGTAATAAAAAATCGTTTGCTGCAAAATAAATAATTGCAATTGTACTATGTTTTTAAAAGTCAAAATTATCGTCTGCGGCTTGAAAGTTTTGTTTTTATTCAAAATGGCGTTTTTAACAAAGCAGTGGTTCGAAGGCTACATTTATGCTCTTTCCGAAGAGAAATATGCATACTCCGTTATCCAAAAACGATGTGAGAGTCATGGTTTTGTGATTTCTAAAGCGTCGATAGGTAATATCGTCAACAAGAAAGGAAAAAAACGTCAAATTGGAGCCTCGAGTGGGACAAAAATTCCAAACAGATATCCAAGGAAAAAACGGACATCTTCGACTATTGCAAAGGTACGTTGTTTAATGTTAAAAGAATATCCCCCTAGTCAAAGGACAGTTGCAAAATCATTAAAATGCTCGGTGTCCATTGTAAACAAAATGATAAACGTCGATTTAAATCTTAAGAAAGCGAAAAAACGCAATGTGCATCGTCTTCTTCCAAATCATATCGCTGAACGCAGGACACGCTGCAGAATTCTATGTGAGAAACACTTATCCAAAGAAAAATGGAAAACAATTGTCACAGTAGATGAATCATGGGTGTATTTAAATGATTGCAACAAAAAAAGAGCCATTTATTATCATAAAACGGGAGAAAAAAATTTAAGTACATGGTTCAAAGAATCGAAAGAAAGTTTTTCTAAGGGATTCATGATTGTTGCTGGTTTTTCTCATAATGGCAAGTTAAAAATAAAGAGAGTGGGAAAAAATGTCAAGATTAACTCCAAATACTATCAGGAACATATTTTATCGCCAATTTTTCTGAATGAAATACCATCGCTTTACCGACAGTGCCATCAATCTGTGTGACTCCATCAGGACAAAGCTAGCAGTCACACATCAAAATCCACTGTAAATTTCCTAAAAGAAATGGAACAAAAAACTGGTATCAAGGCCATACCCTTCACTGATATCCCTACTAAATCTCCCGATGTATCACCTATGGATTTTTGTGCTTTCGGACTTTTAAAATCTGCATTACCCAAACGTCGTCCCAAAACCCTTACAGGACTCTCGAAAGCTGTTCAGGAGGAATGGGATAGAATACCTCTTCTGACACTTGAAAAGGCATTATTATCCTGGAAATTGTGGTGTCGAAAGATAGTTTAGAATAAGGGATGTCAAATAGAACATTTAAAACACAAGAATTTTATGTAATTTAGTTTTGTGATTACAATATACATCGTCTAAAAAATGTGCGAACAGCCTCTGTATATATATATATATATATATATATATATATATTTATTTATTTATTTTAAAATGTTATGAAATTTATACCAAAATTATATTTGTTTTTATTATTTAATATCACAATTGAACTAAAAATATATGTATTTAACCAGTAATTTATATTTTCGAAAAATAAAATGGCTCCGAACGTTGGCAGGTACCTTAAATAAAACTAAAAAAAGGTTCTATTTAATTTTTTATAGTCCGTATCAAGTCTAATTATCAGTCGCTTCAATGGAATAGCAGAGATTCAAGAACATTATTTTACATAACATATAGATAGTCCCTTGTTGCGTATGATAGCTCTCTAAATTCGAAGAGGGGATATCTAAAGTTATTCCGTTGTTTGATTCATAACTCTTATTTTGCCCGCATTCGATGTCCACTTTACGTCTTTTGAAACTCGATTTTCCATTTTCATGTATATTCCTTTTCTTCAGGCTATAAATGTCCACTACTAAGGTTCAATCGAGTTTGAAATATGTAGTCACCTCGTAAAATTTTATCTGTATTTTGATCAATAAAATTTATGTAATTCTGCAGAAAAGAACCGAATGTTTTAGAGCAAAATTATTCACAGATTTTGGAAAAGCTGAAAATATTCAAAAAATATAAAGTAATTTTTATCAGTCAGTTATGTTTATTAAATTTGTCTACTTATATAAGATAATATTTCAGATAAACTATTTTTAATATTTTCTTTCAGGAGTATTTAAAAAAAATGTAAACTCTTCCTTTTGAATTTTTTCGTATTAAATTACTTAAAAACTGAATATTACTTTTATAAAGCTTTATGTTGGTTACTTTAATCATAAATAATGTGCATATATTAATTTCATTTATAAATTTCAGTAAACTATTTTGAATTAGATTCTTCTAAATGCGAAGCCATGTCAATAAAATAAGCCTTAGAAAGAGATATATTTGTAAACGTCACTTTTACGAAAATGCTAAGAGATTTAATAAAATGAGCGAAAAAATGCATATTTTAGAAGAAGGGTTTTCACATTATTTCTGAAAATAGATGTTTAAACAACGAAATGACCAGTAAGTAATTTCGCAAAGTGGTCTTAGACAATATCTAATTGGCATGTTGTTATATATGAATATGTAAATTGCCAGTTGCCATAGGGGCCCAATGTCATAGGGACATGACAATAGTGTCACGGCCAGGGGCAGGACAATTGAAAATTACGGGACGAAGTAAAATAATTGCTAAATATAAGAAAGAAACATGGCAAATGACTGGCAATAAAAAGAGAAAGGGAAAGAGCCAACAATATAGCGAATCGAAATATATAGATTGTGCTTGTAGCAAGAAGTATAAGATAAAAGTTCAAGAGAGTGAGTTGCAACGAATAGAAGAAAAGAAGATAGGGAAGACTAAGTTTATGATGGCTATAAAACAGGTCACCCTGCTTGAAGCCGAAGCATGGGAATGTTAAGTTAGAGGGAGAATTTTATAAATCCCGCCCTCGATGCGCATTGGTGAAAAGGGGATTGAGAGGAGGCAGCCACAGGCGAATGGTAATAATATGACCAATGGTAATAATATGGCATGGTAATAATATGACTAATGGAAATTGTAAGAGGTGGAGTCAGCATTAATAAGAGAAAATAATATGAAATAAGAAAGGAAAGCAGTCATATAACCTTTGATGAGAGTTAGTTAGTAGTTTGAAATAGAAGTAGTGTCAATCCGATAAATATGTACGAAGAAACCCAGATGATATAATATAAGTCGTGGCCCATGCAAAGGACCCCTAATACCTAGGAAGAGAGCGCCCCAGTGTCCCGTGCCGAGGGTCTGCAAGGAGTGAAGGAGTCATATAACCGATGATGACAGTACCCCGGTGTCCCGTGTAGAGTGTCTGCCATGATTGACGGAGACTTATACCAAACGAAGAAAGTGCCCTAGTTCCGTGCGATGATAATACAACGAAGTTCGTCATTACGAGTGCCAGCTGCCCATCATAGTGATCCAACAGTCATCTTTCGAGGTACCGACTTTTTGCTTTTCATTTTTATATTACCGTCATTGCTTCTCAGTGTGTAGCCTTAATAACTAATATAGAGCGCGATGAGGATGTTATTTGAGTATAAGGATATGACCGATGATTCGTAAAAAACAATTTAATTAAGATGATGTTATGCTTATACATATGAGTAAATATTGGTAGTAATGGAACATGGGTATATGAGTCATTATGTTTATAAAATGTTATCATAATAAGTGAATGAATTAAATATATGAGTTGTAGAGAATTAATTTAGTAATAATGAAGTTGAGAGTAATGTGTAAATGAAGGATGAAATGTTTAGTTGGATTGTATCATATTGTTTATGTGTCTAATAAACAATAAATTAATTTGTCAGTGTAAACCAGAGTTGTTTCCACCATTTGGGAATCACAATTAATCAATGTACTAACCACAATCTTAAGCAAAAAAATCCCAAAATCATAATTATCAATATATTTATTATCTAATAACCCAATCATTTTTTACTTAACTTCTCACCGCCACAATTTACAAACTATTGGAATCATCTAACATGTTACAAAATCTTGCATATCATGTTACCTGAACACATTTGGACTGTAATACAGTTTCAAATCATTAAGGAAGGGCTTTATATTTACGCCGAATTATGTTTAAAGTTGTGTAATGCCATATTTTTTGCAGAAAGTTGTCACGTACTTCTGCAGATATTGGAAAAGATATTTGTTCCAAAATCCCTTTTCTAGTTGTAAAATTGACCAGAGTAGCTTGAGGCCAGTTTTTTCTGACGGTTTTCACGACTCAGCATAAATGTTGTGCTTTGTTTCACTGTTCTCAAACATTTTGTCATATTTGTCCCCAAACTATTTTCTTGCTTGTAGCAAGGCATTCTACCTCGTTATCAATTGGAAAAAAATACTTTTGCAGGGTACCATTGGTTGTTTATAAGTTTGCACCATTGTTTACGTGTGATTCTCCAAAATTACTTCATAGTTTTTAGCAAATATTTTGCCTATTTAGAGAACAGTAAGGCCACAAGAAAACGGGATATGGTTGCATAAATTATGATGTACCTCCCATCACAAACAGAGTGAAGGTTGACTCTGCAAATGATCTTATTACCAACCACCAACAGTTTAGGATACAAGATTTTTCTACCATTAAACTCCTACTTGTGTATTCAGTAATATTACCAGATATTTTATAATTGCAGCTCTGCAGTGAATATCTTGCTTGTGAAGCTCATTCCGTGAAGGCTTGGTAGATACAGTTTTCTGCTGATCCAATTTCTACCCTGTAATGAACTTAGACACTGTTTTCTTATTCAATGTCACCATCATCTATGAGAAGTATCGGGACATAAAACTATTAAAAAAGTACATTTCTATTGTACATTTCTATTTTTAAAAGAGACATTCTGTTTGACTTAAGAATAATATAACAC
Organism: Dolomedes plantarius; assembly: GCA_907164885.2. Lineage (NCBI taxonomy): Eukaryota > Metazoa > Arthropoda > Arachnida > Araneae > Dolomedidae > Dolomedes > Dolomedes plantarius. The sequence continues at coordinate 130,746,637 of OU015497.1, read as the reverse complement.
AAAACGCATGTTCCTGCAAAGATTACACTGACAAATACATTTTCACGCTATTCTCTTTATTCCTTCCCTGCCGTACATATTAACTTTAAATCTGTCTGTCTCACAATAGAATTTTTCCCGATTTGCCATCTTTAAAAGGGTATATCTAAAATTCTTCATACTATTTTCATTTATATGTCTACGTAGATTCTGATACAGAGCAAAAATTCAGGAAAATATTATCTACGAAGCAAACTTTGAGCTAAAAATGATTTTTTTGCTTTTTAAAGAGAATAAAAATTTTGTTAATAATATTTTTATGCATTCCTAAGATAAATTAGTACCAAATCTTTTCTAAACAGAAAGAGGGAATATATTATGCAAATGGAGCTATTGGTTCGACAGATATATAAAAAAAACACGCTTTATATTGATTTTTAAGTTTGAAAATTTTCATGTATAATTCATAAACATTTCATCTTTATATGAAAAACATTTGTTAAAAATTGTCATTTAAGAATGAAAAAGTTATAAAGAATTTAAATTACAATTTTTAAATGCACCTTTCAAAGAAATTTTATTGATATTGAAGTTAAAAAATTTGAAAACATTAAAAAATTATTTTTTTTGTTTTGGATGTCCTTAAAGCTCATTTTATCTTCCACTTCTGTGTTTACTTGTATTGTAAGAAATTTCATAGATATTTAATTTTTTTTTTATCAAACTTCCCGAGATAATGTGTTGCCTATTTCTCAACATTAATCAGGTGTCTGTTATCATTATTCTATAATTACAATCTACATTCTCCGGTGTTAAAAGAGAATGAAAGAGAAATAATATTTTCAAATTATATAATCATACAGCTGAAAGTAAATCAAGAAACTTGAAGAAAAATTTAAGCACACATTATTCAAATACAGTTTTAAAAAGTTTAAATGAGGAAATATTCTCAGAAGTTCTGGCAAAACATAAATTTATAGCCGGGGATAAGAATGAAAGGAAAAACATATTCCATTAAACTTGAAATTAACATGTATTGACAGGAAGAAAAAATATCAGTAACCGGTACACAACAATAATATTTATGCAGTTTTTTAAGTCTTCTTAAATATATGAAGCTAAGTAACAATTTAGACTCTTAAATTTGAAGTCTTTCTTAATATTATAAATAGAGTTTACAAAACTGGAGACAAAAGTAAACATTTGAAATCTTTCGATATATTAAAAAGGGAGTCTAATACAAATGAAGGAAAAAAATATTGAAACTAGTGTACCCAAAATTAAGAACGTATATCCCTATGCCAGTATTGGAATTAAGACTTACAGGAAACATTGTGCTATATTCATACGTAATCAACACTTTTGTTTTATTCTATAATGAATTAGTAAGGATGAATACGTTTGATGAATAGTTCATAACAGGCCGAGAAGTATTAGGTGGGATTATCGCTAAGAATTTGAAAATTGATAGTCCATTGCACATATGAATGGTTCATAGAAAAAATCACAAATAATGTTAATTTATAGTGCTTTGCATTTGTGAATATTTCATAGCGACAATCACATACAATGCTTCTCAACCTGACGATGAACCACTGTGTAGTTCGAAACACGTAGTGATCCCTTTTATTGTAGAATCAATGAAGTGTTTATTATACTGAAATTCGGAGTTTAAAAGGGTAGAGTTGTTCGACTAGCCTTCTTCAGCCTAAGTCTTACATTACCTTTAACTGATTTTCTTTGAATTATAATCGGGTTTCCAAAGAACACGTTTCAGACATTTACCATGGTAAAGTTTACTCAGTTAAATATCGTCTCTTCTTTCAGGTTCAAGAATCTTTGACCAGGATTATAAGTTTAATTAATAAAGTAGTGACAATTGTATTACATGAGAAAATGCTAAAGGTTCATTAGTTAAGTATATAAAGGTAATCCATTTCCTGAAAAACTTGAATTTTTCGTTGATCAAAAAGCTACAAAATTTTAAATTACAATGATCATTTTATATTTAAATTTAAACCAAATTTATCCAAATATAATATTACTGAAAAAAGGAAAACATCAATCATGATATTTTGTGAAATATTGCTCATACATTTTTGCTCTTCCAGTAGTACAAGTGTGTGCATATAATTAAGAACTGTAATTCATCATTCCGAGATAATTCAATTAGTTCAGGTGCGATGCATTAATTTCTTCTCGTACAACAACCAGAACAGTGTTTTCAAAAGTGCGTTATATCCAGCATCTGTACTAATTACACCTTGGAGACAGATAAGTCAATCTGAAACTTAAATCTGTGATTCATTTATCTTCTTGTTTGCTTAAACAAAAAATAAAGCACAGAGCCCAGAGAAAGTGGTAGAGAATTGGCAGTGACGGGAAAACAATTGATCAACTTCAGTAGTTCTAGTTAAGCAATAAAGTACCAGTCACTAAGAAGCTGGCTTTAAAGGAAGGTTTTTCAGATCTTCTTGAAGTCTAGAGAGAAAAAAAGAGTAAAGACATTTGTTAGAAACTGTGATAGGCATTAAGTGCATCAATCGCAATACTGTGGTACCCTTCTGCGGAACCCACTGCGATAGGAAATCGTTTGGCGAACACAACAAGATGTTTTACCGACAACATGCTTCTTTTTCTGGATGTTTTAGATTTGTGTTTTTTTCTCCTGGACTCCCTAGGGAATGGAAAGGGAAAGTCCGCATTCATCCATCTCCCTTAAGAAATTTCATCCCTTGAAAAGAATTTTCCTCCTTATTTTTTTGCATTAGAGCAGGTGTTCGACAATAAGGTTTCTAATTTTCTGTTTCTTTCGAAGTCTTTCTTTTTAATCATTGTGAACAAAAATGGTGTTTTAAGGGTTTATTTAATTGGACTTTGAGAGACTTTCCTTTCCATGAAATTGATATAGGACGTTGTAATGTGGTATGACATAATAAAAGGCCCTAAAATATAAATAAGCGGATGTTTTTTCTTACCAAAAATAAAATAAAAAATGCAGTATATGAATTTTTGGTTTGTTGTATACTGAACAATGTGTCATTAAATTTGATTTTTTTTTCTTTTTAGCTTTTGAGTCAATACTGAGTGAATCTGAAAAATATATTTTCTCAAAATTTACATTTGAAAAAGCTTAGTACTCTGAGAATTTGTTCATTATAAACAGTGTCAGACAGGATAATATTTGTAAGAATATGAAATCTTTTTAAAGAGAAAACAGAAAAAAAACTATTAACATAATGGGAGTTGCAGGTTAAAGCAATCTCAGAAAAAGCAGGTCTTAGGTTACCAAAACAGTTGAATTTATTTATGTTTAATACTCCTTTTATCGCACATACTTATTATAAATAAGCTACTTAACCATTAAGAATGTATTAAAGAGTAATTTATGATTATTATTAATAATTGGACCACCAGGTCCAATGTTGATCCAATAAAACATTCTTTTCAACAATCTGTACTATGAGGAAAGATTTTTGTTTACGGCAAAACTGATAAATACTTTTCTCAGTATTTTGTATGGATATGTAAAACTATAACAGTAAAAGTTTTATGAAAGTTAAAATTTTGAGTCATAAATATTATATACACATTGAGTGGTCCCTTAAAAATGGCCACCAGACAATTTTATGCAAATCAGAGATGACGTCACGCTGTTACTGATATACAGGGAGATTTGTATAAAGATCGATTTCTGGATGATTGTAAAGGCAGTTGAGGTGAATTGCTTGGAGTGAAAGACTAATGAAGTGAAGGGAAAAAAAGTTACAAACACATGATTATAAAAGAAACTGTAGGAAAGTAGAAGTTACTTTTCCAAAAATCAGCAATAAAAATAAACCTTAGAGTTTACAAAAAAAAAACTAAAAAGAAATCCGCTTGATTTGTGAAATAAATCAACCTGCATTACAAGTGCATGTGGGATTACAGCCACATGTCTAATATACACAAACCCTCCAGCCCATTAACCATTGACAACTCATTATATGAATCAGTACTGTTTTGCTTATAACTTCGGTTCTATTGCGAATTTTCAAACGCAGTTTTTTTAAACATTTCTGAAGTTTTATTTTATTAAAATAGATTAAAATAAAAAAAATCGAATTTTTGAAGGTTCAAAAGATACCAGACCCCTTAACGGACTTTGAAGGTGAAAAAATACATTTTCTTTTTTTTTGGGGGGGGGGGGAATAGAAGCTGTGAAGTGAGTATCATCGAAACTGCTTCCCATCAGCAATGTTGGAGATCAGCTGGTGTTCTTGTTTACAAAGAAAATCTAAATATGAAAAGTCTCTAAATACTGTCGCTGACCATGTACATCCCGTTAAGTTAATGGTTTAGCCAACTGGAAATAGAAACTTCCAGCAGTAGAATTCTCCATGTCATATAGCTAGCATTGTTCACAGATGGTTTCAAGGGTATGACGGAGACTTCACCTTGCTCAGTCGCCCTCCACAATTCCCCGATCTAAATCCAATCGAGCATGAGATCGTAAGGAACGTCAGGCTGCAAGAAACAGAATAATCAACTCTTAGAGATTTTAAAACTGCAGTTCATCGGATATCGTCTCAGATTCCTTAACCCACCTAATAACATCTCATAAGGTATATGCCATAGAGAATCAAACCAGTATAGATGGCAAAAGGTAGGCCAACTATGTACTAAATAGGTGGTCATTATGAACTGGTCATTGAGTTTAAATCAAATGAAAGCATGCATTATGGCAATACCGTGAACTAACTTCTGAAATATAACGAACTTCGTATTTTTGACTCGCTAACTGTAGTTGAAATCTTAAATCATTCATTATTTTTTCCTACATAATCAATAACTTTCAGATTTTTTTTAAAGTTTCATAATATAATTGATAAAAGAGTTATAATTTCGATACAGTAGTGAATTTAGATTAAAATTTTCGTAACTAATATGTATTAAGATACTTAATGAGTAACTAGTTCTGAACTAATAGATCTTTATCAGGCAGACGGTGTGATTGGCTCCATATAAATTTCTGAGGGCATTTGTGAATTGCCAAAAGATCCAATGAAAGCCAATTCTCCTGGGCCTGACGAAGAATTATTAATTAGTAGTTCGAAACAATTTACAACCCTTTTATTTTTTATAATGGATGTTATGCAGCTGCGTGTTCCTCTTAAACGAGTTTAAAAGTTTTAAGTTTTAAAACTCACATGAGGTTAATATTCACAAACTGGATATTTCTTGAAACCAAGTTCTTTAAAAGCGATTCCCTTATAGCAGTTTCCCATTGAATAAATTATTTAACTGAAGTAGAGAAAATATTTAAGTTGAAAATTCATGAGAAATACTTTGATGTAGGGATTTACAAACACATAACTTTCGTTCGTTATATTCATTTCTTAGTTTCCAGCTTTAAATATATTAAGCAGAATTAATACTTTTCAGTTTCCCTCGGAGTAAAAAGAAAGGAAAATGTATTTATCTGAAAATATAGCACTTACCTTTGATATAGGAATACATCAAAAGTAAACATATTAAGGAATTTCAAAGAGTGAAGGAAAAACAGGTATTTCTTATAACTTTATTTTTCCCCGGTGAATAGTATATGCTGTGTTTTGCTTTCATTCTGATGCTCAAGAAATAATCTGACTGGGTAAACCTCACATCTCACATTAGATTTTCACGTTATGTTTTCATAGATTACATTTGGATTGCTATTCTATAAACAAAAAAAATCCAATGTCAAAGAAAATAAAATCTTTAACAGAATCCGTTAGTGTGGAAGCAGCAATTCTTCTACTTTAAATGGAATTCATTCATTATTCAATTCGCAATAATAAATTATAATCATCTGTTACAGACATGCAATCATAAAATCTTCATATTCTGTTCAATGTCTAAAGTTCTGTCAAAACAATGTCTTGTACAACCTTTAGTAACATGAGGAATAAACCTTGTCTTATTTTAAATATCTATAAATAAGCACACACACACACACAAACATATATATATATATATATATATACAGAAGGCCGTTCGCACTTTATGGAAACGATTTTGATAGTTAAGTTTTATGTATAAATGCCGTATTTCTTGTGGCGATTTGCTTCTATCTGATAGCCATGCTTGTTGACAATAGCTCTAGCTCGAATTTTCCATGAAAGTAAACATTTTCTTAGTGCTGTCATGTCAATTGTACCCCATTGTTCTTGGACCGTTTTCCAAAGTCCGTTCAGTGTTCTTGGATGCTGTTTTCCCAAGGTTCGTTTTAATAAATCGAAAGCGCAGAAGTCCATCGGAGAAGCGTAAGGTGATTTTACAGGTGTTTCATTAAATGGGATACACTTTATTCCTGATTTTGTCCTTTCTTTGCTAAAAAAGCGGCAGTTAATTTAGACGTGTGACTAGAGGCTTTGTTCATATGAAGCTCAACTTTATTAATGTCCTTTCCGTATAAGGCTGGAATTTCTTCTTCAAAATTTAGTTTCAAAATATTCTGCTGATAGTAGAGTGATTTAATTTTGGCTTTAGATGAGACTTTTTTAATTTTTAATTTGTAAAAAAAATCTTGCAACTATCATGAATTCCTTTGGGAACTTCTCTGTACACAGACGGAGCCATTTCGTACAGTCATTTCCGTCAATTGAGCAATAGAATATTGATCGTTTTTTATTACAGTCACTTAAATACATCCATGCCTCATCGAAGTGTTACCAAAAATTTCCATTTTTTAACATCTAGGTGTTTTTCATATTAATTTTCTGCAATTTGTTTTTCTTTCAGTAATATGCTTTAGAAAAAGCAGATGAACTTTAGGTTTAAACATCTTTTTTAACTTCAAATCTTTATGAATGCTTTTACTTACAGTGTCAGAAGACATTCCTAGTTTCGATTCAATGGATCTTTGGGTCTGCGGATTTTCTTTTAGGATCAGAGACTTCACTTTCTTGATATTCACCTGCGTTTGAACAGTCTTAGGATGAGGTTTTGTGGTCATGTTTTCATCTCTACTTTCAGTTAGACATTTTTTCTTTCAAATTTAATGTATTATAAATGCCTTTTTTTAAATGTCATAACCGCGATTTTTACACCGGTGTATAATTTTTTGATACGAATATTTATCCTCGGAAAGGGCAGATACAATCTTCGAGTCATTTATCAATTTTAGGAGCCATTTTCAAAATAAATCTTTTATTTTACATTCCAATGAAAACAAAATAGTAGCAGACAATTATTCTGAAGTTGCCAAAGTTTTATCTCAAAATACAAATTTCAAAAATAAATAACAAAATCGGCTTCATAAAGTGCGAACGACCTTCTGTATATATATATATATATATATATATATATATATATATATATATATATATATATATATATATATATATATATATATATATATATATATATATATATATATATATAGGGTGTCCGTAAATTATTATCGGGATTTCCTTAACTGATAAATTTTGATTAAAGAACACGACGAAAAATATTTTTACATATTCCTAAAGTAAAACTCAAAAAGCTTTTTTAATAACACAAACAAAGTTATGAATAAACAAATCAATGAATTATGAGCACAAAGTTAGATAGTCTCCACATAGCAGTCTCTTGTGGAACGTAACACATCGAGACGGAACTCAGGTTCCCGCCAAGTGTTCTCCATAATTTGCGGTGTAACCATTTGGATCGCAGCAGCAATTCTGTACTTGAGTTCATACAGCGAGGCCACAGGGGTTTTACAGACAATGTCATTGTTGTACCCCCAAGAAAAAGTCCAATGATGTGATATCTGGTGATCTCGGAGGCCATGGAATTGGTCCGTCTTGTTCACACACCATCTGTTTGGAAAGGTCATGTCTAGAAACTTTGGTACAACTAATTATTCCCCAATATTGTGATGCCCGATCTTACTAGAATGTACATGTGACTGTGGGCATTGCAACTGCGGAATCGTATATAATTGTAGCATGTCAAGTTAACTCACAGAGTTCACTGCTTTCTCGATAAAGAAAAAAGGCTCGATAACTTCGATACTCCTCAAGCGACGTTGTGTAGTAGTGGCGGATTTTGTTTCGAAGAACCAGAATACGCACATTTTTTACTCTTGTGAAGTCGTCAATTTGGATTCTAACGTCTCAGCCTTCCACAATGCGACACCGCTAAGGTTGCCGCATAAATCGGTGGAGAACACTTGAAGGGACATTGAGTTTCGTTTCGATGGGTAACCTGATCCGAAAAGATGCCATGTGGAAATTACCTTAAAAACTCGCAAATTCGAGTACCCTTGTGGCGCCTCAACACTCTATGTGTGACAGGAATGTGAGATCGTCCCGAAAGCTCGATCGTTATCGGAAAAGTCGGTAATGTCGATAATCTGAAAACACCTCTTTCACGGTTAATACCACCGGTACGAAATCGGCACCAGCGCTATATTTACGTGTTTCTGGGAAGAGTTCTTTGGAATTAATAGAACTTTAAGATGGATAAATGGCGTCTGTAGGACTACTTTTTGTCAGTAATGGGCCGGAAACAAAACCTCGGATAGAGGTTTCAGTGAAGTCATCGCTTTCCCGAGTAACATGAAACCGACGTTCCCGTGTTCTTTTTTGAAGAACGTTACAAATTTTTTAATCATATTTTTATAAATAGTTCTCAGGATTTTAATTTTTTTTCGAAATTTTTAAAATGCGGTCTCCGCTACGTTCGCGAAGCCAGCGATCTCGTCGTATGACGTCATACCGCTGAAGACTTCATGAAAGTCCTTCCTGAAGCATTTTTTAGTTCTAGAGATGCTCTGCCGAATGTATCCCAAAAATGAATACGGGGGCACAGGTTTCAAGTTATTCGAGAAAGTGATGTCAGCGAAACCGTCGTACCAGTTTGGCTGCATCATAATGGCAAAAATAGCACTAGTGACGCCTGTAATTCATAGTCAAGCAGTGGTTCTCAAACTTTTTAGACCCGCTGCTCCCTTGATCTACAGATAATTTCCTGGGGCTCCCTTATTATGAGCCAATCATTGCATAGTACAGAAAAATTTTAATTATATTTCTAACTAGATTACTTTTCCCTTAATAGTATAAATATAAATATGAGGTGGTTAAGGTAAAAAAAATGGAGATAACGGGCCAAAAATATATAAATTCATATGGGGGTTTCGGTGCCGTCATCACTTTTCCGAGTAACATGAAACTTGCGTCCCCGTGTTCGTTTTTGGGATGCATTTGGCGGAGCAGAGTTGCTTAGGATGGAGACTGTATCGCCCCGTTCTCCTCGGGATATTAAAGAACTCTCAATTTCCAGTAACCTTGCGTTTCTGCGACGGACCACGCGTAAGAGGCACGTGGGATCGTCCCGAAAGCTCTGTGTTTCTTCGATCGGTATCGGGAAAATTTCTAATTTCGATAATCTGAAATCGTCGCTTTCACGGTTAATACGGAATCAGCACTAACGCTATATTTACGAGTTTTCGTGCAGAGGTCTTTGGGAGTTATAGAATTTTTGGATGAATAAATGGCATCTCTAAGGCTACTTTTTGTCAGTTACGTGCCGAAAAAACGATAAACTCGTATGGTGCATTCGGAGACGTCATCACTTCCACGAGTAACGGGAAACCTGTGCCCTCGTGTTCATTTTTGGGATGCATTTGGCATGGCTTTCATCAAGTCTTTAAAGGTATAATGTCATACATATTTTTGTCATGTTCTTAACTCAAAAGTTATGAGGTAAGGAAACCCCGACAATAAATTTTTGGAAGAATTCAGTGGTAGAAGTTTCCTGTTTAAGGTGGATGTGAGTGGAGCGGTCTTCTCTGAGCTTGCGTTGACTTTCTATTTGATCTTTAGGTGAATCAGTATTTTGCCGTACCCAAATTTTAAACATTTGTTATCAGAGTTTTAATTTAGTACTTCAGTTGAGTCTGAAATGTAATTATGGTTTGTTTTTGATCGCACAGAGTTGCAGCAACTGGGTTATGATGTTGATAGCTTTTTTCCCTTTGTTAAGTGGGTGCATTTTACAGTCACAATAGTTCCTTCGATGGGTTTTAAGGAAATTTGCAGGCAATTCCCTTTTTTAATAGGTTTGTTGCGTGCTGTAAATGGGTAGTGTAACTGAGGATCCAACTTTACGTCCGAAAAGGGTCTCGAGAAAACCTATTTTCTTATAGCGTATTAAAATTACATCATAGTGATGCCATGTCTGACGAGTGTTTTCGAAATTGCGAGTTTTTAGCACTGAGATTACGGTACAAAATCTCATTTGCAAAATTGTTTTATGAAAACAAATTCAAATATTCAATTTTTCTGCTTTTCAGATAGAAATGTCAAAAGGTTTAGAGCGTTTGGTTTATGTTGAGTGATGAAATAAAACTTCGTTTCCATTTTGTAATCCCTTTGCATATCATAGATCGGTGTTAGGAACGAAATATAGGTTCCATGTGTAAATTTATTCCTTTGATATTTAAGAAAAAAGTTAAGCCAAGAAATGTAACAAAATCTACTATAGGGAAAATAAAATATTTCTAAGGACCATATTTTTAAAATGTTAAAGGGATAGATCATTATGTTGAAGCTGTATGAATGATCATATGGTAATCGCAGACCCTGTGCTCAAGTCAGGGCAAAGCAAATGAGTTCTAAGTTGCTGAGAAAATTAGTCATAAAATTTTAGCTTCGTTGAATTATTTATCTCATCAAAGGCTGAGCTTTTTAATTTCAATTCTTGTTCATTAACATATTGTAAAAACCTACTTTAAAACCTGAGTAAATATGAAGAAAATGATACGGTTTCTTGCCAAGCCTTCTTTTGTGCAATATATTTGTTTTGTCGGTTTATAACGCTGCACCTCAAGTAAATTATACATGTCCGCCAGCATACGGAAACTGTCAAGACACTAATCTATATTGTCAAAAAACTTTACGTTATTTTCAAGCGGCACACGTAATATTTATTATTTAAAGGAATTAAGAATTAAGCACATATTCTAAATACAACCATTTTTTAATTAATAACAATTACATCTACATCAATCAGAACTAACAAAAACTTAATGTTGACATACCGAAAAACATAAAAATAGGATAATAAAAAATATATAAAATAATAGCTGTTACAAGTTTACCAGAAAGAGCAGTGTTAATTTACACTGCATTGTTCTTCCATTTGTAATGTCCCATTAGCGCCATATCACTATAGGTTGGCGACCTATCATGTTCTTCATATTAACCAAAACGGGCATGATAAGGCAGTTTAAAGCAATGTCATTGATGCAACTACGTAAAAACAAAAGGGCAGAATTAGTGGCATATGTATATTGATATGCATTTGAGTGATGCATATGTATAAATGCATATGGATATGCGTTTTGCTCTTCAATTATGAAAAAAGTTTAGATATTGCATGCTGAGTGCATCTGCCTTTTCCGATATTTCAAATTGAAGATAACAAAGATCCACGTGTAAAACAATTGACATGCATTACTTACTGTCAGTTTTTACGTGATTGATTGAATGATGTAGTACCAAACTACCTTTTTTAGCTAAATGACTGTTTTGCTTTTAAACACGTGATTTAAGCAACTTTTGATTAAGCAACACGTGGTTAAGCAATATGTAGTTACAAACTCTTGGCAATACTCAATTACATCAAAATATGAGTCAATGTGTGTTGGCAATATTTCTCGATATTTACAATAAGTTGAAAATGTAAATATTATTTGTTTCAGTGATTTTCTAAGAGCTAAAGTTTCTAAATATTTGACAAATTTAAAACAGATGCTATGAAGCAAAACGTCTCTGGCCTATAGTACTGAAAAATTTCAAGGGAAATAAAATTACTTTTGAATATTTAAAAATTAGTTCAATGTCAAAAATGCCAAAGAATGAACAGAAAGAGAAGGCGACCTTATACAAAACTACTAATGGTATCTCTTCCAAGACAAAAATTAACACAACAGAGGAAGGCAGGAAAACAACGGAACATGTGGGCACAAGTCGAAAAGCCCATAACTTGAGAAATTTCTTACCACCCCCGAAAGTACCTATTCGATTAGAGTCAAGGACAAGTAGTCACTTAAAAAGTACTTCTTCAGTCATGACAAATGAAAATAGCAATAAAAATAAATGCGATTCAAACAGTAGTAAAACATACAGTAAGCATCCATTACCTTCCTCTGAGGATAAGGTTGATACAAATGTACCCAGGAAAAACTCATGTTTCATGAAAAAGAATTCTGAGCTCCAGAACAACCTCATGAAAAATATCTCTCTCTCTCATTTAAGAACAAGTTATCCTTCGAAATCAGAAACGGACGAAATGAAGTTCCATAGCAAGCATACGATTCATCCTAAAAGAGTGCTACCGAAAAAAGGCATTCTGAAAGTCAACTCCCGAAATGATAAAGATTTAAAAATTCGTTTGTCCGAAGGAAAGATCAGTTTAAATCCTAAAAAGAAATGTAATGAAACAGAAAAAACTTCAAAGCCTAGAAAGGTAACATTTAAAACTTTATCGTTGAATGATTTAGTTAAAATCACAGAAGAGAACGATGATTTAATAGACGTTAAGGACGTATCAAGTGAATGTACTGGAGATGAAATTAATAAGGAAATGGATCAAGAGTGCACTGAAGGTGAAATGAAGAAGGAACTAGATCACCGGTGTACTGAAGGTGAAAAAAATAACGAACTTCATCACGAATGCACTGCAAGTGAAAAGGAGAAGGTTGAATCTATGAAAGACAAACAAAGTAATGAGAAGCCGAACCAACTTGAATGGGTCGGTGAAAATGACAGCGAAAGAGAAAAGAACATCTTAAGCATTCCACTCCAAGTTAAAACAGAAGAACCAATGGCGTCATCAGAAAATCCATACGAGGAAAGTTTGCAAAAGAATTGTCTAGAATCTAGTGAACCTGCAGTTCAAGATTCATCGAACGAAAGAGAACAGTATGTTTCTTTAAAAGTAGACTCAGTCATTGAAACACTTGAAAACAATAGTCCTATTCAAGAAAAAACTGAAATGTGCATCCAAAAATTAAAGACAGAGGTAGATTTGTTACCTACAGAAAAAGCCCCTGAGCAGTCCCTTGGAAAAAGAGAATCAATTAAAAAACAAGTTAACGAGAAAATAAGAATTTTAACGGCTGAGTTTCTGAAATGTATAAAGGAAAATAACACGAAGATACCTCGTTCAGTCAAGCACAATAGAGGAAAATCGAGGAAAGAGAGAATCGAGGAGAAGCCTCAAAAGAGCCCCAAACTCCTGCCTCCTATACAAGAATTGAAGCAGAAAACAATTGACGCTAAAAAATGGAATGTAAAGAATGAAGTATCACAAGCGAATATAACGACGTCAAATACTTTTCAGCTGAACACGGAAAGTTTGGCTGGAAGTAGAGAAAAGAGTGTTTTACAAACTGATATAGAAAGATGCTCTCGAAATATACATAACTCAAATCAAGGTCAAGGACAGGAATTAACGTCGCATGGGATTTCTAGAATACCACGTCCTCTAAGTTCTAAAAGAGAGTCTTTGAGTCTATTGTTACCAGTAAATCTTAAGTCAGGTAGTGATACGCCTGAAGATCGTAAACGTTTCAGCTCATCGATAAACCAAAACGTGGTAGAAAATGAAAATACTCTGGATAAAACAACTCGGTACAATGAGCAAACATTAGGTGAATCTGATAAAGTTGCCATGTTAGTTAAGGAATTTGATAATTTACAGAATGTGTCTGCAAGCGCTTCGTGTGATGATGGACGATTGAAGGAAAGCGAGCGTTCTCATTCGAAAAAACATTATCTAAAAAAGAATAAAAACTTCGAAAAAGTGAATACTGTCGAAAATATTAGGAATTCTCCCAATTTCCATGGTAATGCTGAATGTAACAATATAAATATTCTCAAAAATATCATAGGTGATTCAAAATTCAGTAATAAACATGAGAAGAATACAACTAAGTTTAAAAATCGTAATGATAAGCAAGAAGCCAAAGGCAATTTTTGCTTTAAACCGGATAACAAAAGCCATTCATTAGAAGGTGATAATGATACATGGCCAAAATCATCCTATTCCCTGAAAAACGAAACGTCTTCATCGAACTGTAGTAGCGAAGAGAGTGGAAGTGAAAAAGCTATTCAATATAAACATAAAGAAAATTTTGAGTATGAAAACTCCTTCTCTCGACATAAGAAAAAACTATGTTTTTTAATTTTGATATTTTTATTTTTTACTTTATTATTTATGAATTTTCTATCTGTAACTTAACGAAGGAGTAAAAGATTCATTTTACATTAAAGGTCAACTTTCAGATTTTTTGTCAGATGGTCTGCAAATTAAACCATATGAGCAGATAATTTAATTTTCAGTATTCAGATTACAATAAGTGAATGTTTTGGGCCCCATTTATTTCAGAAACAGAAATCATTTTGAGCATATTTTGTGCATTTATTAGTGTTTACTAAATATAAAACACTGTTAATGTTTTCTAGCAGAGGTAATATTCATTCTTTACACATTAGGTATAATTCACATTAACTTTTTTATTCATAACAAGAAAACCTAAATGAAAGGTAAGTAGTAAATGTATATATATATATATATATATATATATATATATATATATATATATATATATATATATATATATATATATATATATATATATATATATATATATATATATATATATATATATTATAATTTTAAATAAACGAGTTGTTTTGTGAAATTATAAATGGCTTGAGAATCCATTTAGCGAGAATCATGTAGCGGGGTTATTTGGCCCAATTTCCAAAGTTTGGCGTTATTGTTTACTTGATCTATTATTTGGAAAGTCAATGTGGCGACATAATCTTAATCTACCCATATAAAACGAAACATAAAATATAAAATATTGTAATGAGATTACGTACGATTTGTAAAATAAATGATCGGAATTAGCTTATTTAAATGTGAAACCGTAGTCAACTACTTGCTTGTTAGTTAGGTTTACTTTAAAAACCAGGGTAAAGACAAAACACTTGAAAAAAACACCAATTCGGTGTTTTGCTTATATAATTTTCTCAGTGATTTTAATAATTTTTATTTTTTACCTGAAAATGCCAAGAGATGGCCAGAATTAAGAACGTTATAAAATTTCTTGTGGAGTTATTTAAAGACATTTGCTAATGACTTTTAATGAAAGTGTTTAGAATTTACTTGAAAACTGAATAACAGGCATAGTATCCATATCCATACGTTATAAATTTTGTATCGATGTCAAAATACAGCTATGTTTTTCTTAAACACTCAAGTTTATATTACTTCAAATCTCTCTCTCTATATATATAAATCAGTTCCGTGACTGACTGACAGATAACGCTCAGACCAAACCGCTGAACTTAAAGGGCTGAAATTTTGCATGGCGATTCTTCTTATAGTGTAGGGGTGCACTAAGAAAGTTTTTTGAAAATTCTTCTTAGATTTTTTAAATTAAATTTTAAAGCTGTTTTAAAGCTTTTAAAATATTCTGAGGATTACAAAATTTAAATCATGAGAGGGATCATAAAAATTCCTTTAAAATGAAATTTTTTTCGAATCTTTACCTCCCTTTCTGATTGTTGGGAATTTTTATAGATTGATTTTTAGAATTTAATTTATTAAATGCTGAATAAGAAATTTTTTTTCTTTTTGTGATACTTCAAATTAGTTTATCGTCAAGGGCATAAGAACAAAATAAATTGTCAAAACAAAATATTAAAATACAGTAAAAGGTAAAATTTAACTACTAGACTAATTGAGCTGGAAGTTTTTAAGAATTTAATTCAAATTAGTATGTTTTATGGATATTAAATTAAACCTATGTATAAAACTGCAATTTCCCCTCAAGGTTTGCTTCGCCATGACGATAAATAAGTCTCAAGGCCAAAATTTAAAACACGCTGGCGTAGATTTAAGAGAAAATCGTTTCTCTCACGGTCAGTTTGTGTTACGTAGCTTGCTCACGCGTAAGTTCGTGGACGAGCCAGGTAATATTAGTTAAGCCTAATGAAGAAACTAAAAATATTGTTTGTCAGGAAATCCTCTAAAAAGCAGTTTCTTTATTTTTTCATTGTAATTATCCTAAAATGTACTCCGTAGCGAAGCACGGGTCTTCAGCTACTATCTTATATTGCAAAACAATTTTCCTATATTCCCAAGATTGTATATAGACTATTTTTTATCACATTTCAAAACCAACGGAATTTTATACTCTAATTCGTGTGTTTATATGGATTTTTTAATATTTTGACTGTTTTTTATCGCTGTGTGATGTGTATATGTTTTTTATCATCTGGTTTAGTTTAGAATCTAAGAATGCTCACTTATAGATACGCTTTTTTCGGGTTTTACCATGTGTTTGGCGCAACATGTCCTATTTTGGACCTTGCGCCATAAAACCCCAACCAACCAACCAACCAACCAAGATTGTATATAAAACTGTGGCCCATAACCGTGGCTTATAAATGAATAACTTTCTGTATAAAAAACCAATAGCTTTATAAATTAATTATGAATTAAAAAAATTAACAGTTTTTCCCTAAATAAAATATTTTTATTATTTTTTGGTAGTAATTATAATATATTAAACAAATCATTCCCATATAGGTTACCCACAACTTTTAGGATAGACGGAATTACTGCTAGATTCAACATGCACCGAAATTCTGAGATAATTGAATTTACTATTTTAATCCATTAGTGTTATTTATCCTAATTTTGAGAAGTAACAAGTACAGAATCTTAAGGTACCTTTTGTTTGTTTGTCAAGCAATGATTTTGATACAGGGTTTGTCAAGGTGTACTCCCACATTTCAAAGGGTAATAAAAACGAACGAAATAATTTACAAAAAAAAAGATTTATATTTCCTTTTAAACTGTCTATAATCTAGTTTTTATTTAACTAATTTTGAAAATAACATCACTCATGCGGCACCGTTATTTGGGATGCACTGACGAAGCCGTTTTCTAAAGTTTTTCATCACTCTGTTGGTCATCTCTGGGGGAACTGACGTCAATTGCCTCAAGAATAGTGGAATCATTAACTCGTTCCACATTTCCAGATATTACAATGTTCCAAGGATGGGCACTTGGTCTCCTTGGTTGGGAATGCAGACCCACTCTAGAAATCAATCGCAGGATTGTTTGTCGACCAAGAACGGCATCAATTGCATAGAGCCCAGAGCGTGTACCAAATGAATTCTCTGTTGCGGTTACAGAATCGTTGTTTTCAAAGATGGCCTCGATAGCGAAACCGCGATGTTCACTTTACCAACTCATGGTGTCTACTGACAACTAGAAAATCGACACGAACTGTTGCCACCTCTTGCGCCGCTCTACCGTCAACACTATCTTGCCAGTGACCTTCAGAAATGTTGGAGTCCATTCTGTCGCCCCCGTATTATAAACGTTATTGATTTTAATAACGCAGGAGTGTCGAATGAAACCCCTAGAAATTATTTTTTTATTGTTCATGGTATCAAATGATGTTTTCAAATCCGCTGAATTTAAATACTTGATAGCTTTGGTTTTAGTGTATTAAATATAAAAAGGCATCACAAAAGTATAAAAATGCTCCAAAATGCAATTATACAAAACTTGGGCCCTTTAACTATGCGTTTTTAGAGAAATCACACTTTGTTTTTCGTAGGGTAAAGAATAAACAAATTAGATAGCTTTCCTCCGTTTCCGTGAGTAGCCTTCAGAAATGTGGGAGTCCATACTGCTACACCCTGTAAAGACATTTTTTTAGATTTGTCACTTCACAAATGTCCATGCGCTTACCTATCTTTTCCCCGTGCTTAGGTCTACATTTACTAGCTAGCGTTGTTTTTCCTCTAAATAATAACATTAATTTTGTGATATAAACAAAATTTTCATATTCAAGCTAACATCAGTAAATTTCAACAAGCAATCAATTTCAACATGAGTATAAATTTGGCGTAAAATATTTGTAATAGAGGAATTTATGAAACGTATAAAATGCAATCAAAATATCTGTAACTCAGTACCCGAAATCCGATTTTAAAAACACTTGTTTATTTTTCTGATTTTACTCGTTTCAAGTGTAACATATGTATATATTTAAACTTATAGTATCTTTGGCAACATTTTTGCTGAATTAATTTGATTTGAAATATTTAGATTTTCATAATTATATAAGAAAATTTCAAGACCGTATGTAAACTTTTGGATGTTAACTTATGGCATTATGCACTAATTTTTGATTCCACGTGCAAAGTGAATTACATTAAAATGTAGAGGTTTTCCAGACCCATTTATTTAATACAAGCATCAAAAAATAGTAGTTTCAACACATAGCTATAATTTTAAGAAGCAGGTTTTTTTTTCTGATTACATATTTCTCCAGAATGTGATTCCCTCATGTTATTTTTTATGCAATTTTAAAAAGAGCCAAATTAATTTGTAAATTTCTTTTTTATTCACCCTTCTTTTGACAATGTTGAAGAAAAACACAAGTGTAAAAATTAATTATCATTGTTCTGTACAGATTTTAAATCTGTATTTTTGAGTATACGCTCAAAAGTTTGAGAATGCTATATCATGGATATCCTTGCTTTGAGTCTGTTTTTCAAGTCGAAGGGCACCGGATGATGGCCGAAGGGCTACGACGCTGACAGTCGTTACCAGAGTCTGTGGATTCCAGTCCCACTCTTGGCGTGAACGTTTGTAGCCGTTCCAAATCGGCTTTAAGCAATAGGTCATGGACTAATTAGCCCTTCTTCAGTTAACCGTAGAGCTTCAATCCAAACAAAGATGCAGGATGGCAGGTTGCAGAACTTTCTTTCACAACTGACATCTTGAAATTTCCAATTCGATCTATAACGATAATTTTTGAGCATTGGAATCATTTCGGGGCCAGATGTATCCTAGTGGTATCCAGTTGGGCTCCGGACTCAGGATACTCTATTCAAATTCGGACAAGTGTCATTAAATCTCTTCTTGTCTGGACCGGCTATATAGACACGTTAAATCCATAGAACTGAAAGTACCTCAACGACGTCAGCGGGTGGGAGTAGGCACGAGCCCCCCAGACGTCACCCCAGGGGGTGCTCGATCAAATGAAATAAAGGTAATAATGTTGACTCACCTGTATGATTCTCCCATATAAAGCATAGTTGATAATTCCTGTGATACAGTTCAGATGTTTCAGGACATGTTCCTCCACATTAGGAAAAAAATTATGGACAAAAACAGAGGTAGACGTCTGTCTATGACAAAGATCATATAAATAGGTAACCCCCGTATAACACGGACCTCTATAGAAAGGATTCACGCTAACACGGTGCGAGAATTGGGTAAAACCCTTGTACATCATGAAATGTAATAAAAACTATTGAAAGCGAACTTTATCTAACTTGAAATTAGGGAAATCCCCGTCCAATAGCGCAATAAACGTGATAAAACTTTTAAATGCGAAAGATACCTCACTTGACATTTTTCATTCGAGCGCGTACTTACTATCAAATTTTTCTGCATAATTTTCGTGAACTATTAATACTTAAGTACACTTTGAGACTTTAACCCTTTCGCGACGGGTGTCACGAACGGGTAGAAATTATATCTGGAAACCATGATAACTGAGATGATGATAGTATAGGTGAAGCCAAAGAAGTTAAAAAGTTTACTCTACAAAGCACAAAGAAAGACATAGGCTTAGCCGAACAGTTAGAGTCATAGTTCTTAAATGAAGATCCTTCAAAAGAAAGGATCACAAAGTTTGAAAGAGAACGTCATAAGTGCTTAGCCCCATATAAAGAAATTTATAAAGACCTTTTTAACTAAAAGTAAGCAATCTAAAATAACAGATTTTTTGCGAAAGGTAGAGCATGGATCTGAAGATAATTCTGAAAAATACTCAGATAATAAGGATATCTTGCCTAAACGAAAAAGCCCTCGGTTAATTGTGCTTAGTGATGACGAAGAAAACATTGTTTAATTCATATTAATATTGTTACGAATTTTACGAGTCTATGGTAATCTCGCCAAATATGAGAGTTTTCACCAAATTGGCGATGGATTATGGCACTTATTTTGGTAGCCACTTTTAACGATATGGAGCCAAATGGTCGCCAACCTTCTAGGCCTTTCTGGAATGTTCCAGTTATTTCTAGCTGGCCGTCCGATAGGGGGCGCTTTGGAACTCTATAAATATACCTAAGATTGGCATTGGAACTCAGTGTTCTTTTCTGCTGAGTATTGAATCTATTGAAAGTGCGTTAGGCGTATATTGTATTGAAGACTCTGTTATCCTGACTTGTGTTTTTAGAGTTTTCTGTTGTATAGAAGACAGTTGTTATGTGTTTCCTGTTAGTATTTGTGTACGCGCCTGAAGAATTTAGATAATAATAAATTTTATTTTGTGTGCACTTTCTGAAGAGATTTTATTCAATCCTATCGAACCCAGGAAAACGGAACAATATATAATATTTCTTAAGAAAATTTTAATAAAGATATTTGCCTTAATTATGAAAATATAATAGCTTGTTTTTAAATTTTTTTAACCTAACCCCCCTTTTCGTACTAGTTCTTTGTTTCTCATAACTCGGATTCGCATAACACGGTAATTTTTTAGAACATAACTCCCGTGTTTTACGGAGGTTACCTGTATATATATATATATATATATATATATATATATATATATATATATATATATATATATATATATATATATATATATATATATATATATATATATATATGTGTGTGTGTGTATGTACGCATGTATGTATGTATATGTCATAACGTTCGTATGTATGTATATGTGTGCGTGGGTCTGACACATGTAAATAGGACATGGAAAGATAATTTATGTTAAAAGCTTAAAATAATAGTTTTCATCGTAGACTATACACAAAACCGAAATGGTCTGTTGGCTTAGAGCGCTATGGTCATTTTTTGCTACACAGTGGCTAAATAGACCGGGACCTAATGTTTAAAGCCAATTTCGAACGGCTACAAACATCCATGCCAACAGTGGGATTTGAAACCACAGACTCTAGCGAAAGCCAGCGCCTTACCCATTGGGCTATTCCCCGACCAAAACCAAAATGGAACGGAAAAAAGTTAATTTTGAATAATACTCAATAAAATGTTGCAAAGAAATGAGAGAAATCAAAGTAAAAAGTAAAATTCGTCTCTGTAAAATTATTTTACTATTATATTAATTTGTCAAAATAGTTAGGATATGAAATATTAAAAAATATCCTCAAATAAATTTATTTTGAGGTGTCTAAGATAAATCTGCAGAATTTGTTTTATCTGTGTGACTGTTTCAAAAGGAGTTACATTTGCATACAAGAAAGTGAAATTAAATTAAATACATAAAATTAAATGCATATAATGTGAAATATATCGTTCAATTTATAACTAATAAACATAAATTTGAAACATTATTATTATTTTATTAGGTAAATTAAACAATTATAAATGACATTAAATAAATCCCTAATCATATTATTTAGACAATTCGATATCATAATTAATTTTTATAAATTTTCATAGTTACGTATTAATTTTAATCTCTTATGTGAAGCATTATAAATAAAAAACAAGGAAGAAAAAGCAGGCATATTCTCTTGCACCATCTAACATGAAATGGAAATTTTATATTTCAACACATTTTAAAAGTTATTCCCAGAAAGAATTTACTTATTTAATCATAAAATATTATTTTGTCTTACGAAATATTTTCTATAATTTGAAACTAGTTAATTGAATTTTAGATTTTCTAACTCCCCTTTTCACTTGTAAAACTTTCGTTAATGCAACACGTTACGAAATTCCCTTTTATGCATGCAAAGTTTCACTTTTGTATATGTACAACAGTTTCTTGTGTTTCAAAACCAGTTAATAGAATTTTAGGTATTCTCATTCTTCTTTTCTTTTTCTCTTTCAAAATAAAATTTTTTTAAAGTTTTATAACTTTTTTAAATACATTTGTTCACGCACTTTATCTTCTTTTCTCTTTATCTTAAGCCAACCGGGAAACGAATTCTACTCCACGGAATATCCAAATAGACTTGCTGCATCTTACTACTATCAAACTCTGTCACGATTTTCCCTAAAAGCTTCACAGAACTAGTTAAAATCCCTTCATATATGTCAATTGAATTATTAAATATGAATGGTGCAACTGGTTATGTGTTTTCTAGTTGAAAAGTAGAAGAGGTTTAACTTAAAACTTCATATAAAAACATTTTCTCAAAACTACTGAATTTTCTTTAGATTTATAGCGTTTTACGCATACTTCTACGCAGATTTTATCGTTTTTTCAGATTAACTTAAAATGCATCTGGCCAAACGGAAAACGACTTCTAATCCACATAATATCCTAACGGATGTTTTGAACTTTTATACTACCAAACTGTGTTACGATTTTCACTAATTCCTAAATTTTCCTAATCTATGAAATGTGAAAGGCCCAACTGGTTATGAGTTGCCGAGTTGTGAAGTAGAAGTACTTTAACTCAAAAACTCCTACAAAAAATTATTAAAAACAATTCTATTTTTTATTCTTTATAGTGTTTTAAATATACTTTTGCACACATTTTCAATTTACCTTAAAATGCATCTGGACAAACGGGAAACGAATTCTACCAAATACGAATTCTTCTCCACCAAATATGCGAAAGAATGTGCTGCGCCTTTACACTATCAAACTGTGTCACTATTTTCACTAATAAAAGTCAAAATACTAATTTAAGTCCGTGCACATATGTTAATTAAATTTTGAAAAATGTGTGGACGGACAACAGGTTATGTATCAAGTTATGTAAAAGATCTTTAAGGCGAAAATTCACTCAAAACATCTACTTTAAAATACTCAATATTTTATACTTTATTACGTTTGAAATACAAAACATTTGTCTCTTTTTCCCTTTACATTACAATACATTTGACCAACCAGAAATCAAATTCTACTTGGACTAATGTCCGAACGGAGGTGATTCCCATTTATACTATCAAACTATTTTACGATTTTCCCTAATTAGTGTCACAAGACTAATTAAAGTTCTTGCATAGGGAATTTCTATGAATTGTGTATTGCCTAACTGGTAATGAGATATCGAGTAGTAAAATACAAGAGATTTAACTCAGAAATATCCTAAAATTAGATTATAATTTAGCTTTTTGAAAATAATAAAATTGCTAAATTTTTATTTATTTATTCATTTCAAATTCCTAGAAAGTTTTAAATATTTGTGTTTTTCTCCTAATCTCTGTCAGGAAGGAATTCTTTCATATATGTACCGTTAGAAATTATTTTACTATAAAAGAACCGCACTAACATTAGCTTCTCATTTAATTTCAATATATTTCGCTGGAGTGATAGTCTATACAAAAGTTTACCTGCTCTCCTCTCTTCTTATATGCATCTATTATTACATCCCGAATATGTCTTCGTGCAACCGTCTCTTAATTAAGCTTTCGTGTTATTTTATTCTTATGTATTATGATTAAGAGCCATTACCCAGCTGAACACTATGTTGTAATCCTAACTCATTCCTTCGAGATCAATTGTGGTGCTAAGTTTGCTGAGCCAATTAAAAGGAGGCCTCTACCTTCTAGTGTTTGCTATGCCATCCAAAACCTCCTCCTAATCACCGACGTTAGTATAACACGGTCTTATTAAGTTTGCAGGGCCGTGTTATTGTTGGGTGTTTCCACTGTCGACTGACGTTTAGTGTTTCGCTAAGAGAAGTTTGTCTTCAGAAGAGTTTTCTTTTACATTGCATGTTGAAGAATTTTTATCCTACATATAAATAGGGATTCTTTAACAAAGTTTCCCGATAAATCTGTTTGGTGTCTTGTTCAGGCACAATTTTTGAATCTATCTCGTTGTTGAGCAGTGCTTTAACAAGCTAATAACTCACGGGAGATACTAGATTATTAAAGTTTAATAATAATTTTCATGTATTATATTTTTATATAGTATATGCTTGTGAGTGTCTTCGCCAATTAATATTTAATCTGGCTAAAAATATTTTATGAATGTGACGATTTATAAAGTATACAGTATCAATTATTGCCGAAAAAATAATTTATTTAAGAATTTAGGTATTAATGGATGCTTTGTAGAGATTTAAATCCGACAAATTTATTATGTGATTTGAAAAATAATTTCATTTATCAGTTTTATGAGCTTTTATTGTCGAGCAGAGTTTTAACAAGCTAATAACTTGTGAGAGTGACTACATAATGAAACTTTGATAATAATTTTCATATATTTGTATATAAAGTATCAATATAAAGTATGCAGCATTAATTATTGCTGGAAAAATAATTTATTTAAGAATTTAGGTATTAATGGATGCTTTATGGACATCTTACATCTGACAAATTTATTATGCGATTTGAAAAATAATGTTATTTATCAGTTTTATGAACTTTTATTGTCGAGCAGTGTTATAACTAGCTGATAACACACGGGAGCAACTAGATTATTAAAGTTAAATAATAATTTTCATGCATTCAATTTTTATATAGTATGTCTGCGAGTGTCTTGGCCATACAATATTTAATTCGACTTAAAATATTTTATGAATGTGACGATTTATAAAGTACACACTATCAATTTTTGTTGGAAAAATAATTTATTTAAGAATTTAGGTATTAATGGATGCTTTATGGAGACCTTAAGTATGACAAATTTATTATGCAGTTTGAAAAATGATTTTCTTTATCAGTTTAATGAACTTTCATTGTCGAGCAGTGTTTTAACAAGCTAATAACTTACATTATTAAAGTTTGATAATAATTTTCATATATTTTTAAGTAAAGTGCTTGTGCGTGCTTATACCAAACAATATTTAATTCGATTTAAAATATTTTATGACTAAGATGACATATAAAGTAAACGGGATTAACTATTGATGAAAAAATTATTTTAGAATTTAGGTATTACTGGATTCTTTAAGGAGATCTTAAATCTGACAAATTTATCGTGATATTTGAAAAATTATTTAATTTAACAATTTTATGAGCTCATATATTATTTCCTTTGATCCATGGTACTTTTAAACTACCTTTAAATACATCTAAGTTCTAAAGTGTCACCAGATGTTTTTAAAAGGACCTTTTAAAAAAAATTGATATTTTTAATGCCTTCCTTAGCTAAATGCAATTGTGTTATGATTACAGAATATGTAATACTGACTTTATACATTTAAATCTGTAATATTTAACTCTGAAAATGGCAAAAAAGTCTGTCGATAGTTTATTGAGTACTTTTGTTTTGATTTGAAATGATAGCAGTGGGGGATATACCTATTTCAATGATCATCATGTACCAGAGATAAGTTGGTGTTTTTTCAGGAAGCTGTAGAAAACATTAGAAACCCTTCATCTGTTTATGAAATTTCTTTGTTGAAGCAATCATATTCAAGATAATCACTAATATGCTCTTGATAGGTGAATGTTGACTAACATGTACGATAATTATAATATATTTATTAATAACATTCCATATAGTCTGATTTTGAACACAACTTTGGACGTTCTCGCGCGAAGTCTTTGGGCGGTTATTTTGAACACAACTTTTATATCCTTACAGAAGAACAGACACATCTGAATCTCTTTTAATGAGATTACAAGCAACATTGTTAAGAATACATACAGTGCGATCGATAAATGTATCATGATTTTATTCTTGGCTTAATATAGAGTTAAATGCAATTTTCCTTTTCATTAACATTCCTTAACCTTCCTTAACATTCCTAGCCCAACATTCCTTAACATTACACTAATTTCCAGAATCTCTAAGATGCATACTTTCACATTATTTCACTTATGCTCATGTAAAAAAAAGTAGAAACATAAAAATAGTAACAGACCTTTCTCAAATATATTTCAGCTGGTAACTCTATGAGGGAATATTACAAACATTTTAATGTTCATAAAAGTCAGAATAGCACTTTATTTCTATGCGATCATAAAATTTACCAAATACGGATTTTAATCATAACGGTTTCTTAATTGATAACATTTTAAACTTAATTTCTAGAGCAGGGGTCCCCAATATTTTTGTACCTAAGAGCACATTCTAGAATTCCGGTCGGACGGCGGGCACCATTTATTCTTTCAAGGGGAATTTATAGTTGGACATATTTAAACGTACAAAAAACATTTAATTCCAAAAATATAATTTAGCATAAAAAAATTATTATTAATATTCTTGTGTAAAATAAATTATTACTAAATATTGCATACAAAATCTACAAAGTATAAAAATTCTTTATAAAAAATATAAATCTCAAAGTCAGTGTGATTTTTGGCATTGCATTTCATTGGACATTGCTTCGCAATCAGGAGAGTATGATGATATTTCTGCTCGTAAGCAATCGTCAAGGTGTCCATTTGTAAGTCGTGATCTGTACTTTGATTTTATGATATTCATTGTCGAAAACAACGATTCACACAAGTATGTGGAACCAAAAAACGATTTTATTTTATATGCTACGATTTTATTTTCAAGAATGGAAATTTGTTTCTGTCAACTATATTCCAGAAATTCTCATCTGATATGAAGGATTTCAGCAGGATGTCCTGCTGAAGATCCAAAATTTCTATCTCCAGTTCTTCTGTCCTTACTTGAACAAGTTCTGAAATGCATGTAGCTAGTTCGGTTACATTTACTTGGTAAGTAAAAGGATTAACAAAAAAGGTGACCATTGGCTCGATGAAAATAAACTGTTGAAAACGCTTTTCAAACTGGTCTTGAAGTAAATGAAGGTTGATAACAAAAGTTGATAAGTCAATTTTCCCGTCACCAATCATCTTTTTCATATTTGGAAAATTCACAAGGGACTCCATCTTCAAATGTGATATACACAAAGACAGGTTAGCTTTAAACGAATTTATGGAATTTGTAACTGTATATTTGTCCTTTCCCTGCAGCTCTAAATAATTCAGCAAGTTTAAATAATTCAGTTTTTCCATTATATCTGTTAAAAAAGCCAAATCCGCTGGCCAACGAGGGTCTGTTAGTTCAAACAAATTTTGATTTTTGGCACTGAGACAATTTTTAATTTCTTCAATTAAATCTACAAATCTAGCAAGATCTTTGCCTTAACTGAGCCAACGTACTTCATTATGCAGAATGAGATCAGGATCTTCGAGATTTTCTAATAGGGCCTTAAAAAGGTGGTGTTGCAAAGGACCTGCGCATATTAAGTTGACTATTTTTGTAATTTCTTTCATGACGTGTCCGAAGGGTAGAATTCTAAAACATAAAACTTCCTGGTGGATAATACAGTGCTACGACATAAAATTTGGAAATGATTCATCTTTTATGCAGATGGCAATAAAACCATTGACATGACCAACCATTGTTGGTGCCCCATAAGTGGTTATCACAGACAGCTTCTGGAGAAGCATATCTATCGATTTTGCATATGTTATAAATATTTTATAGATATCCTCACTTGTTGTTCGTCCATTCATGGGTAATATTTTTAGTAGATCTTTTACAGTAAAGTCACTAGATACCATTCTCACCATAACTGCTAATTATGCTGCGTTTGATGTGTTTGTAGACTCGTTAAATTGTAGTGAGAACCATTCACGTATTTCCAAGTCACTGTTTAACTGAGTTTGCATGTCCTTTGAAATGGCTTGTATTCTTCTTGTAACGGTATTATCTGACAACTGTAAGTCTTGTATTGCTGACATGATCTCATGTTTTTTGGAAAATCCCTCAAATAAGCAATCGGCGCCAGCAATAAATGCTTCTTTTAACCACTCACCATCCTGGAAAGGCTTTATCTTTTTTGCGAGTATGTGAGAAATTTTTATAGAAGCAATAGTGGCATTTTTAGATCTCAACAGAGGCCTATTGAAAACTGACCACTCATTTTGGGGCATTTTGATCCACTCATTTTGGGGCAAAAATAAGGAAGTATTTAAAAACAACGAAGGAGGAAACACAGTATACAAAAAATATGAGCATATATGTGTGAATAAATATGAAGTAAACACGTCAAATGACCATTTATCTCACATCACAAACCACACTACTGGCTCTCACGAGATGAGCTCCAGACAAATGTCTGTGCTGTGACAGCAACCTTAAAAACGGACCGGTTCATTTCATTTTAGGTATGGGAAATTTGTTTGGCGAAGATTTGGCGCGAGGGGGAAAAGAGATTTGCCACATTACGCTTTGTGCTTTTATCTGTGTCGGACGCTATTTCTACTTTTGTGTGGTTAATCATTAAAAAAGAGAAAACTTTTACATAGCATTTTATTGAAAACTGAAATATTTTCATCGTGGCCGCACAGCGGTGGGCACACGTAAAACGATCGGCGGGCGCCATGGTGCCCGCTGGCATAGGGTTGGGGACCCCTGTTTTAGAGTATTTAAATAAAATAAGAGCCATGTGTCGAATAATATTTATTCCTTACAAACAATATTTTTTCTCGAATACTTCGTCCCTCCATTTCTACTTCGTGAAAAAAAATTAAGAGTTAGAAAAGGAAAAATTTGAACGTTGAACGTATATTTGTACTTATACTGTTAGACTGTAGTAATTATTCTGAATCTGTAACTCAAGGCTCAGTCGTTAGCACTTAAGCCTCGATCCCTTTGTCGTCAATTCACAGACAACTTTTTCTGTTGGGACCCCGTACTTTATAGCTGATCTGCTTTCACCTGCTCTTTATTACAAATATCAAATTATAGGTGTATTATTATCAATGTAAAATAGAGTACTGAAACCTGGTATTCATGAATATATATATACATAAACCCTTCCTGTGTGAGATATTAGGCTGACGTTTCTTCTTCAGGTATCCCATTTCAAAATCGAATATTTGGACCATCGTTAGAAAGATGTAGGATTTATTTAACAATAATTTATCCTGGAGTAAAAAGAAATACTGATGAAGAGGGAGTGGGATAAAAGAAGACGACTTTTCATTGACGAACAGGAACTAATTAACTTCTAGTCAACGCCCTATCGAAAGAAATTTAAAAACGCATTTCAAATGACAAACAATAGAATTGCATTACAATTCTACATGAGCGTACAACTCTGTGGAGTTATGGCATATGTTGATATGTCCGAAAAATTCAATTTTGTGTTTTAAATTGATATGGCACACTAAAAATTGGCTCTTTAATGGGGCAAAAGCTGGTAGTGGAATTATGAAAAAATACTAAGCTATTCGCAATTTGGCAAAAGTTGATGTTTTCTTTTTTTCGCCACCCACCCCAAAATTTTAGTCCCTAATTGAAAAAAAAATTTCATTGAAGAACAACCATATGTTTGAAGTTGAATATGAGTATTAACTCAAGAATATTTGGATTTAAGAACTTAATTGGCCGATTTAATATTTCACAACATAGTATATATACTATGTTGTATATATATATATATATATATATATATATATATATATATATATATTATTTTTTTTTATCTAGTATAAATCTATATTATCTTTGCTTTTAAATGTAATTAAAAGCGAACTTTGCCATTTTATTCGTAGGAAAGTTATTTTGAATGTTTAAAACTTGTTTATTTATGATAAATAATTACTATCAAATTCATATATGATTCTCAAAGAAGAGAAGTAGCTGCATTTTATTTGTACATTAATTATAGAAACATAAGATATTCGAAAAAGATATTCATGTCAAAATTATTAATTTAAAGCGAGGGCTCGTGCTATTTTACTTACACAAGTGTATTTTAGTTTTTTTCGCCTTTTAATTAAAGGATAATCTTTTATTTATAACATTTTTTCGGTTCATATTTTGATCGTCAATTCTAAGTTCTATTTATTGTATTGAAGAATAAATTGTTCCTTTAAATATAATATTTTGCTCTCAAATTCCTCAAATTCACCATGAGCAGTATCTATTTTAAATTTTACTTATGATAAACTTTCAGTAGCAATAAATCTAACTGGAAAAAAAAAACTACTATGTTTCTAGATATCAATTTATTTAATTTATCATTTTATTATAAAATAAGTTCGCTTCATTGATCAGAGTAATATCTGGAAACTATTATGAAACGTGCGATATTTTTTCTCCGTTTAGGATACATTAATGCTTCTCTAGCTATAAAAATTTAGTTAGAAATACGTAACATTATTGTTCTCTCATCTGTTTTCTTTATTTCTTACTATATATTAAAATAACCTATTTTTCGATAGTTATATGGAGGTCAAAACATGCGTGATTATATTCTTTAAGGGCTATTAAGGAAACAGAATAGAAGGCTATGAACAATCCAGATTGAAAAAGTTCTCTTGAAAAATATTACGGTTGATTGCAAGCAAGCGTACGTCCCATGTCTGATCTCCAGTCTCGTTGGCCGTGGTTACGTTTTCTGCTTCGTAAGTGGCCTTATCTGAAGCGTGCTTCGGGCCATATACAGTCTCGCAATTTTTGCTTGCCTTTCTAGTTTGTACTCCAAAGCCCACTGGCTACATTCTCTAAAATCCCATCATACAAATATTTCTCTTTTGTTAATCAAATCCTTTCTAGAATCTTTTTCGAATTCTAATATTTCCTCACAAATGTATTTTAATACCTTGGAAAAAACGAAATGTTTGATACGAAGGTATATATTAAAATTTTATTTTTAATTAAAAATGGTAAAAGAAAATTATTTACTCATTCACTTTAAAAACAAACCCTAATAACTTTCACTACGAAAAGGAAGAACTTTATGATATTTCGAGATTTTCGGAGATACAATAATTATTTTATTGATATAAAAAACATGCAGCATATACAAGTACAATGTTTACACACTTTTGCGGAAAATTTAAGTGTTGTATTATTTTTTTCAGGGACGCAACAGTGTTTATAATGAGAACTTCATGCCTATCTTGTATCTTTAAATGTAATGTTTTTATTCAAATTTCGGTTTTAAGATCATATATAAACTAGAGTACATTTTGTATCAAGAGTATAATAATCTGATAAATTCTTCTAGTAGGAAAAAATGTTGCAATCAATAATGTAAATGTTTTACGAAAATGTGAAAGCCACAAAAAATCATTTATCATAAATTGCTAAAAAAGTGAATCCAAATACATATGCATTCTTTACTAAATGGATTCTTCTTAGCATAAGGAAAGAATATTCATGATTTATCTTAATTATTGAAGCATGTTTTATCCCATTTATAAAGATAATATCTGAAATATCAAGAAATAAATAAAAATAATTCTAACATTAAAAAATGATATTCTTAATTTATTATAATTTAATCATAGATTAAAGATACAAGAACATAAAGCAAGTCGTCATAATAGGAGGAAAACTTAACTTTCAGATAAAATTTACAAATTATAAAAAAAGGAAACTAACAACTGAATTTACATTTCTGGTTAGTAAGAAACACAAAAAAATATATCACAACTTCTCTATGTAGTTTATTTTTCAAATGTTCTGTTGAAACGGTCAGTTTTCCCAATATTTCGCTAAACCAGTGCAAGATGTTGTAATCGACATTTTCCATTCCATTGTATTTCAGTTAAAAATTAAGAAATACCCTGCAATAAATGCAATTAAACCTTGAATTTTTTTTTGATGGTTAACCATATAATTTGTAAACAAAATCATATCATAAAACTTCTCAAAAAGTTTTTAAAAACTTTAAAATTTAAAATTTTTTAAAAAGTGGGGTAATTTAAAATCGTTATAACTCGGAATATTATAGGTCGAATTTCAAAAAATTTTCATTTAATTAAACCGAAAAATATATGTTTTAATTTTGAATCAGATTTTTTTTAAATATTATTTTTTTAAAAAATTTAAAATATTGAGATTGAAAATTACAAAAACAATGATGTAACTTATTTTTAAAAAATCATATTTTAAAAAGTAAATATTTTTTTTAAAATTTTCTGAATCAACATTCCATTAAAATAGTGGAAAAAGACATGTTCCAAGTTTCAACTTTTTATCTTTAACGGTTCTTGACTTATAACAATTTAAAGTCGAGAAATGGGGAAGAAACCCATCATGCAGAAAAGCAGGTTTAAAAAACGATTGGCTACTATTAGAATGGTGCAAAAAAAATAATAATTTCTCCTGTTCAAATTAAGATAGAAACATGATTTAAACGTCATTTCAAGCCTAAAAGAACACAGAAATTTTTAATGGAATATTTTTTTCGAAAATTTGAACAATTTTGTGCCCTGGACCCCCTTTAGTTGATCTAAAAAGGAGTAGTACAAGTTGAAACTAACCGTTTGGTTTTCCAGAAGGAACTCAAAATAGACTCCCTTACAATCCTACCATATATATAATATATGGTCCACCATATATAATATATCCCACCATATATATACAACACCTTATTTGAATGAAGACCGGGCTTTGGTGTGGTTCCTGGTTGTTCATTTCGTTTGCCCCATGAC
The DNA here is from genome assembly GCA_907164885.2 of Dolomedes plantarius. Lineage (NCBI taxonomy): Eukaryota > Metazoa > Arthropoda > Arachnida > Araneae > Dolomedidae > Dolomedes > Dolomedes plantarius. The sequence continues at coordinate 130,714,246 of OU015497.1, read as the reverse complement.
CTCTTCTATTTCATATTATTGTGCAGTACCCACCTTTAATCGCCCGTCATAATTTGTTTGAAAAACGGAAAGTTTTCTTTAAGTATATACTCGCATGCGAAGGTACCATAAAAATGTTATTTTCGTTTAATTTGTGTGGAACCCAAACTTCAAAGTGATTAACATAATCTGGTTCAGATGGTTTTTGAAGCTTGATTTATATATTTTGATTATGTCGGCTATCTTTCAATTGGTATAATGTTGATTATTCTCAATTACTGTCTCGATTTGATAGTTTACAAATTCAACTGGTATGACCGAAGTTGGAGCATTTTCCAGCGAAAATCTCCGACACGAAACTACGCAAACGACTTTTGACATCTTCTATCAATTGCAGTACCCTCTCCATAAACTGAAAAAATTCTTTTTTTTTCCATTTAATTTTTGTTTTTACATTTCTTGAAATAATTAAGCATAATTTAACGAAAATGTTGCTAAATTTCTTCAATCGTTAATAGTAAAATAGCCTCCTAAAATTCACTGATTTTGATATCATTTTTTCACACTGATATGTCAGCTGTCACAACAGAATGTAAAAAAAATTGTTTCGAATGACCTTAAAGACTACAAAGTACTAATAAAGCCATGTCATTGAAAAAAACCAAACGAACTTTTTAATCAACTGAATAATTTTTGCTGATTTTCATTGCGTAATTAGTTACTCCAATTTTTGTATTTACTTCTGTATCAGAACAAATAAATTACACAAAAACAGAGCAATATCTTAAATAATTTTCAAATGCTATTAATTTCAATGTTATTAGCCGATGCACCTTTTTCAGTCTTAGGCTGCGCGAATAATTCGTTCTTATTCTGTCCTATACTTACCATTACATCAATTCTAGAGTCGTGAGAATTGTTTGCTTAGAGGGCCGAGAAACGAAATTTCCTTTTCAACAATAGTTTGCTACGTGCTTGTTGAAATGCTCGTTTGCGTTTCAAGGGAACCCTAACTTTTTAAGTAATTATTTACATAAAGAAACTCTCTGTTTATGTGCTAACATTATAAATAAACAATGGGTTGTTTCTGAGACGTCTAATATAAACACCTGTTGGCGTTCAAAAGTTAAATAATTCTGAAAAATCAATTAACATACGACAGCAACGTGCTTGAATCCTACAAAATCACCCAGCATAGTTTTTCATGGCATAGATAAAAGTCAGGTAAAATTTCTATGTCCAGGTTTGGGTATTATCTTACTCATGAGATTCAAAGAGATTCATGCTGGAGTATATCTATCGCTTATACAAATTTCATTTTTTTACGACTGATAATATTGCCCTTCCTTTTCCTACATTTTAAACAGCACAAATACGATTATAAGGGTCTCATTATTACCTAAAATGCATTTTAGTATTCTGTATCCATACGAAAGAAGTCATCTCTTCAAGCTTAAGTATACCTTTGAAAAGATTCATTAAGGATTTTTGTCATCCTCGTAACAAACACAAATTGTTTACGTAAATGCAATGGTACGGTTTTCGGTAAATACAAATTTATTCCGTTACTTACAGAAAATAAGCATAAACTAATGTCTCTTCCATCACTCCAGTATATATGTTATCTGCATGGTGTTTTCACTTCTTTCGGCAGTTCAAAGTTTATTGCACTCAATCAAGTAATTATAAAGATAGAGGAACATTTGTAAAGAATTCAAAGAAAGACTCTTAATAACTTCTTTGAAGGGGAAAGGGGAAAATAGTATCCCTTCCGTTTTATCAAAGTGGCTTCAGAAAAGATTGCTTTGAGCCTTAAGAAAAGGGAAGAGGAAATCTATTGAGGAAATGTATTGGTCCTTGATAATGATCCAAAAAGACTAACTTTCAACTACAGCAACTTTAAAGTGGGATACGTTATGGTTAAGAATTCATATGCTTTAAAAATTTCGATAAAACTTTAAAACCATGTATCTATATCAGAGCTATAAATACAGGATATAGGTTCATTTATTGATATTAATCATATTTTAATTGAATATATGAACAAAGTTTAATATGTATTGAAAAGAAAAATCACATTTTCTCATAGAAGCGTGGAATTTTCATAAAATTTGGATCGCTTTTGTCCAGGGATTAGTCAATGCTTATATTCTGTATACTATAATCTTTGTTATAAAATTTAAACATATGACTTTAGAATTAGTCATATAACTCCATCGAGTACGAATTGCAAGGTAAAATGGTTAATATAAGCAAATTGTAATAGTTCAATATTTTCATCTTCATGTGAAGCATTACAATTAATTCTGTGAAAGCCCAAAATTTATCAACCTAGTAACAATTAGCTTGTCTCTTCAAGACAAACAAAGCAAAGTGAAACACACCGAAAAACAAACTATGTGAATATAGATGATCTTTATTGCACACAAATAAAAAAAATTATACTTATATTGTGTATATTTTTATTTTTCAGAAAATTAAGCTGAGTTTCTGTGTATAAAAATGAAGTTTAAACATTGTCTTTCCTTAAAATAAATTCAGTCTTTTCTGAAACGACGAAGATTTTTTCTCTCCTAATTATGATTTGCCTTTCTCTATTAAAAAAACTACTACGTTTTATTTCATTTTATGTTCTAGTAACAGCATTTAATACAGTTTTAAAATTATTTTTATTTGGTGCAAGGCTTTTTCGCAAAAAAAAATTTAATAATTGTCTTTGGATAATTAATAATCAACATGTGGTGGTCGGTATGTAAAAAAATATTTGCATTTATAGAATGCAGTTTTAGATTTTCAGAATTTATTTACCACTTTTATTACAGTAGAGATGTTTTCTTTTGATTAAATTATATGATGACAACCATACGGATGATGCTTAGTGCGTTATATGAGCTGCGTATCTCAATTTATGCAAACTCTGTATTTAAAACAATTATATTTCTGATATTATTAATGATAATGGGAAAGTAGTTTTTTCTAAGTCGATCCCTCAATCTTCATCTTTCTCATTTTGTAATCGAAAAGACGTCAAAAAAAACCTTTCTTTGGCATAATAGGATATCATATCCAAACTCACAACTAATATTAAAACTCACAAATGCTGGGGATATATTTTGTGTTTTTTAGGCCGCAAACATTAATAATGATGATAAAAATCAGTTTAATACGCCTCTATACGATAAAAGAATTTTATTCAGTTTTATTAAACTTTCATGTCTCGTTGGAGGGATAACTGACATAAAAGAATCTATAATAACGCTATCACTAGCCAACTTGAAAGATTTCATTGAATTGGAAGTGAAGGCGTTATTTTGAGATACTGTTTTTCTGTTTCCTTCAAAATTATTTTATTATCGATGTTATCCAACTAATTTTATTCACCGTAGTATTAATTAACTCTTTGCTACATTAAAAAATATTAATAAAACTTAATAATTTTTACTTACATCCATGTAAGGCAAATCTGCCATAAGGTGACTAGCAGACCAATGAACACTAGCATGCAATTCAGAAAATAATGCTTCCCAACTCGCATCACTTTATCTATAGGATTTGGCGATTTTTCAAAGAGCTTTTGGCGTCTCAGGGATAATGTTGCAAATGAAATAATAGGAAGTTGGCAAACGGATTTGGCTGGTGTGTCCCGGATGGCTTGGAATCTAGATGGATTTACTAGACTTAAGGTTTCAAATTTTATAGTTTTTCTTTTTTTTCTATTACTCATGTAAGCTGTTTTTTAAGGAAATTAATTGTGTGAAAAAGGAACTGACTCTGAACAAGAGAACAAAATGTCTCAGGACGAATGTCTCATGCGAAATGTCTCATACGTTGCTATAACCTGCCCTTCTATAGCATAGAGCAGCAACCGAGCACTTTACCAGCTGATAACTCTTTACTAAAAAGAGGGAGATATATCGCTTAAAACAGATGCTTCTCGAAAATACGCAAAACGTTATAAGGTCTTTTACTTTGCTAATATCAAGTAAGTGTTGCAGTATCCATTCCATTCACTTTTGGTATCATTTAATTCTTTATCAAAATCTCTTCCAAGAGATTTGGATTCAGATTTAGGTACTTTTGTTTAGAAATGGATTTGAATTTTATTTCATGTGAGTTTCAGTTACATGGGTTGATTATGGTCCAATTACCGGATACATGAGAATTGTATGTACTGATTTAAAATTCCTTCCAGTTTATTTTCTTGGATTAAAGGCATGCAAAATTAGAAAAATCAATTAATTACAGGTCAGAAATTTTGTTAAATAACACTCTTTGGCATCGGTAGGACATTACGTTAACATAACGGCATGTATTCTTCAAACATCGTGCAAGTTTTTTTATGAAAATAACAGCATTACTTTATATGAAATTCAATCTTGAAATGTGAATATATCTTTCCACCTCTATAAAAATCAATTAGGGGTTAATTATGCAACTGGTAAATACTTTAAAACAAATGTTTATATTTCATTTTCTATTGATTCGTTTACATTTGGAAAAGTCTTTGATAAGAACTAATTTTAATTATTAATTAAGTGATTCTTTTCTTTTGGGTTTTTGAAAAGGCTAAGAAACAAAAGATAAATAAAGTGCTTTATTATTCGATTAAGAAATGTAAAACAATTGAAACAAAAATCGATTCTCTTTCAAAAAGATCCATTAGCAATTGAATATATACCTTAATATATTTATACATATGAAAAAATTCCCTTAATAGCTTCGGCACACTTTTTTTACTTGAAAAAAAACCCTTCATTATCATGTGATAATTGAATCTAAACCTCAATAAATTAACATAAAACCTCTTCAGGGAAATTTTCCCCACGAGTAAACGTTATTGATGGCAATACTTAAAGAAAACCCAAATCTTTCATTTTGAAAAATTCAAGATTTCAGATGACAAGAAAAAAAAAGCGAAAAAACTTACTACCGAAAAAAAAATATATACTTTTATGATACCCTTGGGGTTGAAAAGAAACCGCCATAAGAGAAGAAATTTCAAATGAAGAAAGCACTCGCCCTTTCCTTGATGAGGCCACTTACAAGCCAGGAAGTGGAGATCTCGCTTGACATCACGGAAACACTCCTATACATCGGAAAAGAGGATCAATACGATTTTATTCCGTCAAATGACGTCCTTGGTCCTCCAATATTGCTCTCGGCTAAAAGTTCTGCAGGAATTAAAATAGATATTTTCATACTTTAAATGAAGGTAAAAGGTACGTCGTGAAATAAGTAAACGCCATTTAAATACAGTTGGTGAGAATAAAATAATCAAGATGTGTGTATATGTTGAATTCTGGAATAAACGTTAAATTTCAAAGAAGGAAATAAATCACGTTAGAGGTATATATGTTCCTTAAAGTTTTCTTTCAGATTTCTTCAGATAAACCTGAATTGATCTCAGTAAGTTAATGCTTGTTGAAAATAACACATATCTAGTGACACATTGAACTTTCTTAATATTTTATTTAGACCTTTTTAAATAAATCTTTATAATAGTTATTTATTTTCAAAATATCTTTCTAAAACAGCCAATTTTTATCAAGAAACTTCAATTTCTTAATTCGTTTTATACATACGAGATGTTGGACTAGGTGCTCTAAATAAGTAGGTTTTGAATTAAAGGTAAAAATACATGACGAGAAGAAATTTAATTTCCGTTTTCACCTCTCTAAACTTTAACTTTCCATTGATCTGATTGTTGCTTCATGACTATTACTCGCACTGAAATCACTGAAGTCATTTACAATATCAGGGAAAGCAGATATTCTCCATGTTACAGATATGAAACACTGGATCTACATTGCTATGAGAATAATTGTTGTACAATTTCATGTTGCGTTTCATTATTTTTTAAATTTCAAATGATCGAAAGTAAGGATTCACGAAATTAAAATTCATTGAAATAAATTTGACTTCCAACATTATCTTTGAATTTTAACATTTTATCAAACCGTATTGATGGAATATTTTTTATTAATGCCTCTGTATGGAAATCTTACACACACACACACACACATATATATATATATATGTGTGTGTGTGTGTGTAAGTAAGTACCAAGGTTTTTTTTAGTACGTTTATAATTTTCTTTTCTTTCAGTGTTAAACGTCGATATTACCATTTTAACCGTTGTATAAGAAATTTTGGTGAACTTAAAAGGTGTATGTGACAATAGCACGTTTGTGCTAAAAAATAATCAGAAATATCGGTAAACCATGCAATAGGCCTGCCTGAGTGTCTTACCTAAAAGCACGCCTGAGCTAAAATGAATGCATGTTTTTCCGGATCAATCAATGCAAAGCATACTTTTCTATCTTATGTAATTTCAAAGAGGTGATATTAGACTCGATGTTTTTAGACCGTGTCAAAAACTTGAAACATATTGATTTCTGAGAAAGTTACTTGAATTCCAAAAATTGCTTAAAAGTTTCTTTAAAAAGTACATTTCTTAAAAAAAGTAGGGAAGAGGAAAAATTACTAATATCCCATGAATAGACCCTAAACCCTACATTTTGTTATTTTTAAACATATTTGACACCATATAAATGAAATTTTTATGAAAAGATAAATTAAGAAGGAAATTCAATACAAAGTGTTTATTTATGTAATATTGCAGTCTCAACAAATTAGATAAACACGCAAAAATGTAGAAAAATAGAGAGACCAAGAAAGGAGGAGAATAGAATACGTCCTTTTTAATTGATGCAGTATATCTACACCTTTTAGATAGAAGTTTTGATACAGTTTTAAACACAAATAGGCGTACTGTGCTAAAAATAACAGTGAATAAGAAATAACTGAATCTTCCATGCAAGCAAACGAAGAGACAGACAAAAAAAGTGAGAAATAATACAGTCTATGCACAATTTGTGATGCAGTACATATTTCGTATTAGATAGCTCTGATTTTCAGTTTAGAAAAAAAATATGCTTTATACAGGGTGCCAGAGAATGGTCTCCCATATTCCAGACAGTAATAAAAAACGAACGAAGCAATTTACATAAAAAAATCCTTATATTTTCGAAAAGCACTTAACATATAGTGTTTTTTCCTCTAGGTTTTTAAAATAACACCACATTCAGGTCACGCGCATTAATTGCGATGCACTGCTTAGGCTGTTCTATAAAGTTTCCCATCAATCTGTTGGTCACCTCTGGGGGAATGGCCGCAACTTCCTCACGAATTAAGATCTCGTTGCGCACGGGCTTCTTGCACATTTTCAGATATACCAACTCTCCAAGGATGACAACTTAGTTTCCTTGGTAAGGCAGATCCACTTCCTTTCACATTTGAAATCCCCCGAAGGATTGTTTTTCGATCCTTAGCGGCATCAGTTGCATAGTGCACGAAACTCGTCCTGAATGCCCTCTGTGTCATGGTTACAGAATCGTTGTTTTGAAAGAAAGCATAGATAACGAAATCGTGATGTTCACCGGACCAACTCACGGTGTCTACTGACAACTAGAAAATCCGCCCGAACTGTTGCCACCTCCAGCGCCACTCTACCTTCAACACTCCCTTGCCAGTGACCTTCAGAAATGTTGGAGTCAATTCTGCCGTACCCTGTATTATAAACAATGAGGATTTTAGGGACGCAGCAGTGTCGAAAAATAAAACCTTACAAATTATTTTTTTTATTTTTAATTGTTGTTTCAAATCCGCTGAATTTAAATACTTGATAGCTACAGTTTTAGTGTTTTAAATATAAAAAGGTGTCACAAAATTATAAAAATGCTCTCTTATTCTATTAAACTTGGGCATTTAAACCTGCATTTTGAGAGAAATCACACTTAACCCTCGTTTTTCACAGGGTAAAGAATAAATAAATTAGAAAGTGCTCCTTGATTTTAATTTTGTATTCCCCATTTTAATGTCTAAGTAGCTTTTTCAGGATTCCGATTCTTTGTCATGATATACCCGTAAATTTTCAAAATACAGGGTGTTTCAGAAAATTTGAATGTGAAAAACTGATGTGAGGTATAAATATTTCACAACTACATTGGTTCATCTAATGAAACTGAAGAAGCTCATTGTTGAGTAATTAAATATTTATTAACTAAAATACGAATGAGAAATACAAATTCATGCAAAATTCCAGGAATAATTTTACAAATGTTTAATATGCGTGCCGCCTGTGACACTTGAAGTCGGAATACCATTTTGCTAAACGAGCTTAGAAATTATTGGTAAGAGCTACCAAAGTGACACTGATTCTCTGCTTGATTTCTGTTGTTGTTGTTGTTGTTGTTGTTATGGCTTATGCTCCTTGATAGACAGCATATCAGATCAATTCCATAAAGGCTATTGGTCAGAATGGTGCGGCTCCGGTTTTGAATAGCACCACAAGGGTCGAAGTCCGACTTGGCTTAAGGATCGGTCCCGTAATTTTGAACCGAGTCAAGTGACGAGACCGGTACACATGACCCCGCACCTCCAGATGTCAATTTTGTGATCTTGGAGGACATTGCAGCCACGACATATTTTCATACACCACCGCCATTAGCGTACACGGCAGTGGATTTGTCAGCTAACGGCATCTAACCAGAGACGTCCAGATCACTGGCTCGCTGCCTTTGTCAACTGAGAAACCACGCCCTGCTTGGTTTCTTCTACATTTGAAGGAAGTCTTTGACATAACCTCAGAGAAAATAATTGCAAAGATAAAAAGACCTTTTTATGTACCATGATTTTAAATTTTCTGTTGAATCATATAAACTTGGCAATTCTATGTATTAATAAATACTTTTTTAAAATTTTTTTGATGAATTATCCCATCAACTTGAAAGAAAATGAAGTTAATTGGAAGTTAACGTGCATTTAACTTTCCGTTCCCGTCCCGGCCGACAGATGGATGCACTAGTCTACAAAACAAAATTAACTGAAACTAACTGAAAATGAATTCAATTCCGCTTAAAGATAGCTAAAAGTATCAAAAGAATGCATTGTCATCGTGTTCTGAGCTATTCTAAAAGTTTCAAATGTCTAGCTAGTCGGGAAGTTAGTTAAAAATCGATTGCAAGATTTGTACTGGACAAACACACAAACACACAAACAAACAAGAAAGCGAGTTAATAAAAATATGGAAAAATCCCAAGGTCTAGGGATAGTGGCAGCCACTTTGAAAAAAAATAATAATATAATGGATATTATGTGAAATATCAAAATTAAAACTTCACGTGTTTCTATACATGATATTAAAATATCAGGTCATTTGAACAAGCATTGGAAAAAATATTAGATTGCAAAATGTCAAATTTTCTGAAACACCCTATTTATTAGCTAAATATGTGCACAAGAACCCAGCTGATAAATTTATCCTGTAAATTTTTACGGTGAAAAATTATTACTTGTGCAATTCCTGAATGTGTAAAAAATTAAATTTCATACGCACTCTGTTACAACTGTTACCAAGACCAAACAATGCACCAATATTGTGAAAATCTAACAGTATCCAGTGTTTTTTAAACATATTACTAAAATACCGAAACTCGAAATTTACTCTGCTGTATTTAATACCTTAATGTATATTTTCAGAAGCGTAATTCTCAACCTTAGCCAATAATATCCGTCTCATCAACTGATATGAAAGTGTCTGAGAAAAGAAAACCTCTCCTCAAGGGTATAAAATACATGTAAAATTTGTTCTTGTCCTCAGTTGGCTGCACATGTTACCTGAGGCCTTCTATACTTAGCCCAGTTTAATCAAAACTGGAATGAGACAGGAAACTTAAAGATTTAAAGTCTTGTCTCTAGAGAAGTTATGAATGTTTTTTCGCATGAAAGTTCAGAGTCATACATGTTATCATTTACTTTCTACCGACGCATATTTTATTCCTCATATATTTTACGTTCCTTGTGAATGTTTTATTTGAACTTAGAATAATATTGTTTTCATTCTTTTTTAGAAGTTTTATGAGAAATTGTGTTATACTTTTTGGCTCTCAATATAAATGAATTTCATGTTATTTAATATTCTATATTTATCAAGTTTTAAAGGAATTATATTTCTATTTTATTTTTCTAACCTTAAACATACCTCTCCTTTTGAAATTTAGAATGCTGAGAACTATCAGGTTGTTGCGTAATTTCTGTCGTATTTTTGCGCTTATCTTCGACTCTTGGCGAACTGTAACATTTGCCATTGTACTGCGCTGCGATGCGAGTTGTACAGTTGCAGAACCTTTTAGAATCTCCTGAATAGGTGCTTATGAATTTATATTTATCGATTTTTTTGCCTGCATATTTTCTCAGTTTTAAAAACAGAATTTAGCGATCATCAAAAGCCCTAAATACTCTGCGAGTTTCAGAAAAGTAGCAATGCAACTCTTAGGAAATACCGGCCATACCGGCAAGTATCCGGGTATCCTAAAAACCCTACTTCTTAAAGACCATTTTTATTTACACTGATATACTGATAAAACGGGACTTTGGTGAATATCCAATTATAGACAAAATTAGGTATGCTTGAAAATTTTGACAACGGCATAATCACGGGTCTTTAATTCATTATCTTTCAGTGAACAGGAAAGTGTAGCTATGTCGTGGTGAGCGCGTGACCAGACAGACGTTCTTCGCTGTTAGTACATCACTATATTCAGCCTTTGTATGAAATAGAAATCCATGACGATGTCAGTAGATTACATACACAATTTTGCCATGGATAAGGCAAAGTAACATTAATCCCATAGGAAGCCAAACTTGGGTATGCTTAAAAGTTCGGACAACGGCATAATCATGGGTTTTTAAGTCAATATCTTTCAGTCAACAGCAAAGAGCAGCTATGTCGTGGCGAGCGCGTCACCAGACAGACGTTCTTCGCTGTTAGTACATCACTTTTTCAGCCTTTGTATGAAATACATATCCGTGACGATGTAAAGTAGATTACATAGACAATTAAGCCAAGGATAAGGCGAAGTAACATTAATCCCTTACAAAGACAACATCAATTTCCACATCTGGTATCCAACAGCAAAATTGATGATCAGTGTCTGGCATCGATAGGAAAGCGTCTGTTACCTAACAAAATAAAAACACACCAGAGAGGAGGGGATGAAGGAATTCTTTTTTTATGCGCATTAGCAATTCTTTTCCATCCAGCGTACTCTTCGGTCACGCATTGATGAGGAGCCCATTAATAAGGGCTGAAACCTATGTCCAAGGATATCTGGGAGCTGGAGTTGGATATTTATGTTTTAAGCTTCCCTCTTTGCCACGCTTTGTACTTTTTGTCATCTTCTTGCGTTACTCTCTTAGTTTTGTGCCACAATTCGTGACAGAGTATGGTTATTTCCGATGTGGGCTGGAGGACAACACTGTCGGTCACCAGTAAAAAAATTAGGTGAATTCCGCATTTGAAATATCTTTCCCCTCCAGCGTATTCATCTGTTATACCTTGCTGAGGACCTCATAACGAAGACGAATCCAAAGCCCAAAGGTAATTAGTTGTTACTGATGCTTTCGTGCTTTCTGTCAGCTGGTCAAATCATTACCACTATTATTAATTGCTAGAGGAATTAAGTTATGGAAATTTCTTTCATTTATTCAAGAATATTGCGTGTACTCTGATATATATATATATATATATATATATATATATATATATTTTTATATATATATATATAAATTTACTTTAATTTCTTTATTCTTCATAATACGAAGACACACATTTTCATGTGAAAATAATTTTCTTGTTAAATTCTAGTTAACATAATTGATTACTTATGATTGGTTCAGTCGTAAAATTACTTAATCACTATCTAGTCAGTTTATCTATAATCTAAATCAATAAGAATACAGCAAAAAGAAATCTATGCAAAAATTTGAGAAAAAATTTAATAAAAGGTTAAAGCGCATGTTATCTCATCTAAATCTAGATCTAATCTGTTACACATAAAAAGAGAAAAAGTTACATGACTAGCGCATGCGCGCTGAACAGCTTCACGTCACAAGTGACGTGATTTGGAAGGAGAGTTCAATTTGCACTAGTCGGAACATCCCGGCCCCCGTTGGACGGTGGTCCAACATCATCTGGAAAGGGGAGTGGGACGACCCTGTTGATGGCACGGCGGTAAACCCCGTTTCTCGTTCTCAGGTCCACCACTCTAACTAGTCCATCTTGACCAGTAAACGTTTGCTCGATGCGTGCTAGATTCCATTCCATTGGAATTTTGCTTGGGTCTTTCATTAAAACTAACTGTCCTACCTTTAGGTTGGGTTGTTGTGTAGCCCATTTGGCTCGAGATTGCAGGTGGCTAAGATATTCGTTTGTCCATCGGTTCCAAAATGTAGATCTTAGGTCTTGTATTAGGGTACATCTGGAAGATAAAGACAGATTATCTGAAGTATGATTAGTTTCTGGTAACTGTAATAGGGAGGCACCTATCAGGAAATGTCCTGGAGTCAAGGCTTGAAGATCTGTTGGATCTGCAGAAAGAGGAGTTAATGGGCGGGAATTTAGGCAGGCTTCTATTTGAGTTACGAGCGTGTACAACTCTTCAAAATTTAGAATCTTTGTTTTCGCAGTCTTCACCAAGTGTTTCTTCATCGATTTTATATTAGCTTCCCATAATCCACCAAAATGTGGCGATGCAGGTGGTATAAAGTTCCACTCTATGCTTTCTTCGGCACTGAATTTTTGTACAGAGTCCGATTTGCATATTTTAAACCAGGAATCTAAGATGTTTTTAGCGCCCTTGAAATTTGTAGCATTGTCACTCCAGATGGTAGTTGGTCTTGATCGTCTTGCGATAAATCGCGTAAGACTTGCAAGAAAGGCTTCAGTGCTTAAATCGGATACGATTTCAAAATGAACAGCTTTCGTACTGAAACAAATAAATATTGCGATATATGATTTCATAGTCACTTTAGATCGTCTCAAATTAGGTTTAGTAAGTATTGGACCAGCGAAATCCAGTCCTATCTTTTCAAATGGTCGAGACGGTATAACTCTATCTCTTGGTAGGTTACCCATCATTTGCTTCATGGTTTGATTTCTTGTTCGGAAACAAGTCATGCATTTACTAATAACTCGTTTGATTCTATCCTGTCCAGAAGGTATCCAATACATTTGTCTAATAAGGTACAGGGTTGTTTGAGTACCCGAATGAAGAGATTTTTTGTGGTAGTAATCTATCAATAATTCAGTAAAGTGGTGAGCTTTGGGTAAAAGTAATTGGTGTTTCCGGAATTCTGAAAGTTTCGAATTGTTTAATCGTCCACCAACTCGCAAAAGTCCTTCTTTGTCTAGGAATACGTTTAATGAGAGAATTTTACTATTGTTTGGGATTTGGCGATTTGATTGTAAAGATTTAATTTCGGAATGAAATTCGGAACGTTGAACATATTTAACCAATATCTTGGTTGAATTTTGAATTTCGGAAGCACTCAAAAAGGCTTTGTTTCTTAACTCAGGTTCAAGTCTACAATTTTTAGAAAATCTTAAGCACCAAGCGGTGACTCTAACTAATTTGCTGAATGAAGAGTATTTGTTAATGAAATCATTTGTCGTTACACTATCTACTACTGTTGCATTCATTGAAGCTCCTTTTCGAATTTCAAGTAAGCCCTTTTTTGATCCTTCAAATCTGGGCCATTTCTCCTTATCGTGAACCAACCATTCAGGTCCGTTCCACCATAATTTATTATCTTTTAATTCGGCGACAGTTAATCCTCTAGATATCAAATCTGACGGGTTGTCCTTTCCAGGACAGTGGAACCATTCACTAGGATTGGTATATTGCTGAATCTCTTGTACCCTGTTTTTTACAAATGGTTTAAACCTGTCGGACGTATTCTTTATCCAAAAGTAAGCTATAGACGAATCTGTCCAAAAATAACGCTCAAATGAATATTCTAAGCCCTTTGAAATTTTATCACATAACCTAGCAGAAAGAAGAGCACCCATTAATTCAAGACGGGGTAGCGAAATTGCTTTTAGTGGAGCAACTCTGCTCTTCGACGCCACAAAACTAGTAAAAATACTTCCATCACTGCGTGTTATACGTAGATAAACGACGGCGCCATAAGCTTTCTTCGAAGCGTCTGAAAAACAATGTACTTGTATATCATTTATTTCCTTAGGAAGGGCATTAGCGAAACAATAGCGAGGAATACTGATATCCTTCAGCTTTTCGATTTCATTACACCATTCATCCCAAACAACGGTTATATTCTGAGGGAGATAATCATCCCAATCCAGTCCCAAACACCAAATCTCTTGAATTAGACACTTAATTCTAACTATATAAGGTCCGAGGAATCCCACGGGATCAAAAATGCGACCTACTGCTTGTAGAAGATATCGTTTGGTGTTTACTCGCTTTGAAAGGAATTTCTCTAAATTCTTTGTTTCGAAATAAAACAAGTCATCGTTGGCATTCCAAGCCACTCCTAGCACCCTTTGGGGTAACAGAGCTTGAGTGTTAGGCTCAACGGATTCATTTACATCTATCCCTACTTTCTTCCACAGTTCACGTAACTCTAACGAATTGGTCTGCCATTTACGTAGAACCATGCTTGCATCCTCAAATATTTTAGTACTCTGTATGCTCGTATTATAGGCTTGTTCTACATTTTCTCCACCAGTGATCAAGTCGTCTACATACAAAGATGTATTTAAAATTTTGTAAATTTCAGGAAAGCTTTCTACATACCTCTTTAGGTGATACTTAATGGTTACAGCCAGGAGGAATGGTGATGAACTCACCCCAAATAAGACTGCAGAGTTTGAACTCCTTGAGCTCTGGAACTGCGTTAGGTTTAGTGGGGTCATCGTCCCAAAGGAATCGGGCCACGTCTCGATCTTCTCCATCTATCTCTATTTGCAGGAACGCCTGCTTAATGTCCGCGGTCAGCGCAACAGGGTGTTGTCTAAATCGAATTAAAAGAAGGAAAAGATCGGGTAACAAATTGTTTCCAGTATGCAGACAGTCATTTAAGGATACCTGTCCTTTGCCATGTGAAGAAGCGTCAAACACCACTCTTAATCTACTCGTGGTTTTGTCTGTTCGAATCACTGCCCTGTGTGGGAGGTAGAAGGTTGGGGCTTCTCTGGCTTCATCTAAAACAGGAACAGGCTCTATGATATTTTCACTTAAGTAGCCTTCTAAAACAGCCTTGTATTCTGTGAATAATATTGGATCATTCTGGAATGTACATCGTAGTCTTGAAAATCTTTTCTTAGCAACTTCTCGATTATCTTCTAATAATTGTTTCATCTCAGGTTTCCAAGGAAGTCGCACCTTATATCTCTTGTTATTGTAGGATATACCTGCCTCAAAGTCTTTCATAATTTGTTCGTCGAAATTACTACTATCTTTGTCTTCAGCTTCGACTCCCAGATTCTCCAGTTCCCAAAACTGTCTTAGCTGATCTGAGATAAGTTTCTCTTCCACAACTACCTTCATACTCAGTAACTCGTTAGTTGATTCAATCCGACCTTGAAGACACCATCCGAAAATTGTTTCTGCGGCTACAAGCTTATCACCTAAACGTTTGAGTCTAGTCGGAACACATGGATAGTGGAGTTTTTAAAGATAGAATTTTTGTCTGGGTAAATCGAATTAGAGGAAAAAAAATGGTTATTTTCTGAAATACACATGATCAAAATTCAAAAATTACCCTATACTAAAGATGTTATCTTTCATATTTAGGAAAAAGGATTTTATATATAACTCTTTATATTTCTTTTAGTTCCTTTCTAAAACACACTGCGAGTTTAATAACATCATATTTTTGACAAATATAACTTTTTGGGAGAAAATATTATTCTGCTTGCGCTTAAAAACCTTAATGAATTATACTTATGAAGTTATATATATGTTTGTTAGTCGAAACTAATAACTTTAGTTAAGTTAAAAACCATTCTGTAATAAAGAGAAAATAAAGGGTAGTTCAGAAAAAAATATTTTTTTTTGTTCTCTAACATTAAAAACTTTCATGTTATTGCAAATGAAGAATTAAAATACATAAGCTGAATTAATTGGATATTACATGAGGAAGTTGAGAAAATATCACGCATTTTGAAGTAATTATTTTCTACTCTAATTCTGAACAGTTTTTTTTCTTCAAATACTCATTAGTATTTAATACTCACCATTATTGTATGCAAACCCAAGACACAGGGAAAATTACTAATTATTTTCTTAATAATTATTATTTTTACTAATTATTATTATTATTTCCCTGAAGAGCTTTTTACGGTCTGGAGTTTTAAATGCTTGGACTATTTTAATTATTCTGATCATGACAGTCGTACTTTATATATATATATATATATATATATATATATATATATATATATATATATATATATATATATATACATATATATAGTTATAATCTATTTATACTCAAGCTTAGTTAATGGCGGTTGTGAGGATATGTCGTTTTATGTTACTTCTCGAGGTAGGGAAAGGTGCATAAAAACTTTAATTAATCAGTATTTTTAATTTTCATTTTTTACTTAAACCAATTTAAACTTAAAAATTCCCAAAACAACGAAACTCCACCTCTTTAAAATATGTGGGCAATAAATGGGCATTACCATACAATATGCATGATTTGGATTATTTTTCAGAACATATTATGAATGTAATGCGAAGGCGTTCCGATTATTCCATTATTAAATTAATTATTGCTTTTACTGCTTATGGTACGTTAATTCAGCAGTGCAGTAAAACTCACAGTTCTTATAAATAAGGGAAACTAAAACTGCGGCCACCAGACTCTTACGTAAGGCCCAAAATACTTACACTCATTATCAGGCAGATGCTTCTGGAAACATAATTTTGGAAATTAATGCCTTAAAAATATAAAACTGTACAAAAATATGACACTTACTACACTCGTTGTCTGTATCCACGTATTTTTTGCAATTATCCTATTCCAAAATGAAATATGCGAAGAACGTATATGGAAATCAGCATACTGATTCTTAACTTAGTGACGTATTGAGTGTAGACGCAAAGCAAGTATAAACCTGATTTATCTGAAATAGTAAAAAGTTTATCTCAACAAAAAAATCATACTCAGTTTAAATAAACGTTATGATACATTTAGGTTTTGAGTTTTATGCTTTGAATTATATTATATTTATATTATATTATATTTATATTTTGAAATGCGGAGGCACTTGTCGTTTCTAGACATTCGTCCGAATGTGAGTTACCGGGCAAACAACGCCTTGCAGACACCAGACCAGTAATGGTTAACATCGAATAATGACGGCCGCCCTAACTCACACCGCAAGACTGCTGGCCAATCATTTAAGGAGGCCCCATATATGCGGTTAGCACTACCCCTTACAAACCGGCCCCGTAATTTAGAATCGAGTCAAGTGACGAGACCGGAACACTTGACCCCGTACCTCCAGAGGTAAATTTGAGAACTTGGAGGACATTGCAGTCACGACAGATTTGATGTGCACCAGAAGAGATGCCAACAGCACGCGTAGTTCCCAGGTGGTCACCCTCCCAAGTACTGACCGCGCCCAATGCTGTTTGACTTCGGTGATCGGACGAGAACCGGTGTTTTCAGTATGGTATGGCCGTTGAGAAGATTATTATATTATTATATTATGAAGTATATTTAAATTATTATATTATGAAGTATAGTGTGCTATGTTATCATCCATGTAACGTAGCAAACGTATTCATGTGGCCCGGGAGAAAAAAAGGTTAAGTACGACTGATTTAAATCGTCTTGGAAAGCAAATCATCATAAAATTTCTACACCAAAACTACATTTGAACAGAAATTTGTACTGTATTAATTGCCTTAATTCAAAATCACTTAACATTTTTTTCTTTAATTCACATAACTGTTACAACTTATCACAAATACGGTAGAATATCATTTATTGATTCCAAGCTTTGCATCAAAAAAGCAATCAGCATCAAATTAGGGACAGTAAAGTCAATACATTTTATCGTTTTAAATATGATACATTATAAAAGAATTACCAATAATTTTTTAAACTGTATGAGCTTTAATTTTTGATTGATATCGTTATATTTTATTGACTATATTACCCCTGAGCCTATTGATACTCGTGAAGAACGTTTACTACGAATAAGCAGAAAAAAATTCCGAACAAAGATATATCTAAAAACACTTTAAAAACAGGATTACTTTCTAGTCTCCTTCTAAAAGAGAAAAAAAATTCTCACCCTGGAGATTAAAATACACTTAAGAATTTTTTTTCTGGTGTTAATTTAGAACCAAACGCTAAACATATAAGCAAAATATTAAATTCTGAATGTTGAACCATAAAAAGAATTTCAAAGAAATATTTTCTTTGTTCTTTGTGTGACACGTGTGAGCATTTTCCTGCTCCCTTTTAAAACTTTCTATATAGGGATAGTCCCTCGGGCTAAACTAAAGCCGGTTTAAGGGAAGAGTAGAATTAAAAGAGGCTTTATTTTCTCATAGTAAAAAGTACTATTTCAAAGTCGGAAAGTAAAGCTTTGAACTTGTTAGGTAACACTTTTTAGACTGGAAAAAAATAAAATGCTGGATTTTAATCTTGCGAAAACAATTTAGAATTGTTTTGAAATATGAATTATTAAACGCGTTATATATTTTATTTCATGTGAATTTTCCTATGTTTTCATTACATAATAAACGAGTGTTTATTTATGTAAGAAAATATTTTGATGCATTCATTTTTGCTTACTGGTATTGTTCAGCTTGCTTTTTATCCATTGCGTAAGAACTTCAATACAGCTAATACAAATCTCTTCTAAGTAGAGTTCTTAAAAAGGTAACAAATCGTGGTACTTAGTTATAGAGATATCTAACTTCTACCCTTTCTGGGATATATGTATATCGAAGTCAACCTCTAATAAAGTAGAAATGACACTTTTTTCACTAGATAAATAACAAAGTTTATTATTCCCTTGACACATATAACGTGCAGCGTAAAAACAATACTGAGTAAATACTGGTACAAAATGTAATAAACACTACAAATGAAGTACTCACAATATATATAAAGTCAGACCAGAGATGCCGCAAGGTAATCCACTATTCCTAACACAACAAACTCTTTACGACAGAGTGGCAAAAACTCGCTTAGGCTTAGAAGCGATCTAGCTATGAGCCACTGATGGCAACTGACATAAACAGCTCCAAACAAACCAGTCTCTCCCGCAATCTGGCTACGTGGTATTTATAGTAATGGTTTATGCTGAATTTAGCATTTTTTTGTAGCTTCTTTGGATTTATGCCAATACAATGATCGATTATTGTTAATCGATCATTAGGTAGACCTTACATACTTATAACATGAAAAAGCTCATATTCTATTTTATTTACAATTTTCATTTTGTTCTGTCACTATTAATCATATGTGATCGAACTTCTTGCGACCTTATTCTTCCAGGCTTCTATCACCACATGCAGTCAAAGTATTTAGGCAGGGAACGTGACCATAGAAGAGAGCCGATTCCGACCAATGTTCCGATCAATGTGTTCTACTAAGATTATGAATTAAATTGCGAAGGAAAGTCACTTCGTGATATCGAAAGTCTTTAATTTTGAAGACCAGATATTTACAAATAAATTCCAGAGTCCAATTTCAGTGAAGTTATTTATTTTATGAAGTTACAAACTAAGGAAGAAAACCTGGTGGCATCAAATGCTTTGAGCTAACTTGGTTCTAGTATTAAATACAATTCAAAGGAAGAAGGATTGAAATGAGTCGGTCTAATTGACCGTGCTGATGTAGTACAAATGATCGACTTGTCAGCTAAATCGGTGTCAAATGTAAAGCGAGACTGTTTAAGTTCAAAGAGAATTTGATATTTTATTGAAGACGATTTCTTCCACGTGGAAGTTCAGTAAATTTACGATTTCTCAAGTAAGTGGTCGTTGAGAATTATTAACACTGCCTTAGAATTTAGCTTCCAGCTGTCACAGGTTCTATATGTAGGGTTATTATATCATCTCCGGATGCACCTCAAATCGTTAACCTGATGAACCTATTGTGGTAAGTGAAGTTTATTTTTTTTATTTCAATCGTCTACCTATGAATCTGGATTTTAACTTGAATACAACAGAACTGTCCTCTGACGGTAAATGTGAGGATTTTCAACCATGGAAGTTGAAATATTCAAGTGCTTTGATTAATATTTGAACAGCTGCGTTACCATGTAACTTCAAGGTTCTGTTTTTCTCTTTGAATTTTCTTTGGGGCCTTTGAACTGTCTTTTACTGCTAACATATAGGTTTAGGGTTGAACATGTGTAAGGAGAATTCTGCTCATGTCTATTTCTTCAGAAATTTCGTCAACATACAGGATGTGTTAGAATGGACTACTACATTTTAAAGGTAATATAAACCAAAGAAACAATTTTCAGAAACAATTTATAATCCTATTTTCTCCTCTAGGTTTTGAAAATGAAATCATTCAGTTTGTTCCCGTTATTTGAGATACAGTGCCGAAGCCGTTCTCTAAAGTTTTCAATCACTCTGTTGGTCATCTCTGGGACAACTTCCTCTCGAACAGCTAAGAGACTCATGGACTCCTGCACATTTTCAGCCACGATGACGAAACTGCGATGTTCACCGGACCAAGTCTTGGTGTCAACAGACAAATCGAATTCCCGCCTGAATTGTTAATACTTCCCAAGTCTCCCTACCCCCGTCACTCCCTCACCAGTAACCTTCAGAAATGTGGGAGTCCATTCTGTTGTTGCACCCTGTATAACCGGCATTTTCACAAAGCAAGTTTTGCACTCAGAAGACGTGATTAATTGTAAGTCAGGAAATAATTAAAGAGATAATTTTATCAACCAGTAAGGATTTTAAGTGAAAATCTTTTGAAACGTGAATACATTTTTTTAAAATTGTGCACAGCTAAAAGAATTCTCTCTTTTACTTGCTTTACAGTCTTTTAAATTAAATCTTTATAATTAAATATTTCAATTAAATCTTTAAGTACTCTGAGGTAGAATTTCACACATACCATGCAATTCTTCTACATCCTCGTAACGGAAATCGTAGAAATTGGCAAAAAAATGAGTATATAATAAGTTTACCACTTGCATGACTAGTTGACGAAACATAATAGTGCAAAAGAAAGGGAAGCATCCTTTCTCACTCATATACAGAACCACTGCCAAAAGTTTGCTGTGTTGCCAGTTTGGAATCATATTAACAAATTAACACAATATACCTAGGAAAATGTGCTTATATAGTTTTACAAAGTCATAAAAATCCAGTTCGTCTCAAATATATTTTTGAGCTACGTATGTTGCCCAACTCCAACTGCTAATTCTGTACGTCAGAGGTAAACCATCATAAGTGAATTTTCTTCAGTGAATTTTTTCAGGAGAGCTTTATGATGGTTTACCTCTCATCAGGATTTACATATGCGATAGTTTATAAGTCTATATTTCACCCACCATCTTGTTTTGCATATAGGACAGTTTTCCTCAAAGAAGATCCATCCAAAAGGAGTCACTTAAACAATAAAAATATTGAAAATGAAAAAAATTCACTTATGATGGTTTACCTCTGACGTACAGAATTAATTTGTGTATAAAGTTAAAACTGTTCTTTTGTACTCTATACTGTCCTAAACACTCTGAATTCCACTTAGAAGACCTCTGCATTTTCCGCAGCTACTCTCTAAGTAGTGATTATCATAAAAGTAGTGAAAAGTAGGGATAGTAGTGATTATCATAAAACGTGGACACCCATTTCTACATAACGCTCCATCACCATGTTCAATCCTGGTCTTGCATTTAAGCATTACTTTTTGCTTATCTGAGTACGAGATTTGGCCCAAGGGAAATTATTTTGGTTCCTGACGGAACTACAAGATGGTCATCTACAAGTTGTTTTTCCTAGAGTGCCCATGACAAAGCATTTATAAATTTCTACTACGAATCGACATACGAAAATTATTATAACAAAAAATCAGAATAATGAATTATCCATTTCCTTTTGTACATGCATTCCTTGAGACACCTGATGATGCACAATATGAATTTGTGTATTGTATATCACTATGAATCAATATAAATATATTATTATTTGATATTTATCATGCCTACAAACAGTAAAAATTTAGATGTACGAAGAATAAGCAAAAACAAATAGATAAAGCTAATTAAATAAATTTTGTATTGATGTAACTTTTAAATATCATAACATATTTTTTCCCAATTATTTCCTAAACGTGTCAGTTGCCCATATTTTCGTAAATCCGTTTATTAAGTGGTGTTATTTTTCATTTTAAAAGATTAAAAAAGAAGTCGAATGCAGATATCTTCCTTCGAACTCTCTGATTCTCTTTAAGAAAGCTTTATTTGAACATGCACCGCATTTAAACTATTTGAACATGCACCGGGGTTTCAAAGAGTAAGTAAAATACTTTTTCCTTTAATTTTTTCCCAATAGAATATTCTCCAATCTAAAAGGGTTTGGAAATAAGCAAAGATGTATTTTTTGGTCTCCCTAAAATGTAAAATTTTGCATTAAACGTAATTTTCGTTTGAGTGTTTGAGGCAAAAAAAAGCAAATTAAAAAGCTAAATCAACTGAAGAAAGCAACAAGAAAGCAATTAAGTGCAAACATTAAATTGCTATTCATTTTCTTTTCTAATCGATTTTTGCATCGGATAAGAAATAAACGTGCCTGGAGAAAACAGAAGAAACTATAAATAAATTTAATTATTTTCCCTTGTACTCTTTCAGAGCAGAACAAAAAAAATATTTAATAAAAGCGAGTTAAGTTCCCAAAAGCAGTATTTCGCTATTTAGCTCGGAATAATAAAGCTGGAACATCACATTAGCAGTTGCAAATCGTATAAAGTGTTTTTATAATGTTTTTCAGCGATCGTGTTTACAAGACCAAATATAATATAACCATTTAAACACAGGGGAGAAAGCGGTAAGGAATTAAATCACATGATGTAAGTTTCGAGGATTTCATTTCTCCAGAATTAAACAAGTTTTTCATTACATAAGGTGCGTAAAATATAAGATAAAATTAACTTTTTTTATTTAAATGTTGGAATGATGAGGTTGATTTTAATATCAGTTCATGAAGCTTTTAAACAATAGGTGACATTCTAATTAAAACATCGGAATAGTATTAGAAACTAGAAATATAAATAAATACCTTCTTTAGATTAGAATGTAATATTTTTTCATAAAAATATCTTAATCGCTAACTGCGGATTTTCAGATGCCCTAAGTAGACCAGAATGTCGTTTAGCTCTTTCTGTGGGAAAATTTTGTTATAATGAAAACGTATATGTTTATTTTTTAAATAAAGTGAAACAAAATTAAATCAAGAAACTGACCAGAGAACAGGAGGAAGTACATAAAAATACACAAAATGTCGTAACATAAGTTTCTACAAAGTTTGCAATGAAAAGATTTTTCTGAAATAAATCAGACAAACTTTAGCAGAAAACTATCTTCCACAAATTTGCTTCATAGCATCATTCAAAACCAAAATAAACTTTTATCTATATTTTAATGCTCAGAATATATTTAAAATAATACTTTTCCGCTTTGAAAGAGGAGAAATAGTTCTGTGTTCTAAAGGAAATCCAAAACTTCAATTTGCTCCTACAATACGAGTGGGAGTAAAGACAAGAAAACAATTATGTAACAATTCCAAAATTCCCCAGAGAATGAAATATCAGGTATAAGAGAATTTTTAAATAGGAAAGCAAACAAATTATTTTTTTAAAATTATTATTAATCAGCATCAGAGGTATTTATTGTGTGTGTTTTAGTGAAATAAGATTATTATTTGAAATATTTAAAGCATGATTCATCATTCAACATAACCTTTTCCCACTCTTGTAATGTCCACAAACAAAGCGTTTAACACCACTGCAGTTTCTCTCCGACATTAGGGCAAGTAATGTGCAGCTGATCTGCTATGGTATACAATATTATGCAGTTCTCGGCGAATTTTACTCATAATAAAGATGCCTCTGAAGCCAATGGTAAAGCACTGGAACAGCGATTCTTTAATCTTCCTTTCACTAAGCATCGATCGTCCAGTTTGAGTTGCCTCTTAAATGGGGCCTTTCAACTCCAGTCCAACGCAAATCTTTCATCTTCCAATGGCATATTACACATGAATTTCGTAATGCTGAGAAGACAGACATTGTACGAGAAGAATGTGTGCTTTGGTACCAAGAGGTGATCATATCGCATTAAAAATACGTAAGTTCGGCTTTTGACTAGAAAGATGGTTCCAACGAAATTCAAAGCGTTGCTGGATGATAACGTTTATACATACTACTTTACACGCTCTACATATATTATTTATTTGCCCTAGTGAGTTTGCGTATATTTGCAACTTGGAGGTATCCAATAATTTTTTGCAATATATATATATATATATATATATATATATATATATATATATATATATATATATATATATATATATATATATATAATATATATATATATATATATAATATATATATATATATATATATATATATATATATATATTATATATCTATATATATATATATATATATATATATATATATATATATATATATATATATATATATATATATATATATATATATATATATATATATATATATATATATATATATATATATATATATATATATATATATATATATATATATACAGTGTGATCGGAAAATGTCTGGCCAAAATTTAAAGAGGGTTAGAGGGGAAGAATGTAAAAGGATTCGCAGTACAACTCGTGTCCGGAAACGATGCGTGAATGTGGTAGAAGGCGCTGTGTCGGGCAGTCGAAACAAGCCGGCAATTCGGGAAGCTGTCATTCCCTGCTGTGATTTCATACAGTATGCAACGCTTCACGAATGCTGAACTAGCAGATATCCCTCTGAAGTATGGAGTTGCGAATGGAAATGGGAGAGCTCCGCAAAGGTTGTACAGGGAACGATTTCCCAACAGAGAAATACCGAATGGTCAAACTTTCTAGCGAGTGCACAGACAGCTTCGAGAAAGCGAAGATCGCTGCTTCACGAAAGCACTCCAGAACGATGGAGCGCCGGCACACTTGCCATAATGTCAGGAATTACCTGGACGCTACTTGTCGACACCAGTGGCTTGGTCGAGTAGGACCTGTTTCCTGGCTGCCACGATCACCAGATATGTCCTGATTGAGTTTCTTTCTGTGGGGACACGTGAAAAGCCTTATATACGATACCCCTGTGGACCCCTATGTCGATCTCGTCTCCAGATTAGCTGTTGCTGCTAGAGATATGCAGGACATGGTGTTTTGGCTAATGTACGCCATTCCATGCGGTGGCGATGTGAAGCTTGTATTATGGTTGGTGGTCGCTCTTTCGAGCATTTGCTGTGACACGTTGACTTAATATAGGGCATGTTACATTTGTTTGCTTACTTTTCCTTTTACCTTTCCACATTCTTTACTCTCTAATACTTTCACGCTGCGCTTCCAGACACGCATTACACTGCGAGTCCTTTTATATTCGTCCCCTCTAACCCCCTTTAAATTTTGGCCAGACATTTTCCGATCACTCTGTGTATATATATAACAATAACCCCCTACTATTTTTAATTGTCTTAATTTAATGTGCATTCTAAATTATCCTTTTTTCAACCTCAATAATGCACAGTCCTATTTGATAAACGAAATCGAAATAAACTAATATTCTATTCCCTTAGACAAACGCGCGCAAAACAGTAAAGTTAGTTTTAAAACATAATTCAACATAACGAGTCTATCTCGCGCCTTTCGAAAGATCATGCAACTTTTGACTCAAGAGGTCAGATGTTCGCTGATAGCCAATTAGATGTTTTTTGGCCCCTTAGTGTCAGGGTCATGAACCCTTCGTAAATAAGCCAGAGCAAGGGTTTTCCGAGGGCTTTTTCTGTCTGCTCTGTGCCCTGTCCTGGTGTCGTCCTTTCTTCGCTTTCTGTTGTCCGTCCATATATGTCCATAGAGTATAATGTCCAGCGATACTAAAGCTCCAGCATGTCCAGGCTAGTTTGAGTGTGCCTTTTTGAAAATTTACCTGATAGTGATGTGTCTGCAAACCTACCTTACAATAATGTGTTGAAACTGAACAAAAATATTCCGAGGATAACTATTCCGTTATTGTGTTTTATATTCACTTTATAGTGCCGTTTACATGTGCCAAAAACCCGGGTAAAAGCAGGGTCGTTTCTTGTTTTTTTCCGACGATAGGGAAAAATGCAGGGTGGATTTTCGACCCTGCTTCGAACTAGGATAAAACCCGCTAATTACCCATGATGCATTTCGAAGCAGGAAGCTAGTAGTAAACAAACATGGCGGACTTGAACATGTGTGAAATCATGAAAATGCAGCCAAATGATCGATGGAAGGATCTAGAACCCCTTAAAGATCGCATAATTTTCAAGAAAACAGTAGAAAAGTGCCTATTTTTTTCCGGAGGATTTCATTTATTTCTTGATCTGCCCATCTAGTTTTTAATTTAAAAACCATTCCCAATTACATTATTAATAGAATGGTACTGCCATCTGGTATGTAAAATAAGAAATAAAATTTCATTTCAATAAAATTTTCATTTAAAGTGTTATGGTAAAATTAATAAATTTAATAAGTATAATCAATAATTAAACGTAACATTAAAATTTATTTATAAATTAATTATTTTAGAATTCACAGATAAAAATTTATTTTTATCTATTTATGATTTTTTTATTTATACATGACTAAAAATTACTGAAACAAAATTGAAATCAAAATTGCATTTTGATTTTATAAAAGGATTTATTAAAACAATAAGCATCTTACAATTAATCTTATAATTTTAAAAAATGCACCTATCGATTGGAAAATTTTCTTTCCAATCTTTATTACTTCAGGAATTTAAAACAATTTCTTCCCACCAAACAGAGCTTCATAATTTTGCCCACATTCTTTCTTGAGGAAAAACTAAATTTAGCGATGAAGCCACAGATCGTACGATTATATCTAATATCTGCATCAATCTTCTAGTTCTTATATTCCTTTTTTCCTATCAATTTTCTAAATTTATTTTTAAAAACAACAAAAAAAAATCGTAAACGTTCTATGATTATCAACAGCGACTGACATGTGCTGCATTTAAATAACAAACAGACGCAGACGTAATTGTGTTTTAGAAGAGGAGTGCATTGGTCGTGTCGACTTTATCTCCTGTAAGCAAGATATATGTAATCAAGGTGGGAGTGCTCAGTAGTTAAAATTTTAAGTAATGAATTAAAATATTAAGGTAAGAATAACGCGGGTAAAAGAAAAAAAATAATAGTGAAGTTAAATTAAAACAAAAAAGTTAATTTTAACAGAAAAAATATAGAGTTACAAGTTAAGAAAATTTAGAAGAAAAATTAGATAAGACTAATGATCCACGAAAAACAAAAAAGTAATAATATTAAGAGGCCCAGAAAAGCAGATATCATAAGAATACAAAAAATATTTTTGTAAGTTTTTCAATCTTTTTGGATTTTTAAAGTTTTATGATTTTTTTTTGTTGTTATTTTTAAAATTTAAGAATACGAGGTCAAAAGAACAGCAATTGGAAAAAAAGGCCTTCCCCAGGACCATACACTTCGTAACGAGATAAATGCGGAGTTCGAAGGTGGGAAGCTAAAAATAGCAATACAGTGAATTTGGAAAAGTACGACACCGGCTGGGATCGAACCCATAACGTGATTTACAAGGAATGATGGTGTATGAGGATCACATTCGCCGAATCATGTGATGGCCTTTACTTCCGGTAAGACGGGTAAAAGCAGGGTGAAAATGTGGTCCCGTGTAAACGGACTTCGAAGGTTTTCCCTATTAGCGGGTAAATACCGGGTATTATTGTTGTCCATGTAAACGCAGCTTATGTTGCGCGTCTTTGTCGGTTATACGTGCACCGTCAATGCCTCTCCTCGAGTGTTGCGCAGCGTCCACTACTACAAGAGTTCATGAATCCCCATGTTGAACAGATCATTACACACACACACACACACACACATATATATATATATATATATATATATATATATATGGGAAAAAATTAGAGTGCTCCAAGAATATTTTTTCCCTTTATTGATTAAAAGTCTTGTTTTATCTATGGAGTAAGCGTGAGGAAAATTGATTGCCGGAGAAACATTAAACAATTCTCTTTTTTTCAACAAATCCATTTTTTAAACAAAAATGCTTCTTCCAAGAAATCATTTCTCTTAAATTTTTCTTTCCATCGCAAATAAATATTAAGTGCTTTCTTTAAATGAAAAGAGGTTTATGTTTTCTTTTTTTCTTACATTTATTTTTCGAATTTTTAGGGGAGAAAAACCATCGACGTTGGTTAATGAAACTAACTAAATTTCCAACAGCTACTTTTGCTACTTACCGTAAAGTAACCGAAAGTAGAATGCCCCCCCCAAAAAAAATCAATTCCAGAATTCCTGGAATGTTTTCAGCATTTCTGTTAACGTTGCAAAAAGAAGAAGTAGGGAAAAAAAAAGAAAGCTGTTTTCATTGTGAACATGAAAACTGAGTGAGAGAAATTTTGTCGGAAGCGATTTCCTTCGCCTCTGAAAGAATCTAAATCCAAATTAACCGTTGTGGTTGGAAAATTTATCAAAGCAGTCCCTTGGCTGACGGAGTATATTGAAGTTCATTGAAAATAAGCGAATTCTTCAGGAAATATCAATAGTAAAATTGAGAACAGATGTATTTCACACAGCGATAAAGTAAATAACTTGAATGACTAGAGATAAATTTATATCTAAATACATGATATACGTAGATTTATATCTGATATATTAGTAAAATGCGATATTTTGCCTTATATGTCGGATAATATAAGAATATTATTATTTGATTTTTCTCATGCCCACAAATGGTAGTAATCTAACCCCTTAACGATCGCATAATTTTCAAGAAAGCAGTAAAAAAAAAGTGCCTATTTTTTCCGGAGGATTCCATTTATTTCTTGATCTGCCACATCTAGTTTTAAAAAACCCATCCCCAATTACATTATAAATAGACTGGTGCTACCATCTGGTGTTTAAAATAATAAATAAGAATTTTTCAGGGTAAAGGAAATGGATTGTTTTTAATATTTTTGGTGCGTTCCTTCTGAACTCTCGAGGCCGGAAATATCAAGGGCACGAGAAATAGAGGGCGAAACCTCCCCTTGTAATTTTCACTGGAGCGAGAAGGAACTGGCTAGAAATACGAAGAAAAGGTAACATTAAATAGTGAAAGCAAATTAAACAAATTTTGTATTAATGTAAATTTAAAATATTATAACTTCCTCAATTATTTCCTAAAAGTTTTAGTTGCTCGTGTTTTCTAAATCCATTTATTAAGGGTCTTTATATTTTATTCTGAAATATTAATAAAATAGAATGCAGACATCTTGGAAGGGAGGATATTCGCCGGATGGATTGACCATTCAGATATTGAACCCAGTCATTGAACATGACTGGGTATTTCTTAGGATGGCAATTTCAGAACGCCACCCTCCTCCGAGAATCATCCGGGAGCTGAAAACTACGTTGTTGCAAGAGTGGTACCGACTGATACAAGGGCTCGTCAAACTGCCACGTTTCCAGTATAGCATCGCGTTGTGAGAGCTTTAGAACTGTGAGAGGGAGCCATAGCCTATATTAGAACAATTTTATGTTCCATCTTGGGACGTGGGTTTTGGGCATTCTTGCTCTGATGAGCCTAACTGATGATTATGGATGCGTATCATGACTGTTGTATAGTATAATATTTTCTGTTATGTAACTATGTATCCATACCAAATTTCAATAACACATTAAGCGCCAAATCTCCCATTTTGGGAACCTTCAATTCTAATTTTTTTTTCTCAGCGTAATATTAAGATTTGTACAAATCGTTTTTTCATCTGTATCTTAAAGGTACAAAGTATACTGTAAATTTTTTCAGAAGGTAAACTTTAAAATTTCTTTACTTTTCAGTCGTGTGAATATGTGCAAAATGGACAAATTCGACTTTACATTAGCAAAAAAAAAATTCCAATATATATATATATATATATGAAAGATATAAAATTTAAGTTGATCCCCTGTAAATTTCCTTCCCTTCCCAGGCTTAAGATCGCATTACCAAATTCTGTTTTCAAGAACCCAGGAATATTTTTCATAGCGTCAGCAATTCCTGGGCAAGCCACGAAACTGTACGAATAATTTTCTATGCCCAAATAAGGTAATCGTCCTGCACAACTGATGCAGCTTGCAAAAAAACATCTTTGGTCAGCAAATTCTTCAACCGCAGATACCTCTATACTCAAACCCCGGGAATCACTCGGGTGTTGGCTTTCCATTAGATCAGATGTCTGTTTAGCCACTCGGAAATAAATTTCTTTTTCTAAAAGTTCTGTAATCTGATCTTATTTCATTACAGAATTTATAGCCGGCAGGATGTTCTGCAGTGAGGATACCAGTTTTAAAATTTTAATTTCAATATGTAAACGGAGTTTTAATTAATTTTACCAGCACCCGTCGTAAAACTTCATTCGCCCTTTCGTGCGTCGAAAATAGCAGCGAGCAGAAGTGGATTACTGTATTACTGACCTTGGTGGATTTACGCTGTTCGGTGACCTAGTTTTGAACAAGCAATGAAGAAAGGGGAAAATCCGATTTTGAATCAAACCGTGGACTTAACCGGTGAAAATAACGAGCCATCTCACGTCCGCTTTTCCGATGTAAATGTGTTTATTAAGCCCTATTCAAATGAAGTGCCAATCGAAAATTACATCGCAGAATATGAGCACGTTTCTGAACTGTTAACATTAAATCCTATACAAAAAATTATATTCTTTCGCAAGCTGTGTACCGGAAATGTGGAACTATTTCTTCAATCCAAACCCCTGTTTAAAAACTTCGAAGAATTAAAAACAGAACTGCTTAAAGAATTTAAGACGGAGATAAGTAAGGCCGAAATACATCAGCAATTGTTAAGACGGAAAAAAGGAAGGGAAGAAACTTACGAAGCGTATTACTACACTATCCAGCAAATAGCTTCGAAAGCAGCGATGACCTCGGAAGAGCAAAAATTTTACATCATAAAAGGAATAAACGCACGCCCAGAAGTAGATCTCCAACTTCGTTCGACAAAAAATTGTGATGAACTAAAAAACATGTTAAAACTATTGGATAAGCAAAATTCAGAGGAAAGGACTTTTTATACCCCCAAGCTACCAGTTTTCCATAGACCTCCAGCCTGGAGTCCACGCTTCCAACAACACCCAGGAAATTACCGACAGTTTCGGCCAAATTTTGATCTTCAACACCAGGAGTGGAGACCGAGGAATAATTTTTATCCGCCCCGTTTCCAGCAACGTCCCAGACCAGGGTTCAACACCAGTGCATCTTCCTTTCAGCCAAGAATGACAATGCAGAATCATAATAAAAACTTTAATGTGAGAACCAACGACAGTGACTGAGTGCCAGTAGTAGAGAGCCTGTTGTGTGGACAGAAAGTCCAGATTTTATTCGATTCAGGCTCAACTCTAAATATTTTACCAGGATCCACATTAAATAAAAATCACCAACTAAATTTCAAAAATTGCAACATTAACATTACAGCTGTGGGACGAAACGTCCAGGTAAGTCAGTATATAATGCTTCCGTTAAAATTGGGTGAAAAATTGAAACATTAAAATTTTATTACTTACCTAATGTACAATTACCATATGTTATATTATCTGGTCATGCTATTGGACTCTTTAATGTCACTATTAATTTTAAAACTAGAGAAATTTTTCAGGATAATAAATTACTTAAGCATTTTAATTGTACCAGCTGTCATAATAATAATCCTAATAAGAGAAGTGGTCATGGAAATAATGAAAAAGTATCTGCATTTTTAAGTAATAATAATGATTTATGTAAAGTGATTTCTTGTAATAATGATAAGTGTGATATTGACAATTTAATTCAAAAATTTGATCATGTTTTTGCTAAGAATAAGTTTGATATGGGAGAAATTAAATTAGAATCGCCAAAAGTAGTCTTAACCTCAGAACTTCCTATAAGTCAAAGACCATACAGAACGTCGCCTAGAGATGACGCAGAGATAAAGAAACAATTAGATGCCTTGTTAAAAGCTAAAATTATTAAACCTAGTTATAGCCAATATAGTTCACCTATTACTCTCGCATTTAAGAAAGAAGATAATGCTAGGACTCGACTATGTATTGACTATAGGAAAATTAACCAAATTACAAAAACCGATTGTGAACCCATTCCCAGAATAGACAGTGTTCTAGACAAATTGACCAATGCTAAGGTATTTTCTACGTTAGATCTATGTAGTGGGTATTGGCACCTGAAATTAGAGGATGAGGAAGCTGAAAAGCTTGCTTTCACTTCTAACTATGGCTTGTACCAATTTACCAGACTGCCGTTTGGATTTAAGAATGCTCCCGCAATATTACAAAGAACAATTAGGCGTATACTTCATAAATATCAAGTTAACTGTGCTCTAAATTATTTTGACGATATAGTTATTTTCTCAGAGACATTAGAACAACATATTCAGCACTTAAAGACCATTTTTGAAATTTGTGAAAAGGAAAATATTAAACTTAAAAAATCGAAATGTCAATTTGCTAAAGATACTATTGATTTTCTTGGCTATGAAGTTAAGCATGGATCATACAGCCCAAATAATACTAATGTAGAAACAATAAAAAAATTATTGGCCCCAAGGAACGTTAAAGATTTACAAAGATTTCTAGGCACCATTAACGTATATCATAAATTTATTCCTGATTACGCTAAAATTAGAATTCCCTTAAATAACCTTTTAAAGAAAGACCAGAAATGGGCATGGACGCCTGAATGTCAACAAGCTTTTCAAAAACTTAAACATAGTTTAATCTCAAAACCCATTTTGGCCCTTTATAATTCAAATTATCCTTGCCATGTCTATGTTGATGCGTCAAAAGAAGCCATAGCCTCCATAGTAAAACAAGAACATCCTGATGGAACTCAACATCCAATTGCATATCACTCCCGACGACTTAGACCATATGAAATTAATTATACGATAACGGAATTAGAATGTTTGTCCATAATTGATAGTCTTGATAAATTCCATTGCTACCTTCATGGGTCACATTTTACTGTACATACAGATCATCACAGCTTAGTTTTGCTTAAAACTTTTAAAAATCCTACAGGTAGACTTTTCAGATGGTCTCTAAAATTTTCTATGTATGATTTTGACATAAAATATAAGAAAGGTACAACTAATGTTGAAGCTGACATGTTAACAAGAAACCCAATTGCTTTTAATATAACTACAACCCCTCCAGAACCCTTGTTAGATATAAAGGAAATCATCCATTTTCAAATGTTAGAAAATATAACAGCACCCAGATGTTTTAATAAGGATAATATTGTAGTAGTAAAAAGACAAGGTTTAATCAAAATTGTAGTACCAAAAGCGTTAACCCTTTCGCGGCGAGCGTCACGTATACGTGACAGCAGCTATCCGCGTTTCTGGCCGATCGTCACCTATACGTGACAGCAGCTATCCGCGTTTCTGGCCGATCGTCACCTATACGTGTCAGTAGTTCGGAACGTTTTATTAGTTAATTTTTGGGGCACAAGATGGCACCGCATGTCTATGAAATTTGGAGTACACGTAGTTGGGACCTTCTATTCGAAAACAAGACTAGTATGAATCACATGCGGTCTATCATTTTATGTAAACAAACGGAGGAATGGATGTATTGCGTTTGGCTGTCAGCGGGTAGGGCATTTTAACTTTGCACGTGGTCTTTGTTTACGAGATATCTTTGTTTATTTTTCTTTTGCGGTGGGATTGTAGCATTGGGTATATGGGTTTTGAGTCAGAATCAGATTCTGTTGCAGTGAGATTTCTTTCCTTTGATGATTTAATATGGAGAAAAGGAGAAAATATTTAACAGAAGACGAAATTTCTGAATTGATAAGAAATGTGTCTGAAAATGAAAGTAGTGACAGTGATACAAAAATCTCGTCGGATGAATCTGTTTATTTGGAACACGGAGATCAGAGTGATTATGAAGATATATCAGACATTTCTATTCTGAGTATATCGCGGGACGGTACTTCTTTGTGGTCTTCTCCCGTAAGGGATTTAACTCTACTAACATTCACAGCGGCATGCGGAATAAAAGTCGATGATGCTGTATCAAATGAATTGTATTATTTCAGATGTTTTTTTGATGAAACTGTAATGGATTTAATAACTAAATTAATGCGTATTATATTATACTAACCAAATTAATGCGTATGAGAGGTTCATAAATCCGGAAAGTGAACAGAGTTTATCCTCGAAGTATTTTTGCCTGTAACTAAAGAAGAAATGTTTGTTTAATTTGCTTTGACAATTTTAATGGGTATCGTTAAAAAACCAAAAATTAAGATGCACTACTCAACGAATCCAATGATTGCAAAACCTTTTTTCAGTAAGGTTATGAGTCGGAACCAACGCATCGAAATTCTTCGATACTTGCATTTCACTTCTACTAATGCCAAAAAGATTGAAAAAATTAAACCTTTTTTAGATTTAATCATTCAAAACTTTCAGAGTTCTTGATATATTATTGACATATTCTGGATATATTCCTGATAGGAATATATCAGTTGATGAAAGTATCTTACTGTGGAAAGGGAGAGTAGGATTTCGACATTATGTCCCAGCGAAAAATATTTTAAACTGTATAACAAAAATTTTTTAGTGGAAAAATAATAAAAGAATGTGTAAGTAACCCATATATAGCTTAAATAAATAGATTTGTTTGTAAATGTTACTATTTCGGAATTTTTCGTAACTTTAGGCTTAGCTCTTAAAAGTCCGCCGGCCTGGAGGGTACGCTCACGAGAAAAACTTCCGGCCTCAGAGGAAAGCGCGTGATCGGAACTGCCGTCGCGAAAGGGTTAAGAATTAAATTAATAGAGAAAGTACACGAAAAATTTGGTCATCCAGGAATAGCTTCAATGTTAAGAATTATTTCACCTCAATATTATTGGACTAAGATAATTAATGATGTTGGAAATTATGTTAAACATTGTGAAACTTGTCAAGTAAACAAGAAGTCTCATCAGAAAAAATATGGTTTTATGCAATCTCTTCCTCTGTGTGAAAAACCTTTTGAACTATTATCAATTGATACTGTAGGTGGTTTAAGTTATTATAATTCTACTAAGAAATATTTACACATTGTAGTTGATCATGCCACTAGGTACATCTGGACATTTCCCTCTAAAAGTGCCACCACGGAAACCTATATAAATTGTTTGAATTCTATTTTTCAAAATCATGTATCCGAGAAAATTTTAAGTGATAGGAATTCCGCCTTTACCTCATCAAAGTTTAAACATTTTCTCAGACATAATAATGTTACACAGCTCTTGACATCTGCTCATAGACCGCAGACGAACGGAAAGGTCGAGAGAGTTAACCAAACCATAGTAACTAGATTAAAATGTAAAGTTAGTAATAGCCCTAGTAATGTGCCATGGACAAAAATCTTAGACTCTGTCACCCAAGAATATAATAATACCCCTCATTCGGTAACTGGATTTCCCCCAATTTATTTAATGTATGGCGAATTGCCTTATAAAATTTCTTTCCAAGATAATGAGATATACCCTCCTATAGAAGAAGCTAGAAAAATTGCACAAGAAAGAACTAGACAATATTATCAGTCGAATAAAATAAGATATGACAGAAGATTTCAACAAGTTATATTTAAAGTCGGAGATTTAGTTTTATATGAAGAATTTCAATATCCAAATACCCGAAAACTTGCCCCACCGTATTCAGGCCCTTATACTATTCTAAAAAATGTTCAGATGTTCTTTTTGAAATTGATAAACCCAATGCTCTTTATAAAACTCCCACTGAGATTGTACATTCTACTCGCCTTCTATTTTTCCGTCCTAGAGAGAGTTTTTAGTTAAATGATATTAAAAACCCAAGCGAACAGAAACCAGAGGATACTGATGGACTCCCATCAATGGACTGCCAATATTGTGAGTCTCCGAATCTACAACTACTTTTTAAGGACAACTAAAAATGGTATAGACTGATCATGTGAAGTTTATTTTGAATTTTGTAATTATCAAGGTGAATTTTGAATTTTATAATATTTAATTTAATGTCATGATGCATTCTTTTCCTCAGTTGAGTTGTTCTTGTTTTGTTTTTATTTTTCTAATTTTTTTTAATAAAATTGTCGGGTTGTGATGGCCACACAACTCGAAAACATTTTTTTTTCATTCGGCAAAATTTTTATTTTTGGATCTTGGGGTTTTCCTTTGAGAGCAACTACAGTTGAGAAACTGAATCCATCTACCTGCATTTGATCATCCACAAAAATTTTCTTTTGAAGTGGTGGGAGGAATCTGTTTTAACCTCCTTTCCAACTTCAGAGTCAGCATTCCCCAGCAAACGTGAGGATACACGGTTGTTTGAGAGAAATGTGATTTGTTTGTCAGAAGTAAGGTATGTTTAAGGTAGAAAATGTGTATTGCTATTGAAACGAATTTTGATGTAATGAAGTTGTTTTATTAATGTAAAAGTACTTTGAAGAAAAAGAAGAGATATTGATATGGAATGAATGTAAAAATTTATAATATTGTAATTTTGTACGAATAGAGAATTGTAATGAATATGAGAGTACTCAAGGAAGTTAAAAAATATAATACAGTGAATTTTGATAGTGATACAAACAATGTCAGTATTAATATAATATGTGAGAACTAATAATACAATATGTGGACAGTGTTAAGAGATAGTTTCCAGGTAGTGTAAATATTTATATTGTGTTTTATTCATATCAAATATATCAAGATAATATGTCATGTAATCATAGAATTTATGTTATCGTCTTATATTTTGAATACCAGTCTTATATTTTGAACTTATACTGTAATTATGGTTAAGTGCATACGAAGCAAATAAGATGAAGGATAGTAGGGAAACTGCATGGACCTGCTATCTGGAGGAACCATTGTGGACTTTGCCAGATATTTTTGTAATCTTCTGTTATATTCTGTATAATTGTAATATTTTGTAGTTTATTTTTTTATGTTATGTATGAGAGCCTCCACCCGGGTAGACAACGTTTTTAAAATGGGGGGATATGAAAGATATAAAATTTAAGTTGATCCCCTGCAAATTTTCTTCCCTTCCCAGGCTTAAGATCGCATTACCAAATTCTGTTTTCAAGAACCCAGGAATATTTTCATAGCGTCAGCAATTCCTGGGCAAGCCACGAAACTGTACGACTACTTTTCTATGCCCAAATAAGGTAATCGTCCTGCACAACTGATGCAGCTTGCAAAAAAACATCTTTGGTCAGCAAATTCTTCAACCGCAGATACCTCTATACTCAAACCCCGGGAATCACTCGGGTGTTGGCTTTCCATTAGATCAGATGTCTGTTTAGCCACTCGGAAATAAATTTCTTTTTCTAAAAGTTCTGTAATCTGATCTTATTTCATTACATATATATATATATATATATGTGTGTGTGTGTGTGTGTGTGTGTGTGTGTGTGTGTGAGTATGTATGTGAGTGACTTGCTTTTTACGAAAATGGAATAGCAATGAGACCGGGAATCTTGCATTTCAAGAGGAAATCAAATGAAATATTTTAACACTGATTTCTAAGCACTTATTTTGAGAGGCCCAAAATTGGAGATTTGGCGCCCTCTGACTAGCTGGATTTCACTTCCTGCCAACCATATGGAATGCGCGTTTGTTACTACTGATTCATTATCTTTATATTTATTTCTGTGAAGAGATCTGGTGGTACCCAGACACATTTTCATGGTAGAGGATTATTTAAAACTATTTCTTTAATCTTAATAAATGCCAAAAATTTTTTGACAATTCAAGAAGCTTTTGATTACGACTTTAGATATGTAATCTTTGGACCCTGATAAATACTCTGATTAAAGTAGCATTATCTGTTTGCTCCCCGATCTTGGTCAGGTAACTGATGAAGAAAATATTGCAGATGATGATTTAAGTGAAATGATTCCAGTGGATGTTTCTGGACAAGTTGAACTAAAAGTCAAACAGCGGGAAGGTAGAAATTTTGAGAAAAAGAAAATAAAAAGTAAGAAGAGAAAGAGACCCATTACAAATGATACTTAAGTTCATGATACAAGTATGGAAGGAGACAAATTGAAGGAAAAGAAAGCCAAAACGAAATTATTAAATTGGAAAAAAGCAAATTTAATGCTGTCTATTGAATCCGAAGAAATGTCAACACTTGAAGAGACCCGGGCTGCATTGGTAATGAAACCTCCGTATTGTTACGAGTTTGAGGCCAATTTGGCGTGTTATCTCCAGCATGCGATGTTTTGGAATTCACGTTAAATAAAACAATGGTTTAGCATGTTCACGCGTCTACCATGGAGTAAGTAATAAATCCTGCTCTTGGGTCTATTGTTGTAAAATTGTTTGGTTGAGCGGTGTGGCAACACGGGTTTTGTTTCCTAGGTGAATAATAGTCTGGAATAAAAAGATCAGTGAAAAAGTTGGTTTGGATATGATCGGTTGAGGTTTTTCAACAGGTGATGTTCTTCTTGTAAAAAGATTATTCTCGGCTGGTATAAGACGATGTCCTTAGAGGAAAGGAAGTTGAGGTCGTATGCTACTTATTAACAACTTTTATATTGTGATTAATTTTTATATCTGAATTCCGTCATTGTTAAGAAAAGTTCTTAGGTGCTGGAATTGTTCAGCTTCCAACGAAGATTCAACGTTTTTATCTTGTCTACTCTTCAGTTGTTAAAAGTGTACTGAAGATTTAATGTTTTTTAAATTTCTAT
Organism: Dolomedes plantarius; assembly: GCA_907164885.2. NCBI lineage: Eukaryota > Metazoa > Arthropoda > Arachnida > Araneae > Dolomedidae > Dolomedes > Dolomedes plantarius. The sequence continues at coordinate 130,675,426 of OU015497.1, read as the reverse complement.
TTTTCAATTTGTGGTAACTGGCATATTTATTTCCGTATTTGAAATTCACTTTTTAAAATATCTCCCCGTCGCTCGGATTTGGTACAGTATGAACTTTACCAAATGTACTTTGACTCAGAGATCATGAAACATGTTACCGAAGAAACTTTAAAATATGCTTTGCAAAAGAGCAACAACGCATTTTCATTGTCTTAAATGAACATACAGAAATTTATTGGAATCGTCCTATTTAGTGGATATCACGTTCTGCCTAAGGAAATTTTTATACATGATTAAAAATTACAATGATATTTAAAATATGTATATTTATCTCCATAAACAATATAGAATACTCTTTTCAGAAGGTTTTAATTGCTTACTTCCTTGAATTTAGCGTAACATACGGATTGGATGTGCATACGCGAAAGAAGTAAGTGTTATCCCCCATTAGGTCCCAAGTCTTCCATTTGAAACCCTATCATAGATTCTATACAAATGCAGATTTAAAAAAAATTTAAACTGCATCAATTGTGACAAGTAATGTACTTAAAAATTCGTTAGATTCTTTTAGGCGATGCGGTTCATATAATGGCGCTTAATGGGTTAAAATCCATCCTTTAGTTACCAGAAATTCTATAAAATGTGGAAATTCTCTTAATTTTGAACACCAGTGTACATGAAGTAGTAACAAAAAATCATAATTTTACATTTTATTTTCCGTGTGGGTAAGTCTCGAAGTTCCGATTGAAATATTACTTATAAAAATTGAATAGAAACTGACTTAGTTCTTAGGAAGAAATCAAATAAGGCGAAAAGGGCTTTAGAAGCTTAATTTGTTCGAATGTAATGGGATATTTTGCATCAAATTCGTTTTGTCTAAATTAATATGTCTAAATTATAAACAACAAGATAGGAATTTTAAAATAATAAAGAATGCTAGAAACCATATTTAAAAAAAATAGAATATTGATAGGGAAATGATGAAAAGAAAAATTTCTAAGGTAACCAAAATATGTAACAACAAAGATGAATGTCCAGAAATTATAAATGTTTCGGGTATAATCTGTAAAAATTCCCCAATTGTGCTATAGGTTTTATTAATTGAAAAATAATTTGTTTTACAGGAACAAGCTGGTTTTTTAGCAGTATAATAAATTAATTTGCAAATAAATGTCGTTTAAATAGGAGGTTTTTGATTAAAGTGTTGTCAATTGCAGACTCTATAGCGTATATTTTAAAAATAAAATTCAGTAAAAAATTGTTCATGATTTAAAATACCATTCTTTATTTAATATTTATTACATGCAATGATTATGTATCAAATTTCTGCTGTTATATCTTGTTCCAGAAAAGTTTCCTTCAAATCTAGTAAAGAAAAGAACCATTAAATTGGACTTTGTCCAAGTAAAATTAATTCTTGCTTGATAAACTGTTCATGGGTAATGTTAAAGATTAGTTTACTTTCCTAATATTGAACTATAAGAGCTATAACAGATTTCTACAGCACAAGATTAGATTAGACAGTTTTATTTCCTTCCAATGTTTACGAATTTCAAATTACACAATTTCATAAATCTAAATGTGTTCTCTAAGTCCTTTTGAAAAACCAATAGTCATTAATACAGAAAGCTACAATTTATCTGCAAAGCACCTAGATGAAGTAGATGAATAAACGTGTAAGAAGAAATCAGAACAATGTATGATGACGTTTCATATATAGTTAAGCTATATAGATTTGTTTAATAATTCTGTATGCATATCTATTAGTCAATAACTTATAAATATTTTCTTCTGATTTTTCACCCGTCACCACCATTATGTCAATTTACTAAAGGAGTTAGCGCAAGAGCACTTGCGTCGTGGGTAGCCGTATATGAGTACAAACTGTACTTTAGTTTGTGTCTGATGACATTTGCAGATATTTGTAATTCCTTTCTTGGTGCATTATGTATCCCTTTTACAATTCAATAATTAAAATTGCACAATTAAGTCCGAAAGGGTAAAAAAGGACCTCAAGTTCTGAGTTTCACTAGGGTATTTCGCCAGACATTATGGGAAAAGTGTCGATATCAGTTTATAGATTTTAAATTGGTCATGAAGCACACAAACGACAATTATTCGTTGAGATTTGACAATACGCTGTCAAGTGATGTGTGAGTTTTAAAATTACAGACAATAGGTTGCTCTGACTATTCTCTATAAAGTATTACAAATAAATAATATTTGAAAATTAGTTTAGTATTTAATTCCCTTTTGTGGTAATTTCTTCATCGTCCTGACTTGGGATGGACGTTTACCACTCATTCTTGAAGAAAACTACTGGAGTTATAAAATTCTTTAGATGAGACGTTACGGAAAATAAAAAATGCGTTATAAATGCACACACACACAGATATATATATATATATATATATATATATATATATAAAAATTTATTATATATATATATATATATATATATATATATATATATATATATATATATATATATATATATATATATATATATATATTGGGTGCGTCATAAATTCGTGCAAAGTTCAAAGATTCGTAATAAAAGAAATAATGCTCTGTTTGCGCCAATAGGATCAGAGGGATATTGTATTTTTTCCATGTAAAATAAATGTTTCCAAAAGTAACCGAAAGAGGGTACTCATACGTCATACTGAGATGTTTTATTGAAATCAGGCTATCAATAAAACACCTGGCTAAAAATGGATTCGTCATTCGAAGCCAGCAGCATGCTTTCTTTTCCAGATCGAGGTTTAGTGGTTAAAAGTTTTCTACAAGAATGGTGAATCCACAACTGTTGCATTGTGAAAGTTTCGCACGGAGAAGAACAGAAGGCGCAAAAGAAAACCTATTTCATTGAATGGGATACTGAATTTAGTACGACGTTTTGAGGAAACGGGTAGTTTGGAGGATCGTTCACGAAGTGGAAGATCACCCTTCAGCGCAGACCACGTCCATGTTGTACAAAGTGTCATGGAAGATTTGGCAGCCGAGACATCAACGGGGAGTAGTAGTGCTCGGGAAGTTGGGAGAAGAATGGGGATTCCGTCCGATTCGACGTATTCTGCACGGAATTTTGAATCTTTATCCGTACAAAATCTAGGCACTTCACCAGTTATTACCAGCAGATACATATGCAAGACAAAACTTTGCTACAGGGGCTCTGGCACAAGTGGAACCCACAATGGTTGCTGAACGTCATGTGGACGGATGAAGCCCACTTTTCGCTGCATGGTGACGTTAATACGCAAAACAGTCGTATCTGGGAGTCGTCAAACCCTCGTGAGTACCTGAGCCAGCCACTGCAATCTCCTCATGTGACTGTTTGGAGTGGTTTCACCACGTCTTTTATTCTGGGCCCTTTCTTTTTTGAAGATAATTGTCCTGTAAGCCTGCATTACAGGAAAGACATGCGTTACCTGTTGTCACCTTCATGCAGAATGGTGCCCCACTCCACATTTCACGTGATGTCAAGACATTGCTGTTGGAATCTTTCACTGAAGACCGAGTGTTAAGTTGCGGTTCTAAGGTTCAGTGGCCCTCATGATCCCCAGACTTGACCCCAGCAGATTTTTGGTTGTGGGGATACTTAAAGTCTCGTGTGTACCGGGGCTCTCAAACAAATTTGGTGGAACTGAAAAATGCCATTCGACAGACAGTCGCTGCGGTCGATTGCGGCATGTTACACTCCGCTGTAATGGGCGTAGTGACGCGCTTCACTTGCCTATTACCCTGTGCTGGTGGTAATGTTGAACATCTGTTACTTTAAAATAAATTCATGATCTCATGTTTTTTATGATTTATTTTCTGTTTGTGTTTGCCTGATTTGCATAGAACGTCTCAGTATGACGTGTAAGTGCCCTCTTTCGGTTACTTTTTTTTACATTGAAAAAATCCAATGTCCATCTGATCTTATTGGCGAAAACAGAAAAATTTTCCGAGCATTACTTCCTTTATTACGAATTTTTGAACTTTGCACGAATTTATGACGCACCCTGTATAAATATATAAAATAGTTCAATAGTTAACGGTATAGTACAACAGAGTATGTCTTGTATATTGATGTTGATTTTCTTATCAACATCCATGTACATAATAATTATAATGATTATTATTACGTGCAATATTATTAATACTCCATGTTTATCGCAATAATGAATAAGACTGAAACTCGCGTATGCTTATATATTTTGCATAATTTCACACATTTTTTTTTTATTCGGAAGAAATAAAATTATATTTCATTTAACATATGAGAACTGCGCTAATTTTATTTAATTTTTGTTTAAAACTTGTAACGTGTAATGTTTGAGTGACAAGGTAGTTTTGATAGTTTTCAGGTATGACAATTTTAGTTTCAGTATCCATTTTCCTTACAGTGTTTGAGAACTTCATTACGTATAAACTGACTTAAGTGACTAAAACCCAATAAAACCAGTCGTTTTCTACCTTTTACAGTCAAGCCACTTTTCTATTTTTGAGCTTCCCAAATATAAATTTAGTAAAAGGCATTTAAAGTTAAACCAATAAGTAGTTTTTTTTAATATAGGGGCATTAAATACACTGTAATATGAGGCCACATAAATACACATGTGTGTAAATGCTTGACTCCATATAAATAATCTAAAAGAAAAACTGAATTGTTTATTTCCTCGAGTAAATATTTGAAGGCTTGTCTTTACTATATGCAATTTTTTACACAAGGAAGGTGATTCTTTAGAAAAATGAACCAAAAAAACAACAAAAAAAGATGAAGATATAAAAGCAAGAAACCGTACACTTCACCCCTTTTCACTTAACCCAAATGACATTTTTGCGTGCCAGGTTACTCTTTATTTCCAAAGAAGCATTTCATATCAGCAGTACTTGCATCTGAAGCTACATTCGGATATCGATGAAATGCGGCGAAATAGGTCACGTTGTACTGTTGCGTCAATCATTTATTGCACAAAGTTATAGCTTTTTCTAGGAATCAAATAATTTAATAAATTAAATGGAATACTGAGCGTTATACATACAAAGTTATAAAAGATAGAAACGGGAGGGAAAAGATATATTAAACTTACCTTGAGAGCTACATTTAATATTTTTTCCAATTTGCACAGCTTTTTCGTTTATATTTTATATCCTTATCATCTTTAAGCATCTTAAGTCAAATGTCCATTTACAATATACCCCAATAGGGGCCGAGTTAGCCAAGTGGTAGCACGGTAGGCTTGGAATTGAAGCTGCTAAGTTCGAATCCTAGGCCGGATATGGGCACATTAAATCCGGAAAGTCCTTCTATGATGTCACAGAATGTGGTAAAAGGTACGACACCTCCGGATGTCTCCCCGTAGGGGTGCTCGGTCAAAAGTGAGGCGACACCATGAGCAAAGAGAGGCGGCAAAGTGAGGCGGGATACTGTTGGTTTTCTTATACGATGCGCCCATTGAAAACCACCAACGATTCTCAAGGATTATGAGAGATTGTCTGCCTGCACTAGTGCCATGCATTAACAAAAAACACCATATATCACAATATAATTTACATCTTAAATATTTCTATTTTTCACACACATTAATTGTCCTATTATATTGTACAGGGTGTTTATAATTAAAGCTCCACTTTGAAATAGTCATAAAAAGAAAACTACTGGACAAAATGTTATCAAACTTGGTAATAGTTTAAAGGAGGTTGTGGGAATTTCTTTTCCACCAAAAAAAAAGTTCAAAAACTCACCATCAGAGGGAAGTGGTGCTATATGCAATATTGTTAAAAGAAATAAGGAATCTAACTTAACCTTTTGTTACATGGGTTTAACATTTTGTATGCCCTAAAGAAACATTGACCTAAACTAAATTACCATTTAAAATGTGTGCATTCCGGAAATCGTTTTCTTACGGATCGCTAATTTGTGAATTTAGAAGCTTGAGTTCGGCCCTAAGACATGAAGATATCGGTTTAAAACGTTTTCGGTCGTTTCTAAAACGAAACTGTTTGTGGGGTTATGCAAAACCGCAATGGCGTGTAATTGGCTCACGGAGAAAGAAAAAAAATGATTTATTCAGATGCGCTTTACATGTCATTTGATTTTCCAGATAAAAGTGAGCCTGTTTGTCAGAGTTCTCATTTTTATGAATCGACAATGTCTCTAACCCTGCAAGGCCGTGCTTTTCTCGTTAAATGTTATTATGAATGCGATAGCAATGAACGGCGTGCTTTGCACAGGTATCGTTCAGTAAGAGGAATACGCCGAGGGACAATGACACCGCAGATTTTGAGGAAAATGATGGCAATGTTTGAAGCCACGGATTTGTTATTTGTTACCCCTGGGAGGGGAATGAAACCTGCTTCTGTGGAAACCGAGGAGGCTGTTGCATTAGCAGTGGAGGAAGCAACAATGGAAAGCACACACGGTACGTGCAGCGTAGGTGCTGTCGCACGTCGAATGGACATACCATGAAGTACGGTGTACAAAATTGTCCGTAAAGGTCTGCAGTTCTACTCATACAAAATCAAACATGTTCAAGAACTTAAACGTAATGATCCTGCTGAAAGAGAATCTTTCGCTTTGGACTTCCTTGCACGGATGGAAATGGGAGAAAATTGGCCATGGAACATTTTGTGGACAGCTGAGGCCCATTTTTACCTGAATGGCGATGTCAACACCCATAACTGCAGGATCTGGGCAAAACAAACCCCTCATGTCATCTACCCAGTTCCCTTTGCATTCTCCAAAACTCCCCGTTTGGTGTGGTATGACAGCTAGTTTCATAATTGGACCATTTTTCTTTGAAGCGCAGTCGACAGTAGGAACTGTGACTGCAGCTCGCTTAGAGTCAATGTTAAGATGTTTCGTGATACCTGAACTCCAACGTGACATTTTAAACACCACGATTTTGATACAGGCCGGGGCCCCACCGCACATTGGTACATGTGTCCCACTGTTACTTAAGCAACATTTCGAAAATGAACTGATTATAGGTTGAAACTTCCCCACAAAATGGCCACCCCAGTCACCAGACCTCAACCCCTGTGACTTCTGGCTAATGGGTTATCTCAAAAGCACTGTTTATGGTGAAAATCTAAAGGATTTGGCGGAATTGAAAGATGCGATACACCGACATGTCCGTAACATTCCTCCTGATATACTAAGAACTACTGTTGAGAATGCAGTAATGCGATTTAACTTGCTTTCGGAAAATGGTGGAAGCCACATTGAACATTAGGGTGGGTCGAAAAAAATAAATATTTTTTTTCCGAAACGCTTTAGTGCGGAAAAGTTGTCTATTGTAATAAGAAGAAAAACGGCATAAAAAAATTAAAATCGGTTAGCATCTTCCATTCACTCATCGTACTTGAAGTTTATGAAAAATTGTAAAAATCACGATATTTTTGCAATTTTTTTCTGTTAGCTAAAACTTTGAATATAAACATGCTTTAGCTTTTTATGCTTGTTGTATGGTTTAAATGACCTAAATAAATTAAATTCTGATCATAAATCTAATTTTTTCTGTTCGCGCAACGTCTTTGAAAAAACAGAAATTTAGCAATTTTTTGCAATTTTCACTGTGCATCTCTTCGCTCGATTTGCTAGAACAAAACGACCCAGAACTCACCACGCGGAGATGGTTGCACGTCGAGTTCCACCCACAACCTAACCAACCAACCATCCAATTGTTGGGTGTGGTGTTTACATTATATTTACATCTATTTACAAAGATTTTCCATAGAGTAGGATTATTTGGCTTACTCTGTTTTTTACTTTTTCTTTTTATATCTATACATATTTAACGTCTGATTTTTTTAGAATTGATGCATAACATATCTAGACTCCAATGTTGCTCGGATATAGCCATCTCTAGCTTCATGTCCACATACTTTAGTCGAGGCCTTTGTCACAATTTTGACGCACCTCTCCACAGCCTGGGTGTGACCGGGAAACTTTAGTATTTCTCTCATTGGCATAGTATCAGAATTGATGAAAGATTTAATATCATCTTCACTTAAGTTCCGCACCATTTAGGGAGGATACACCACACAAGAATTCCAATTAATAATTTCAATGTAATCGGAAGCTTGAAAGTTTATCTTTGGTGGTACGTATTTTCTATCAGTCTTCTTATTAGGGACTGTTTGTCTTGCTTTTAAGATCCTTCTGTAACCCAGCTCCCGAATATGTTCTCTTCAACATATTCAGAATATGTTTCCTCAACAAGCATTGCCAACAGAACATTCTCTGGGTGCGCAAAGAATGCATTTCGTTGAATTACTGGATCGACAACTTGAAGTAATTCGTCGGATAAAAACCGCGATGCTTAGATTGCTTGAAAGATATGTTTTCGTACGTCAGTAAAATATTTGTTCTTTTTTATGGTAAACCACATAGCCATATATGATTTCAAGATGAAGCCAACTATTTCTTTTAAGTTTCCGGAGGGATCTGATGAACTTATATTAAACCTAAGGACTCGGTTAGCCGCAGTTAGTAATCTGGTATGGGACAAAGGACAGGATCCCTATTTGCCAAGTTTTCTGGACATTGTCCCAAGGTGAATGCATTTTAAATGTTAAACAAATACTGTTGGTCTTTGCTCAACAAATTCCTGTCTATATCAGGAATCGAACAATCTATGGGTTCATAATGAACCACAGGGAGTTTTTCACAGCAAGTGAGCTGCTGCCCTATTGGCCCACTATTAGAATTAGGTCCTGCAGTTTGACCGCCAATATGTTGTAAAATGTGGCGAAAAGGAAGCTCATTAAAATGCAGGTGGCATATGCACCACTGTAGCGGGCGATCTACATGATTTTCTAGTCGGTTGATGACACCGTTCTTCCATCCAGAGTTGGTTACATTGTCATTACACCCTACTACTTGTAGGTTTTCTAGTGATATTGATAGTTCAGACAAACGAGAAATAATGCTATGAGTTATATCATTTGATAGACTCGAGGAAGGAGATACATGTTCAATATAATTTGATTCAGATTCCTGAATAAGACAATAGTGTTCTTCTTTCCCATTCCTGCGAAATTACTCGGCATTCCATTTTTCAACGAACAAAGTATTATCTTTTTGTCCGTCAAAGAAAAGACCCCAACTTTCCGCAGTAGGTGTGAATTGACTTCAGTTGAGTTTAAACCAGTTCAACCTATTTCAAGTGAGTTCTGGTGCGTTTTGTTCTAGCAAAACGAAAGAAGAGCAGCACAGTGAAAATTGCAAAATATTGATAAATTTCTGTTTTCTGTAAGACGTTGCGAGAACGGAAAAAAATTGATTATTGGTCAGAATTTAATTTATTTACGTTATTTATCCCATAAAACAAGCATAAAAAACTAAAGCACGTTTATTTTAAAAGTTTTAACAAACAGAAAAAAATTGCAAAAAAAATCGTGATTTTTGCAATTTTTCATAAACTTCAAGTACAATGCCCGAATGGAAGATGTTAACCGATTTTAATTTTTTCTACGCCGTTTTTCTTCTTTTTACAATAGGCAACTTTTCCTCACTAAAGCGTTCCGAAAAAAAATATTTATTTTTTTCTACCCACCCTATTGAACATGCTTTGTAACACATTTCAGAAACGATTAAACACATTTTAAACCTATGTCTTCATGTCTTATTCCGTTTAACAATATTGCATACAGCACCATTTTCCCCCTTTTGGTAAGTTTGAAAACTTTTTTTTTTTTTTTGGCGGAAAAGAAATTTCCATGACCTCCTTTAAACTATTACCAAGTTTGATAACATTTGGTCCAGTAGTTTTCCTTTTATGACCATCCCAAAATGGAACTTTATTTATAACCACCCTGTATATGAATAACATTTCTTTAAACATTTTTTAATCAATAATTGTACCTTACCCCAAATTTAATATAGGACTATATTATCAATTTTTTCGTTAAATTTAATCCTCTACTGTCTGATAATTTAAAATTGAAAAAATAATTTAGTTTAAATCAGGTTAAAAAAAGTATAATACAAAATATATATATATAATATTCATATCTGAAGTAATGGCAAACCTATGAATACCAGATTACAATTCAAATTCATTAAATGTCTATGTCTTGAATTTTTTTTTTTTCTTAGAGATAGTGGTTTAAACATATTGAAAATTACGTGTCTTGATTGGAAAAGAACTTTCTTTTCGCCATCATTAAAAAAGTTCCTTTTCATCTCGTTATTCCTACAGGTTCAAAGTGGTTATCGCTAATGATTTGGAATACTCTCAGCAGTAAATCTGCATCTGAAGAGATTCGAAATTGAAAGACGATTTGGAATCTTAGAAAGAAACAGTTAATAACAGAGAATATTATATAAATTCAAAAATAAAACCACAAAGATTCTAATTTTTTTTAAAAATATTTTCAGTATGAACCGCGGAATATTATTTTCAAATAACGGCAAAAAAAATGAAGTCATATATATTTATTATATCATGTCTACTCACATATTGTTGAGAATTTTCTTTTCTTAAATATTTAAATTAAATATCTTGAATATTAATTTAAAAAGAAAGATCGCAGTAATTTGTCATTTTCACAGTGGGATGTTCAAGAAAAATAAACTGATAAAAAACTTCAATATGATAAACTTCTCCATTTAAAGTTGTCTCATGGTAGTTGTCTCAGGGTAGATACTTTTTAAGATGATATTTAGTATTTAAAATAGTATATGGAGTATATAGTATCATATTAAAGAATAGTATCATTAGTATCAATAGTATCATATAAAAGAAGTAATTACAGTTTTCCAATTTAAACCATTACATTTTAAAATATTGAGAAGAAAAAAAATCATAAAAATCCGTTTTGTTAAGACACATGCAAATTTCAGTAGTACAAATGTTTATATTTAATTCATGACAGCGATATTTATGATGGCTATACAGACATTTTGGCAGAGGGTGGCATTAAAAATGTTGATGGCGGGGTCTATTTAGCAGATTTCACTATCTCTTGTACTGTTGGAATATGTTTGGATAATTTTGATAGCGAAATAGCCCCAATATCTTTGGCTTTGAAGAAAACTGAAAAATCTGAAAGATGAAAGAAGAAAATTTAGTCTTTTCCGTTGATACCTAGGCAGATATTGTAAACTTGACAACTCCTGGTTAGTGTGACTTTGAAATTACCCAAAGCTGTATAGAGATCATTGATAGGTTGTTGAACAAGAAGGAACGCATCCCTTCGCCTTGGATATCGAGCATCTACGGAATACATAGGAAGAAAGAGATGTATAGATTGGCCAAGAGCGGTACACAAAAAAACTCAACCAGTTCCTCCATCCCTTTAAGGGATAAAGCAATGCATGTTTCTTCTATTAAATCTAATGGTTTCAGCTTTTACAGAGTTAATGTTTCCGGAAAAAGTATGGAGAACTCTTTTGAGTAAAACATCTAAATTCCCAGCTATTTCTCTAGTGGAATTAGTATTGACTTCTTTTGACTTGCAACAAGCCATGCGTATTTACAGAATCACCTCTTCAAAATTAGAATTGCAGCCATAGTCCTCTCTGCAACGCAAACGAACGCATGACTGGAGACCACCTCAGCAACTGCCCTGCAACACATTGCATATTTTCATTTCATATCGTTGATAATGTCTTTAATATATATATTTAGTGGTCTAGTTTGTACTGAGCTGCTATTTTACGTATTGTCAATAGGCTGGAGATGGGCATAGGTTAAATAATTAAAACAAATTTATGACAGAAAACATTCTCTGAATCAATTAGCGTTATCAGAGCGAAATTGAGTTACTGATCGCTTTTTCAGAAGGAAAAAATTAATCACAAAACAATATGTAATAGTTTTCTGTTTTAAAGTTAAAAAAATTAAAATTAAAATTTATATTCTATTTTCTAACACAAATTATCCAAGAGACTATTTAAAATGCTCTGTAATTTTGACGAAAATGACAAGACCTGAATTGGTTATCCACAAATGAAAAGAAAAATTGAGAAAGATTATATTTTTTCCCGATCAACGAATAAAATACATAAAAATATGCTGATTAAAATAAATTATGCTTTCTCCTGGCCGAATTTCCTTTTGTACAAATAGTAGTTTTGCGTGCAGAGAAACTGTAATATTCTCCATTATTCTATATTTCTAACTTTTGACGATGAGACTAAAAGAAAAAGTCACCTGTAGAATAATACTTCTAAAAGTTAAATTTATCATATAAGAAATGGAAGTTTTTAGTAAATGATACAAAACGTCTGTTATCAAAGAACGCAAATGTGGATTAATTGCATTTCATGTTCATTTCTGTAAAACAATCTTATATATAAAAGCCTTTTTATGTGACTACGGTTAGCTATTAATCGTTATCTGTATCGTACTTAATAAAATTACTTTCATTTTCACATTTATGTTTTCTTATATTCTAGATATTTTTATAGTACCGACTTTATGGTTCCTTTTGAGGTGTAGTTATCTTCAATTTTGAGTGACTGCTTCATACCATACAGAATTTATATTAAAATCCTTCTTTGAGATGCAATTGTTTGCTTAAGGACATCGTTAGCGTTATTGTAAAAAAATTTGTCATCATATATATATGTATATATATATATATATATATATACTTCCCGACTTTGTCCGGGTTGAACAAAATATTATACCAACAAATTTCCAGTTGATAGCCAATAACTTGTAAATCTTTTTTTACCTTAATAACCTAAACAATACCTTAAATTAATTGTATGTTAGTTAATAATTAAAATAAATTTTTTAAAAGAAAAAGGCGTGCCGGGGAATGGCTAGGTTCGAACCGCTAGTGTCAGAACAGAAGCCCTCCGCGATAGCACCACGATAAGCATCGTTGAAATCTTCGGAACAAAGAGCGGTAGAAGACAGTAGCGGAAACAATGGAGATTGTTAGGATTAAGCCCCTAACTTTATTTCTACTGATCAGATATACATAATATATAGCCTATGTCCATCTGGAATAATGTACCTTTCAAACAGTGAAAGAATTTTTCAAATAGGTACAGTGGTTCTGAAGATTACCCTCCACGTACAAAATCGCTCTCTCTTTATATATAAGTATAGATAGAACCACGCTAAGGATCATTGAAGACTTCGGCACAAAAAGCGGTAGAGGACAGTTGCGGTAACAATGGATATTGTTAGGATTAAGCCCCTAACTTTATTTCTACTGATCAGATATACATAATATATAGCCTATGTCCATCTGGAATAATGCACATTTGAAACAGTGAAGGAATTTTTCAAATAGGTACAGTGGTTCTGAAGATTACCCTCCACGTACAAAATCGGTCTCTCTCTTTATATATAAGTATATATATATATATATATATATATATATATATATATATAGATAGATAGATAGATAGAGAGAGGGAGAGAAAGAGAGAGAGGCAGACATACAAAAAAAAGTTTAAATTTAATATAATTGAGGGAAAGAAAATTAAAATTGCAAAATATCAGTATTCAAATTTTCTCCAAGAATTTCTTTTATAGCAAAATCATCCATGACAAATTTCCACCATAATAAATTTGATCCAATAATAAAATGCAGAATAAAGGCATTGATTTTTTTTCTCATTTTGTCCCAGATTGGTTTTTTAGTATCTCTGATTAAGTACCATTAAAATTCAAGTTTAAAAGAACTCAAACAAGAAGTCTAATTATAATTTATACCATCGTTACAAGGTCAAATTCCTTCATTACCAGTCTCATTTAACTGTCTAAAATAGTAATTATAATGTACTTTATATTAATTGCACCGCTTGTTACGCACTATTTTGCTGTTTTAAAAATAATAGTTACAATTTGCAGAAATAATAGTTACATTTTGTAGAAATAACCCACAATTTTTCAGTTTTGACACTTTTATTGTACTTTCATGGCAGCAACGAGAATGCATAGCTAAAAGATTAACCTATTGCTTAGCGGAAGAAGGATTAAAGGAAATTCTTCATTAATATTGTGATACTACATCAGGTATCGTTATCGTATCAGATAAGGTCCTAGAACGATGATGAGAGACCATGCCTTTCACCTATTTTTAACCTATCATATCCGTATCTCATCCGAAAAATTTGTATCTACTCCCCCCCCCCCCATATTCACTCTCTATCGTTAGTTTTACTTAGCATTTATTTTGTCCTGCATCTACACTACTACATCTGAATCACAGATTTTAAATAATTAATTAACAATATTTTGACTCCAAGTGTCATGCCATAACACTGTATCAAATGTTGTAACTGTTACGCTGTGCAAAACTCTCCACACTCGGTTAATCAATATACAGATCTTGATACGGATGGAAGTAAATGGTATAAACTCGGATGCACGCGGTAACGACCGCAATAATCATTTTTGAAAATCTCTTTACAGAAATATCAGAACTAAACGAGTTTTTGACAGTTTCCAATAAAATTCTTCAAGTCATTACTTATGATTATTTTCGAGTGATCCGTGTAAGAGCTCTACAACTGCTATTTCTAGCAATTTCTGAGACAAAAGCAGAAAGAGAGGAATCTCTACATGTTGCACTGATTAAGTTCATATTGTTCTGTATCTTTTCTGCTTGCGTTACCATTCTTACCTTCCGAAGAAAGGCTCTTTATTCTGATTTCTTTCAAAAATCTGAAAATATAGGGCCACTGATAGAAAATTTACACTGCTGTGACTTACCAAATGCATTTAGAGAAATGCATTTCTAATATATAAATACAGGGTGTCCGGGCTAAAGGTATCCAAAAGTAATAACTTATTTTTACGGAACTACCCATTAGAATTTTAAAAAAAGTTATTAAAATAGAAAGAACCTCTCACCAAGTTTTAATATCAATCATAGATTTCTATCATAGTATTATAGTTTTCGAAGGGTGCACATTTTGTAGCACGACTAACGTCTATATGGTAATCCAGTTCTTTCCAAGTGTTTCGTAGCATATCAGGTATTATTAGACATTTTTGCTTGAGGATTCCTTAAATCCGTTGTGTATAAACAAAAAATGTAAACTGTGGATGAGTTGAAGAAGAGTATCATTCAAGCAATTCGTCTAATAACTCGCTGATATGCTACGCAACACTTGGAGAGAACTGGATTTCCATTTAGACGTTTGTTGTGCTACCAAAGGTGCACACATCGAAATCTATTATTCTATGATCGACGCCTATGATAGATATTAAAACTTGGTGAGAAGTTCTTTCTATTTAAATATATTTTTTAAAATTATAATGGGTAGTTCTGTAAAAATAAGTCATGACTTTTGGATACCTTTAGCCCGGACAACCTGCATAAATAAATAACTTTTAATGATATTACTACTTGTATAACTTATACTGTACCAATATAAATGACTAATCTAGATTACATGGCTGAAACAAGGAAAACGGGAAAATGAGAACATTTAACTAAATAGTTTGCTTCGAAAAAAGCCATTGGAAGTTTTATGCAAAGAAATAAATTGATTTCCTAGTAGCCAATCTCAGTGTTTATTGTACAAATTTCCTGTTTTATGAGTTCACTTTGAGAGTTCTTAACGGAACGAAACCAGGAAACTGCCTGCACAAATATCCATATCAAGGAAACTTTTCTTTCGGCTTGTTTATTACATAACCTTAACGCTATGAAACATATTTAACCACCTACAAAATATCAAAATACGTAAGAATATAATGAATATTTAGTCCGTTAAAACCTGCATTTCGCGCAATAATAGGAGCCTGTAAATTTCCGAATTCACAACTGTAAATATAACTTTATGACATTATTTCTAGAAATTTTCATTGTTCCGCCTGTAAATGCTGCAGTCATAAAAGTATCAACATAGCTCCCAGCAATTATACTAAATCTAAATGAGCAAAACGTATTAACTACCTCGTAAAACTTTCCACATGCGTGACCGGAATTTAATATTTTCCTTAACTCTTGCGTCAGGTTATTTAAAGAATTTTCAGGAATAGTAAAATTGTAATAAACTGCATTGTGTCAACCTCTTGGTTAAGTAGTTAATAACAATTTTTTTTAGTAACAGGTTAAAAAATTATCGAAACAGATAGATTTTTTTCTGTGGGGCATTATCTGAAGAAATTGTCTCACGAGATCATAACAAACTGCATCCATAAAAATGGTCATTTCTTCATCATCATCATCATTTCTTCATCAAATGGTCATCAGTTTTTCAGAAAATCTTGTATATGGAATTTGCATTCAAGTACGCGAACCAAAGACGCGGTCACGGACATGCTAGGTAGGAAGTAGAAGAAAAGAAAAGAACCAAACAACTGGAAGCAGTCAGTGGAGGGTTCGCCAATGGTGGAAATAAAATATGCTGAGATGACCTAATCTGGAAGGAGAGTAAACTACCATTTAATTCCAGAGTATTTTGCATTAAAATTTATTTCATTTACACTGTTAAGACTGCTACGATCAACCAGTGGATTGATCGTAGCAGAAATGAATAACAGGATTTTAAGGCTGCTGTGTACTAACCCTACTGAATTCGTTCACCTCAATTTTAACCTATGGAGAAAATTTTTTAACTATTTATAGCTACATAAATTCTGATAATCCAATAAAAATGATATTTTCAGATAGCCTGAAATTTTCTGCATCTTGCAAGAGGATTCATTTTATAAATTTCATCTACCAAAGGAATTTATATATATATATATATATATATATATATATATATATATATATATATATATATATATATACTCTTTCTATATCTTATGTCAAAAATAGTCCTATTGGAAAAATCAATGCGGTACTGCTAAATTGATTATTGAAATTTCTTTCATTGTATAATTATTTTAGAATACACTCAAATTTTATCCTGATTTTCATTTGCCCTCTCTAAATAAATATATGTGAATAAACTTTAAAGACATTCCGTAAGCTAATTTTTCCAGGTAAAAATTCCTTTTCCAATTTTTTGTGCTATATTTTGTTCAAAGTAATTAGATTAAGAGATTCGTTGCTTTGCATCTAGTTTTATTTTGCTTTGATTACAGTATATTCCAAAAAAACAGAGAAAAAAACCTATATGCATGTCTGAAAAATGAGCAATAAGCTACTTTTCTCAAAACCCGATTCGTGTATTAAATAATCTGAAAATTTAATTTTATTATAAATAAGATTCGCCATACATTGCCTTTAATTTGAAACTTCTTTTTCTGTATTAAAAATTTCAAAGTAGCTATAAATCAGGCCTTTGAATATTTCTTTCTTGTACTATATAAATGAAGAAAGTAAAAAGATTTAATATCATAATATAAATTTATTTTTAAATTAAGCTGAAAAATTTTTAAAAATGCATAGGGGAAACAATTTTTAATTTAAGTCCGAATAATGCAGTTCAGTGAGATTCAATAATGTAATATTATTATTATTTTTTTTTTGCACAATGCATTTGCTTTGCATTTGCTTTTAAATAGAAATATTATCAAACTTTTTACGACAATCTCGTCAGAACTCCGGACTTTAACCCAAACTGTATCCATAAAAATTCAGATTTGAGATAGATATTGTTAGGAATATTATAGAATTTTTTCTTTACTATTAGTATTTATATTTTTACTGTGGACGATTTTTTAGGGAAAAGAATGTAAAATATCTACCAGATGCAAATCATTATTGACCAATTGCAAATGCACAAAACATTTTTAATACTGGCAATGAAGTGGCATGCAGTCATGCGGTCTGTAGTGTCATTTTCATCATACTGGTAGACAAGATCTATCACTATTTTTATATAAAAATGTTTTACAAATATTTGAATCATGATATACCTATATAAACCGCTGACTATACATTGTATTTAAATATTTTTGACAACCCAAATAAATACTTCTATTATGGCACGAGGTAATTCTTATTATATATTTAACGTCATCAAAATAATACGGAGGATGTATCTACTCGATTTACATGGTTTGGAGGTAGGGTCCAAATGAATACAGATAAAAAAGGAAAATATACCAAAGCCTTTAAATTTAAACCTTTAAGTATTTTGATCACAATTAACACCACATGAAAAGTGAACAGCTCACCGTACTACAATACTGTATATTTATAATTGAAACACAGTGTGTAACACATGTGTACTATTTAGATAACAGTAAAATTATTAGCGTCAATAAGAAATACTTACGCATAGTACTTTATTTAAAATAAACCTTTATAATTTTTATTCAATAAAAGTAAGCAGCAAAACTAAAAAATTACCATTTTAACTATTGAAATCAGCAGAATATTCAAATTCTCGAAACAAATTCGAGAAAGATAAAAATTCCACTGAATTTGAAATGTGCCATATCAATTTCATTCCTTTTTTTCTCTCTCTAATTCTGCTTCCATAAATAAATATTCCTCTAAATTATATTTTTCATTGTTCAGGTACACAATCAGGTACTGAGCTGTCACAATCGGTAACAGCTCAGTAATTAGGCATTATAATGAACTGTCAGTAGCGCGCATATTGCACAAGAGCGAGCATTATGCTGACCCAAACGCCACATCTACATAAAAAATCCCTCATCCTTGTTAAATGAAAGAAAACCGCAGTGTTATTTCCTTAGATTTCCAGATAAAAACTCAACGTCTCGAAATAATGTGTCTTAGTTCCATAATTAGCTTTCAGAAAGTGTCTTTTACCCGCAGTTCATACTCATGTCATGTCAAAGATGTGCTGCACAGGGTAAATACATAGATAAAGTCTCTTATCTTAGTCCAGTCTCATCAAAACTATGGCGGATTTTACTTGTGGAAATCTAAAGCGTGTGGATTTTTTTTTAAATGTCATTTGTAAATTGTCTTCATATACAGATCTAACGTTTCCCTACCTAAAGAAAAATGATTTGAATCAGCTAAAAAGTAGCTGCTGTACTTAATCTTTATAGGGAGCTATAATAAGGTATATTTTGCTGCTATGACGAATTGTTTGCATGAAGGTATCAGAATGCATCAGTTTGTATTGCATAAGAGCACCCTTTAGCAGAAGAGAGAATTCATATCGACCTGTTGACGATTTATCAAAAATGTAAGCTGGCATTACTGATTGTCGTATTGCCTGTCTTAAATATTTATTTTGGGCGTGATTCGTAAATTATTTTGGTTAGTGCAAATTATTTATTTATAGACATTATTTGGGTGCGTTGTGTTTTATTATTTATTTGGTTGAATACAACCCAAGGTTCTAGACAATTTGGCAAACGAACAGGTCGAACAAACTTTGCTTCTAAACCTTCTTTTAGATCAACTACAAACACAAGGATGACTGACTAAAATTTCACATTTACAAAAAAAAACTAATTTATTTACAACACTACTATTTACAATTTAAATCAATAACAATATCAACAAAAAAAACTTAAACAAAAAAACTTAAAAACTCGTGGCTCTGTCGTAGGCTGCTTCCACTCCTTTTGAAAGATGGGGTAATTATCAGGACATGCTGTCCTCAAACTCTCTCTATCAAAAACTTTCCTCTTCTCCGAGACGACTCAATCGGAACTCCACAATATGAAGGGGCAATTCTCTCCACAATTTCTCTCTATTTATTTATTTTGTGAAGGCAACTTCCATATCTTCATCATCATCAAAAGCAATCAGTCCTATACAAGATCATGAGGCTATCATACCGGGATACATCAACCGGATTTCTGCTCCGCTAAACGACATCTTCTTCGGGAAACTCCCGGAAAAGCTCAACCATTCCTCGACAGTTAAAACAACAACCCTTCATCACCTGCGATGCTAAAGCACCGGGAAAAGGGAACCCGGGCCCGCATGCAGAGAGAATCTTCGAAAAAAACTCTAAGTCTTCTATTTATTTTATTTTTTTACAACAATGTCCACGCCTTCTCATGACTCCTAATCCATTCAGGAAAGCTTTCAAAAATCCACCACCTAGCATCAATTTTCATTTCTTTGATTGGATAACCCCTCAACACATGCACGCCTTCCTTGCGCCACCTCCAGACCACCCAAAGTCCAGTCTACGTGTTTTGCGGTCTACCTCCCAAACAGACCCTCATAAATTTGTTGACAATAGCTTATTTTACTTTAACGTCAATTGTGGCTCCAAACCCTGCTAATCTTGTCTAGGATCGGAAACCACCGACCCCCAACCCCGCTTAGCCGCTTTTAAATTGGTTAAGTCACAAAGACGACTGTCCCGTCAAAGGCGGCTTCAAAGGCGGCTTCCTAACTTTCTAAGAAAAATGTAATGAAAACAGCCTTCGATCACTTTATCTCTCTAAAAAGCATTTAATTTTTCTTCAAAATCCAAGGCGCTTCATTACACTGATCATTATTCCTGGGTGTGGTTGTTTGTAAACGTGATTGCAGAATTTTCCTATATTTTAAAGGGTTTCTGTCATCATACATGTCTCTGCTATGAAAAAGTTTTTTATCTCCACAGAATTCCTGATAAGACACGTAAAAAGCATCTTTTACTGGCTGAGTCATAAGCAACCAAAAATAATCTTCAAATTTCGAATTAAAATGAATGTAAAACATATATTTAAAGCAGTATATCATGTCGAGAAAAATAACTTCCCCATCACAGTTATTTCATAACTGTGTTTCCAAAAATAATGCAATTGCGTTTTGGAATTATTTGCATAAAATCTGCTTTTTTAAATTTATATTGTTGAGGTAATTATAGTTCACATATAAAAGTATGAAAGTTGTTAAAATCCATAGTTGCTGTAAATTAATGACAGGCTTGTATTCTTTCTTTTTTTCGGCAAATAACCTCACCTAGGAAAAAACTTCCAAAAATTATGTTTTATAATGACTCGTCTTATAAGATACCTTATTCAAAACATAAATCCATTACCGATGATATTTTAAAAGGATATTTAAATTAATTATTCGATTCTTTCATACGGTGAAAATATATTTGAAATATGAAAGTAAAGACTTCTTTTCAAACAGCGGAACTGAAGTTTATATTATATAATTTTTAATGTAAATGGGCGTACATTAAAACTATATTTTTCTCACGTTTTACCAAATCGTAGTTACACGTTTAACGAAAATTTATGAACGTGTAGTAGTTTTTACACGTTGAAGTTTTCAACTCAGAAGAATGCTAATCTTTTACTCTTTTTGAAAATAATGCCAATTTTTTATGATGAATGACTTTCCAAGTGACATCTGGACGTGACTAATATTCGTTGTCGGATAATCCTCACATTTTCTTCAATAAGGCGTAAGATTTTGAGGGCTTCTTTAGATCATCAGTGAATGATTTATTGCTTTCCGAAGAGCTTTCTCAAGTGAGATATCTGAAATTTCTCTAACCATAGGTAGACATTTTTAAAGTAGTTCGGTTCACAGAAAAAAAACTAGTTCTATACTTCGGCTAAGCCTCTAAATTCTAGTATTGCCATATTTGTCCCTAAAAAACATGCCGAGAAATTATTATGTTGATAACTACACAACATAATACAAGACATAAACATCTGTTGTTAAATCAAAACATAAAAGAAATGTTAGTGTGTTTAAATCTACTCAACACCGTTGAGAACACACACGGTTCGAGAAATCAGCCATTTCTTTATAATAAAATTAATCAAAATTTTTACCTTTGATATCAAAACGAGATAATAACTTCTGTGCTTTCATGCATTAGATCTTCTCAAAAGAAATAATACTTTGTACTCAAGAACTTCAGCAACACAGTAAAAAAATTCATTTTCATCCGTATATAACTTAGAAGAACTTTACAGAAAACTTCACATATCACAAGATAAAATTCTAACAACTACTATAAAAACGAAATGGTAGAAATTTTCAAAAAAAAAGTTCTGCCATCTAAAATGTAGATATTCTCAAAAATAAAAATAAAGAAAACGTGCTGCTCTCTGTTGAAGAAAATTAGAGTCTCAACAACATCAACACACACACAGAAAAATATTATACATACATACATACACACACACACACACACACACACACACACACACATATATATATATATATATATATATATATATAAATATATATATATATAGATATATATACATATATATATATATATATATATATATATATATATATATATATATATGTTTATATATTGTATATAATACCTAGGCATTCTATAGAATGACAAATTGTTATCTCGCATATAGTTGTTTTAAAATTCCCTCAGAAGTTCCAAGTGGGTAGAAACCATCCTCTGTCACACTCATTACAACTGCCAATATACAGAGGCTGTTCGCACATTTTTTAGACGATTTTGGTAAGCGGTAATAAAAAATCGCTTCTGCAAAAGAAATAATTGCAATTGTACTATGTTTTTAAAAGTCAAAATTATCATCTGCGGCTTGAAAGTTTTGTTTTTATTCAAAATTGCGTTTTTAACATAGCAGTGGTTCGAAGCTACATTTATGCTCTTTCCGAAGAGAAATATGCATACTCCGTTATCCAAAAAACGATGTGAGAGTCATGGTTTTGTGATATCTAAAGCGTCGATAGGTAATATCGTCAACAAGAAAGGGAAAAAAACGTCAAATTGGAGCCTCAAGTGGGACAAAAATTCCAAACAAGTATCCAAGGAAAAAACGGACATCTTTGACTATTGCAAAGGTACGTTGTTTAATGTTAAAAGAAAATCCCTCTATTCAAAGGACAGTTGCAAAATCATTAAAATGCTCAGTGTACACTGTAAACAAAATGATAAACGTTGATTTGAATCTTAAGAAAGCGAAAAAACGCAATGTGCATTGTCTTCTTCCAAATCATATCGCTGAACGCAGGATACGCTGCAGAATTCTATAAAAAAAGAGCCATTTATTATCATAAAAGGGGAGAAAAAAATTTAAGTACATGGTTCAAAGAATCGAAAGAAAGTTTTTCTAAAGGATTCATGATTGTTGCTGGTTTTTATTATAATGGCAAGTTAAAAATAAAGAGAGTGGAAAAAATGTCAAGATTAACACCAAATACTATCAGGAACATATTTATCGCCAATTTTTCTGAATGAAATACCATCGCTTTACCCACAGTGCCATCAATCTGTGAGACTCCATCAGGACAAAGCTAGCAGTCACACATCAAAATCCACTGTAAATTTCCTAAAAGAAATGGAACAAAAAACTGGTATCAAGGCCATACCCTTCACTGATATCCCTACTAAATCTCCCATTGTATCACCTATGGATTTGTGTGCTTTCGGACTTTTAAAATCTGCATTATCCAAACGTCGTCCCAAAACCCTTACAGGACTCTGGAAAGCTGTTCAGGAGGAATGGGATAGAATACCTCTTCTGACACTTCAAAAGGCATTATTATCCTGGAAATTGCGGTGTCGAAAGATAGTTCAGAATAAGGGATGTCAAATAGAACATTTAAAACACAAGAATTTTAAGTAATTTAGTTTTGTGAATACAATATACATCGTCTAAAAAATGTGTGAACAGCCTCTGTATTGCGCGAATCACCTAGCCTCTTGTCGACATTAGGAATAGGAACTCTCACAGTAGTTCCCAAAGAAGCAGTGGGAAATTTTTTTTCCGAATTCATTTTCATTTTTTTGGCTTGTATTTCCAGATTGATTTTAGAATTTATTTTTACTTCAAAACCATTTAAGTTTTGTAACAAAGGGTGCACAAAATATATTCATTTCATCATCTTTACTAGCATGACCAATGACCACAGAAGGTATGAATTTTTTGACGACACATTTTGCATGCAAGTGCGTCACTCGTTTCTTTTAAACACACACAACGGGTATCAGAAACGGAAATATCTTCGGTAAGCATGTCTTCAACATGTTGGTTGAATCCACTATCGACTATAATCTCATCCATGTTTTTTGAAACAGGCTCTTTTTATTGCATAATCTGATTAGTTTCACCTTTTCCATTGTTCAGACGATTTCTATTACTTTTCTAGCTGCTTCTCTGTATTTGTCTTTTAAAATATCTTCGGGTAGAAAAGACGTTGTGAGCCCTACTTTAGGTTTGCAACCAAAGAGAGCTTCGTATGGTGTTCTTTTGATCCCAGAATAAGCTCTATTATTCATAAATTAAACAAAACGCAGTCCTTCACTCCAGCGGTCAGATTTGTTGTCCTGAATCCAAGTACAGAGCATATTTTCGGTATTTTGATTAACTCTTTCGACACTACCCTGGCTTTGTGGCGAGGCTTCCCATGGACGATCTTCAATGCTGGCCAAAACTTCAAGCTGGACACCACATTATTGGCAAATTACCTACCATAGTCATACTGTAATATAGATGGCGCTCAAAGCAACGAGAATATGTCCACTAGGTTGTAGGCTACTTCTTCTGATCTCCTTGACGTTAGAGACTTGAGAATCACAAATTTTGTGAGATGATCTTCGAACACCATAATGCATTTGTATTCTCTTTCTGGCTGAGACTGAAAGTCAATAAGATCTACCTGATAACGGGAATTAAATTCGGAAAATATCATAGGTTTCAACAACAATGCCCTTTTTAATTCCTTTCTGGTTTTTTTTTGACAAGGTTCACAAAGGTGGATGTACAGTTCAATATCATGACGTGTAACGTTTTTGTATTTGGTTGAAAGTTCTTTCAACATTCTATCACGTCCTCCGTGTCCAATAGCCAAATGAGCTTCATGAAGCACGAGAGATAACTCAGAGTCCGTGACGTAATACTGTATAGTACTGACGCCTTCTTTAACAGGAAAAATGAGTTTACTTTTGTTTTCCACAAGCATCACGTCATAGCGATTCAGCCACCAATAGTCCCTGGGTTCCTTCTTAGTAGTCATTTTGGCTTTTTGTACATCATTTATGAACTTCTGGTAAGTAGTTTCGGTTAAGAAAGAACTGTTTTTTGCCCTTTACACGTATGCTCTTTCGCGAGTGCTTGGAGCGTACGGGGTTGCACGCGGGAAAACTTGAAGTACGCTCCAAAGCAGCTTTCCCTTCCTCTCCGACACCTTAGCACGTGCAATCAATCGCACGGGAGTGTGGTTCCACGGGAGAAAGAGTGTACGTGTAAAGGGCGCTAATAACTCTAATTTTGGACAGTTCATCGTCGAATCGTTGTTTCATGTCTATAGACCATGACTTCTTCTCCAACACAGCTTGCTCCTCCATTTTCATGCAGCACAGTAAAAAACTAATTTTTTGTTTGTACAAATTTAAGTTTTTTTTGTACAAATTTAAGTAAAATTGCGTATTTTGGCACTCCCGAACAAACCCCAAAGTGCAACTGGCAAATTCTGAACCTGAGGCGCACATTACCCCTATCACTATATCGTTTCGTAATATACCCTGTTGTAACCTGGGGTCCATGCGGACCCCATGTTGTAATTTACATATTTTATACTATTTACATCACATGAAAGTTAATTTTGCATTCATTTAATTATCTTATAAGTAATTAACGATCATTCAGATATTTTCTTAAACAATTTTATTTATAAAACTAAGAGCATAATAATTTTATAATCATATTTACAGATTCGTTCTGCATTTCTAAATGTTCGCTGAACATACCTCACAAATGGTCTTCTGATGTTCCGGGCAACACGGTATATGGCAATTAGTAAATCGGGTCTTTACTTTTCTATCCAAAGAACGTGGACATAGCTGGCACCGTACCTTTTTATTTTGCTCTTGAATTCCTGTGCTGAAGCATGTAGTGTCGGAATTTCAATCCCCAAAGATTTCAATGAATGACGAACACCAGACTACAGCGGTTGAACGTTCTGAAGTCTTCTCTGAATGAGGTCAGCTCTCTCCCAAGGTCTTTCAGGAACAATGGACGTCGATGGCACTTCCCAGATTCCCAATTTGGATATTTCAAAATCCAAATTATGTATCCAGCAACAGCTGCGCAGTGGAGCATGTTGAACCACAAGACCATAGTCCAACTGCGTATTTTTCGCTCGCATGTGTACAATCTGCATAAATGGTCAAAGTTGTCAACTCCAGATTTTGTTGCGTTGTAATGAGTAATAATATCTGACTTATTGTCTTTCTCTATAATGACGTTTTTGTCATGATGCATTTAAGATAGCAAAATGACTGCCTTCCCATTTCTTTGGAGTGTAGCTAACTAAAGTCAGGTGTTTATCAAAACAAAAGATAGAAGATTTTCTCTTTACTCTGACGATTTGGTAGCAACTGTTTAGGGACTTCTTTTCGATTCTTTAGAATTTTTCCAACCACTGTGGTTTTCACTGCTAGTAGGTCCTGTGCTAACTGAGCGCTGGTGAAATAATTGTCCATGGTAACGTTGCGTCCTTTGTTCTTCCAAGGGTCAACTAATAACCCGACGAGATCACAAGCATTGTTTGCTCCACCTGCAGTACCAGGTTGTCGTCCAACATACACTTCTTCTTTCAAAGGAAACGAAGTGGGGGAATCACAGCACCAAAATATTTTGATTCCATACTTTCCGGGCTTGCTCGGTATGTACTGTCGAAATCTGCACCGACCATGAGTTGCCACTAATTGCTCATCGACTGTCAGATATTTTCCGGGCTTGTAATATTTCGCCAGACATCCCGACAGACAGCTATTTTACCTACTAGATATTTTCGTACCGGCCTCTTTTAAGAGATGCCTCGTTCCGGGGATCTTTTACGAGATAGAGATTGTTGGCCAGTATATCCGTCACTTTCTGATTCTCTATCGGTTTCAATGTTTGGATCTTGAAAACTCGCGTCACTCTCTTCAAACTCAGATGATTCACCGAAGCTATCTATTTCTACATCGTTTTCACTATCACTTTCTTGTATCATGCGTAAAGCATCTTCTATCGAAACTGTTTGTCACGACATGTTGCAGCTTCGAATAACAGCTCTCAGCTGACAGGCGCGCAACGAGAAAAATACAAACACACCTGTCGCATCACCTAGCGCCATCTGTCGGATTCTGGGAATAAAATTGTTGAGAAACAAAAACTTTTGGATCTTGTTATTAATACGTGTTATCAAAAACACGTCATTGTTCCTAGCTATTTTTCATTCTTTTTTAATGTGTTCAATAGTTCTCAGACACCCGGCATAACGCTGGGGTCCGTGCGGACCCCAGGTTACAGAAATGTGACATATATGTTTCAAATTAAAACCCAACAACCCCTGATATTTATGCAATTAAATTTTTACCCTGTGGTACACACATGTTAAGATGAGATGTCACTGGCTTAGACCCCTCAAAGTACGATATATATTTTTTGGCAACTAGTTAAAAGTGCCTGGGGTCCGCGTGGACCACAGGTTACAGTGATAGGGTTAAAAGTCGAGTGCTTTACCAAGGGATATTCGAAACGAATCGGAGATGTATTTCACACTTTGCCGGTAACATATATATATATATATATATGTGTGTGTGTGTGTGTGTGTGTGTGTCGGATTTGATATCATGCCCTTCACTAAATCATCAATTCACCAATTTAATCCGAAATGTTGCCGTTTCGAGGGCCGTTTTGATTTGGTTTGGTTTAGAGCGCTACGGATAACTTTTTGCTACACAAGGGCTAGTTGAACCGGTACCTACAGTTTAAAGCTGATTCCGAACGGCTACAAACATCTATGCCAAGAGTGGGACTCGAACCCACAGGATCTGAACCGAATGCCAGCGCCCTAGCCATTTGGCCATTACTTGGCCAGTCGAGGGCCGGAATATTCACTCTTGGATTCAGCGTTAACAATGCAGTCATCGTAATCCGAGTAACATAGACGCATGTCCTTTAGATTTTCCGAAATATCTTTATTCCTCCACATAAGAATTCCCATCTCTAAGATCCAATATTTATCTTTCTTATTAATTTCTAAAGCCTAATAATTCTATTTAATTAAATCCCTACTCCGCTCATCTCATTTTACTCCGTTCCCATTCAAATCATCGCAGCCCGCCCAGCGGCATCTTCTCTGTTTGGAAGCCTACATGTCTCTATGTTCGGAAGCGCGCCTAAAGGAAATCTGCTTAGCTTGCACCGAATATTCTCGAACTCTCTTTACCTACTCTGTAGCATTTTCGCTCCAACAAAAATTATGAACTTGCAGGAAAGTCCGTGTGAAACCCAGTCGAAATCTATAAATAACTTTTTACTCTTCGCGAATTCACCAAGGTCATAATCTCTGTGATATTACAATTTATAAACAAGTGCTGTCATTTATCGATTAATTGAAGAACTAAAACGCATAGAGTTCTCATCCTCTTATGTCAGGAAAAAAAACCTTTTTATTTCCTTAAGTTATCCTAAATTTTTAAAAACCTTACACACACACACACACACACACACACACATATATATATATATATATATATATATATATATATATATATATATATATATATATATATATATATATAGATAGATAGATAGATAGATAGATAGATAGATAGATAGATAGATATAGATATAATGTGTGTGTGTGCGTGTAACGTCTCTAGAAGAAGACATATCGTCAAGCTGTATAGAAGTCATGCTTGAGTGATCAGCAGTCTCGGTGAAGGAACAAATTAGACGAATTTCTTTCCTATATTCCTTTCTTGGATTAATTCATGCGGACTGATTCTCCCCACTAGATGCAGTGTGCGGGGAATGCGTTCCCAACACAATGTTTTCACAGTTAGATAAGTTCAGCGGTTTTAGTGTACTTCCAGATATATGACTTTCGTATATGCTTATAACTTAAGGTGAATGACTGAGGAATAAGACATTAATTATTCCACTATTAAATCTTGAATTTGTATAAAGAATCAATAATTTCATTTTATCATTAATTACTATATTAAAACTAAAAGAATCATAAAACTCAATAACTACAATAACACATTGGACTAAAATTCTGAATTATCTTTATCTATATTTTGGGGGGAAATTATAACTAACTAACACACGCACACACCTGACTAAGGATAAAAAGCATTTAAACTTTCACCTTTTCCAAACTATTACAGGACTCTCGAAACTTTTAAGGCTAGAGAAAGAGTTATAAACGAATGCAGCAAATTTATATTTTCCCAAGGCGATCATAGAGGATTGAAGTATCAACGATAATAAGTCAATTAATCATCATTTTAAGACCCATGAGCATGCCAGAAGTTATTGGAAAAATACTTTTTTTTTTAAAGTTACAAAACTCTTGGGGACTGTAATGACATCCCATCCTCAAGTTTAGTAGATTTTTGCCTTATAAGTTTGGATGAAAACGTGACATTTAAAATTTGTGTAGGATAGACCTGTATTCACTTTAATTTTCAATCGGATTTTATAATCATGGATTTTATGATCTTTCGGATATATTATGATCCTTTCCTGATAAATTTTCACACATTTGAAGCATTTTGTTGAAAGATTAACTTTGTTAACTTTAATTTTGAACACACTGTAAGATCAAACTTTGTTTCGATCTAATAGGTAAAAAATTAAGCTTTCAGAAATTGAAATTAAATACGTCATGTAAAATAAAAATATAATAATAATAATAATTGCTTAAAAAGGAATGTAAAAATTTTTAATATCATATATCAAATTATTTGAATTTAACGTAGGAGTACATTACTCCATAACGGTCCTCCGGAAAGGAAAATTTCATACGTAAAACCGTCCATCCGTGCTTCCTCGCGAGTTGTAATTTTGGCAGCCCGCAAAACCCAGTCTATCACTTGGACCAGTTAAACAAAAAAGTACCAATATACATCAAACTTTTTACATATATATATGTATATATATGCATACGTACATACATATATATATATATATCAGAGTACACACAATATTCTTGAATAAATGAAAGAAATTTCCATAACTTAATTTCACTAGCAATTAATAATAGTGGTAATGATTTGACCAGCTGACAGAAAGCAAGAAAGCATCAGTAACAACTAATTACCTTTGGGCTTTGGATTCGCCTTCGTTATGAGGTCCTCAGCAAGGTATAACAGATGAATGAATACGCTGGAGGGGAAAGACATTTCAAATGCGGAATTTCCCTAATGTTTTTACCGGTGACCGACATTGTAGTCCTCCAGCCCACATCGGAAATAACCATATATATATATATACAGGGTGGTCATAAAAAAACTATGCCAATATATGGACCACTAGCGACCGTTCCGTTCAACCTATCGAGATGAGATTTGACATATAGTTATTCAGGGGTATGAACTCGGGATTCTGTGAACGGCAACCAAGTGGCGCTCACGGTTACGGTTATAAGTACAGAAACTCGAAATTTTCAAAGGCAACACCCATTTTTTCTCATTGCAAAATGCTCATCGCACGCATAAACCCTAAAGAGCGTTGGAACGGTAAGTGTATCACAAAAAACGGACGCATTATGCACGCACAAATAAACGGCTCTGCGAATGGCTAACAAAAACACGATCAGAGAGCTTTTTATCGGTTTTCTACGCTGAATATCTGGCGGACGGCGTTCTGTGATTGTTTTCTAGCCTTTGTCATATGCAAATTTCCTCCGTGTCATATGCAAAAATCCGCCCCGATCGTGTCTTTGTTGGCCGTTCGAAGATCTGTTTTTTGTGCGTGCATAACGCGTTCGGTTTTTGTGATACATGTACCGTTCCAAAGCTTTTTAATTTTTTCGCATGCCCTGAGCATTTTGCAACAGGGAAAAGTTATTGCGACTGGGAAAAGCCTCATAAGTCATTTGGTGACGCAAACCAAATGACTTACGAGGGTACTTTTTTAAGATATCAGTTGCCTAGATAAAGTTGAAAAAATTATCAATCTTTAATTCCTATTTAAATTTTCGAATCCAAGCACGAACTAATATAGAAAAACTTACTTTGTATAGTTAAGTTGAAGTAAAAAATAAAAAGTTTGTTATTGGTAGATTAAAAGTCTATTTTAAAGGTCGATATGTTGTATTCTTATATCGCTTACCATTGTTAAAATTCGGAGTAAGATCATATTAAAAAGCTGTCTATTATTATTTGCAATAATTTGCAATATTTGGCATCTAAAATCTAGTCTGACAATGATTTCACTTTATTGATTCAATTTCCTTCACTTTGATATCTCCTGAAAACATTTGCAACTTATTTTTGTTCAAAAATTGGTTTTCAATCTAAACGGTTTTTTTTCAATATATTTTATGACGTATTTTTCACGGCACTCCAGAAATTATTTAATACGATTCTTGAGGAGTCTAACACTCCCTAGGCAATCCTTTCAAATTGAAATATCATCGAAACCCTTTTCGTAAATCATAATTTTATGGCCTGAAAGACACTCACGATTTCCTATTTTTGGGAGGCTACATTTTGCACGTGCTATATGCCCAAGAGTGCTCTAATATACTGTCCTTCCTTCAAGTGCTGTACCATTTTTTTTATGTTTCAGGACTGAAATTGAAAAGTGGAAAGAACATAAAAGAATAAATATTGTATTAATGTATGAAAAGTAAATCTTGGATATTGCAGGAAAATAGTAAAAGTTTTTTTTTAAATGTTCCATCTTTTTCAGATAAGAGTAATATAAACATTTTTATTTCTTAAATGTTCTTAATTGTTAGGATACTAGAAAAACTTTTCTTGTATTTTAATGGGTTAAAAATATTCCTTAGAAGTTATGCAAATGGTTGCAGTAAAAAAAGGTTATTTTGTTTTGGAGTGAGCTGATTTAATATTGAAATTTCATTCCTTTCTTTTTTGCAGTTGTGGCAGATAGATTATGAGCACCACATTATTGTCTATCAACTTGACGTAAGCGTGATATGAGCCTAATTAAAACATTTGTCATGTTGGGGAGAAAAATATTAACTACGATTTTAGAGCAGGGTAACAGATAGTAGATCGGTTGGCTGGTTCTGGAGTGCTAAGAATGAAGGCACAATAGACCCATTGTGGAGTACGATAACTTATATTTCTAGAGCTTGTAAATTTTCTCTTGATTTTTCAACTTTATTTGTCTAGCTCAGCGTTTCTTTTACTGTGGGTAGTGAGTTAAATATTAAGGTCGTGAAAATTTAAATCAGATACATGAATTTAATTCTATTCGTCCGCCGCGAGTATCCAAGACATATATATATATATATTTAGTTTTATTTCTTCAAATATACTGAAGGCATGTGTCCTCATATTTTATGCAAACCTCGATAAAACATCGAGCGACTCAAACTTAAAACTTGAATTGCCACAAAAATCCTTTACTGAATTCTCGATCGGAGCTAGAACTTAATTGCCCACAATTTTTGAAATGGCATTAAATGTTTCTCTGCCATTCAGCACCACATATTTATGTGAAAGAACTTTTTTTCAGCTTTGCCCCTTATTAAATCTAAATATCGATCAACGCTGAAAAACACTGAACATGCTTTACGTCCATCAGTGTCAAATATTGCATCAAGGTTTAATTTTGTTATGCAGCAAAATACAACATCCGTCTCATTAAAACGGGATTTTTCTTTCATTAATTTTTGTAGCCTTGAAACATGTATCAAAACTACGATTTTTCATACGTATATTGTTTACCAAAGAAATAAATTGTTTATGAGAAAATATTTATCTTTATATCCTGATTTCCTGGGCTCGCGAAAAAATCTCGATGATAAAAAGGGATCATGAATGAAAAAAGTTTAAGAAGCGCTGTTCTAACTCTTTTTTTCCAGGGTTCAGCAATCATTTAGTAATTTGGAATAAGGCAAAATGTATACTAAGTAAAACCGCATGTATATGCCTGATTAGAAACCGTCGTAGGATGGAGGAGAGCACTTTGACATCAGTAAAAATTTAGAAAAATTTCGTATCTGGAATGCCTTTCCCTCCTGAGTATTCATTGACTATGCCTTGGGGAGTAGCCCATAACAAGGGGGAAACATAATCCCAAAGGGGACGTCCATTAATTACGTGAGGCGATTTTGGCGATTTTTCGACCCCCTTCTCCCCCTGGTGAGATGTCGTGGGATATGGCTCGTGAGATATGACCCCCTCCCCCCCCCCAATCTCACGTGACATTTTTCAAAATGAGTATTTTTAGTGTAAATACGTTAATGTGTGCTTGATTGAGTTGGATTTATTTAAAAAAACATAATTTGCTTAATTATTTTTATTTAAGACTAGTTAAGAATAGTATTTAAGACTACTAAGAACGTAGTCTAGAATCACAGTGAGAAAATCGAACAATAAAATACTTAAATAGGAACTACTAAAATTCGTAAAAGAATATTCATTCAAATTCAGTCCTCGGGGACTCATGTGTGGTCTCAAGAGTGACTACTCGAACTATTGTGTAGGATTTAGCCATATTTTAGTGTAGAAACATGTTTTACTTAATATAACCCAGTTTTCTCGCATATTTTACACTGTTTCTTGCAGAAAAAAATTACGTGATATTTGCCGAGACCCCCCCCTCTCCCCCACTTGCGACTGGGTGAGATTCGGCTCGACTCCCTCCCCCCTCTAAAATCCTCACATAATTAATGGACGCCCCCAAAACTGCTCGTTACGCTGAAGGTGTATATATTTGCAACTGGTTTCGATCATGAAAGCACGCTTCATGCATTTTTTCAACACAAAGTGTACCAAAATCTTTAAATTTTTGATACAAACCTGAGATATACACGAGATATAATTTCGTTTGAACGGCGAAATCTTAATTTTAAAGCCACGAAATTTCAAAAGCAACAATTAAAACTTTCTGAGACATGTGCCAGACATCCTAAGTAATTCCTAAAACTCGTGTAATTGGTACTATTTTAGGTACAATGCAACTTTTGTTGTCCCCTTCAAGATCTTATCGTGAGAAAAATTAGCATAATATTTTTTAAGTTCAAAATTAATTAGTACATGAGGAAATAAATTCAAGGCATTTAAGAAGTTTTTTGACTTTCTTCAGTTTCGGGACCTCAATACTGATTTTTCCATGAACAATTTTCTTCATTTTATAGGGGAGCGGTTTTTCTAACAGTTAGTATTTATAACACCCTGGAGCCTAAAAGAAAAAAAATCATGGGTTAAATACTTTGTATACAGATACCTTTAATGGAAACCATATATTTTAGTATTTATCGCAATTTAAATTTTTTAAAGAATAACAATACCTTAACAGAAACTTCCTTTAGCTAGTGCTTTGTGCTGAGTTCATCAAAGTTACCCACAAATGAAATTTTTGTTCATATCATTAATGTAGTATCCTTGAAGCAAATCATTTTATCTTATAATAATGACACTAAAAAACTTTTAGTAAATCTATATACCACGTTATAGGCAAATGAGCAAGTAGAAAATAAGCATTTCATTCTTCAAATGCAATTTTGTAAAATATATAAAGTACGGAACATTAAATGCACTTTCAAGACGGAGTTATCGTAAACCAGGACTTAAAAAATAGATTAGGTATTACTAATTATTTAGGTTATCAACTAATTTTTGTATTTTATCTCTGCCATTGAACTAATGTATAAATGGAAATATTTAGTGGAAATTTATCAATTTTTAAAGATTTTCAATTATCTTTAAAAAATATTTTATTTACCTGCTCCTCTCATTCCCTTATCACATTACCACTTTATTATTATTTACTGCCAATATCCCTATATTCACTTCTAAAATAATATGCATGCTAAATACAATATAACCGATCTCATGACTCCGGAGCAAAAGCGCTGATTTTACGATGTCTTCTGTAAACATTAAAAGCAACAAGCATATAAAAAGGATCTAAAAAGTAGTAAAAATAGGTTTAGAATCACTGAGACTACTCGGTAAATTATTGAAATGGTTTTTTTCTGGTGCAGAAAAGAAGAATATGTTCCACAGTCTCACGATCTTTAGAGCATACTTGACAAATTTCTACTTCTAAATAAGCTGCAAGGTTGAGGCGATGCAAGTAAGATTCCGTGACAAGATGGCCAATTCTAGCTTTAGCAGCAAAAGTGTCAATCCGCCTGGGAAATCTCTCAAAATACAAAAAGTTATTAGGTTCTTTCAGGAAATTGAAAAGGGGCCTCTGACCACCAGTGTTCCTCCATAAATCGCACCAGTAGGGCCTGTTAGCATAGAATCTATCAGCTTCAGCGTAAAAGTTTTAACCAATCATATTACCAATCGTTGACCCTCTTAACTAATCAGCGCCAGCGGAATCTTTAACGCTGCCGCTGACGGATTCAGTGTGAACAGAACCTTAGTCTCCCTTCGCGACATGCATGGTAACTAAAGTTTAAACGTAACATGTTTCAATGATCTCCAGTAGTTGAATATAAAATTGTTCTTCTTCGTAATGATATGATAGTACTTTGTAAGATTTAGTTATAATGTCCCTGAAAGACAGTTAATACACTCATGGACAAAAAAATTAGCGCACCAAGAAGGAGTCGTCAAAATGAAACGAAATTTTACATACGTAATGACTACTTTGATATAAGTAAATGATAAGAAAATCAAAGAAAAAGAATAAATTATTTCAGAGAAAAAGGCAAAAGAACGGAGGAGTTAATACTGCGTTGATCCCCTCTTGCGCGAATGCACGATGCGATACAATCGGGCATTGAGTCATACAAGTTCTGTATGATGTCTTGAGACATTTCGTTCATATTTGCTGTATCCTTGCCTCTAGTTCGTTCAAACTCGTGGGATGCCCAACTCGTCGTCCCAAATGATCCCAGATATGCTCGATTGGAGACAAATCTGGGGATCGGGCAGGCCAAGGAAGGGTAGTAACAGTGCGGAGACAGTCTTG
The DNA here is from genome assembly GCA_907164885.2 of Dolomedes plantarius. Classification (NCBI taxonomy): domain Eukaryota; kingdom Metazoa; phylum Arthropoda; class Arachnida; order Araneae; family Dolomedidae; genus Dolomedes; species Dolomedes plantarius. Next base: position 130,639,790 of record OU015497.1, on the reverse strand, counting down.
TGACACCCTTGCCGTATAAGGCCGAGCATTGTCTTGTTGAAAAATGGCTCCTGGGAGCCATTGCATGAGTGGCAACACATGTGGTTGCAGGATTTCATGAACATACCGCTGGGATGTCATGGTGCCACTTAACAATACTAGGGGTGACCGTGTATTGTAGGCAATGGCACACCCATACCATCACACCAGCTGTGGGAGCGATGTGTCGCTGTACAGCAAAGGCAGGATTGAAGCGTTCACCACTGGCTCTCCACACACGAACACGATTGTCATCAATGCCGAGATTGAATCTGGATTCGTCGCTAAAGACGACCTGGTTCCATTACGCTGCAGTCCAGTTTCCTCGTGCGCGGCAAAATTCCAAACGGAGGCGTCGATGGGTGGGCGTCAAGGGCAGCACACGTAATGGGCGCCGCGATACCAACTGTCCTCCAGCCAGGCGCCTTCGTATGGTTCGAGAAGACACAGAGGCCCCTAGTGAAGGTGCTACCTGTGCCTGGATGATGGCCGATGAAGCAGTTGGCTGTACGCGTGCATTTCTTACGATGTAGTGGTCTTCTCGACGACTGGTCTGTCGAGGGCGTCCTGAGCCTGGTCTTCATGTACATGACATCTCTCGGGTCCACTGGTCCCAACACCTCCTCACAACACAATCAGAGCGGCCTAATTGACGAGCTACTCGCCTAGCTGACCACTCAGCTTCCATCATCCCGACGATTCTCCCTCTCTCAAACTGCGACAACTGCGTATATTGTCTTCGAACACGGCGTAATGGCATGTCTATCTCAGCTCTTCCTTTGTAAATGATTCAGCACACTCAAACAAGCTTTGGTTACCTGTTTTATACTCCACAGAGTACGATGTTCAACGCCCTCTACCGGCTATACGTAATGCGCAATCAAGCTGCATTTCTAATCATTTGCATATCTCCCCGACGTGTACCTTCATTGCAAGTTTCGTTACGATCCCGCAATTATTTCTTGGGGCGCTAATTTTTTTGTCCATGAGTGTAATATAACTATCCGATTATTTATGAAATTTTGAATTTTTTCAATTATCATTGAGAAAATGCATCGTTACGAATTTTGTAAATTAATGTATATCATTAGCTTAAATTACCGTTTAAATTGTTATTCTGCTTGTAAAATAATGCATTATTATCGTTTGTTCCATGTAAATAGTCGTATTAGCTAAATTTCTGCATTACTGTGCATTTAACATATGGTATTTCACCATTTAACATATGGTTTCTATGGTATTTCACCAAAGTGGCGAGATATTGTCTTGTTGGTGACGTTTTTGGTGACTTGCAGTCAAATTTGGCGTTTCCAAGCCTGGTATTTTCTGCAACATTGTGGAAAACCACAGACTCTCGAGAAGCTATAAATACAGCTTCAATTCGGGGTAGATTCCAGATTTTGGTTTTAAGATGTGCTGCGAGTTTGTCAAAAGCACCGCTGTTAGCTGTGAGATTTTCTTCGGAGAATTGCTGAGATTTATGCCGCGATAAGTGCGACTACCTGCCGCGTCTTATGTGTTGAGTTATTCCGTACTTCTGTGATCTAGAGATTGTGTTAGAAGCATTATAATCAGTTTCTGACGATCTATAAGCTGTATTTTTTCGACTTCCTGTAAATAAATCTTTGTTTTTATTCTGTCTTATTCAGAGTTCATTCAATCGCCGAACCCGAACTTGGAATTCGTAACAGCATGTTCCTTTTTCCCTGTCTCTTTAATTCACCATCCTTTTATTACTATTTTTAATACCAGTGTTACTGTTCTTACTACTACCAGTCATAAATATTAAACGCATTAAGAATTGTTTCTAGTTATAAATAGAAGCATTTTTTTCTTTAGTAACAAAACAATATAACATAAGCATTTATGAAAATAGCTAATAGACAGCTGTTTTTTAGACAGCTGTAGACATTGTTTCAATTTTCGAGTACAATGGAAAGCATTTTAAAGCGATTTGAATAGCTTTATGTTATTGTTATTGCCATGCTTATGTTATTTTAATGGTTATATATATATATATAACGGTGTTTTGTCTCTTGATTATATCTACTTGTAAATTTTACATTACAAAATTGAAGTTAAAAAATTGAGCTGTTTCATGTAATAAATTTCTATACATAGAGTAAAATTTTATATCGCATATAATTTAAATATATAATAATAAATAATTTATAATTTGATATCATATTTTTTAAAAGTTATCATATATAATTTTTTAAAGAAACATTATATAATTTTTAAAAGAAATAAAGGAAAGAATATTTATATTCGTTCCTTAATCTCTTTTGCTTGAATAACTATAATGGCATTAAGCTTTAAAAATCATAAATTAAAACTTGAAAGTAATAGATGACTCAGGTAAATTAAAATAAATAAATAAAAATTTTAAGCCTTGTTATATTTCTTTGATAAAATATTCTTCTAAACCTATCTAAATAAATTCCGAAATTCCTTTGCGCTTAAAATTAATATATTTTTTAAAATGCTGAAAAATGTTTCACGTTTTTTACTCGTATTTCTGATAAAGAATTACGGCTGAAGTAAAAGTATTATTTAGAAAATTTAAAGTACTGTACTTCTTATTTGCCTTCAGTTATATTTTTTATTAGTCGCTTGGTTTCAGATTGCTGAATTTTCATACATGTTCCAGTTTTTATACCTTAGTAAAGGAAATACAATGATCGATTTGATATATGAGACCGACAGTAAAAATTTCCAAAATCTTTTTTTTCTTGTCTTAAACGTTTGTAAATTGTGTTTTCTTTATTTTCTTAGAAATTTTCTTAGAAAATTTCTAAGAAAATTTCTTTTTTCTTTATTTTCTTAGAAATTCTTTATTTTCTTTATTTTCTTAGAAATCTAAACCGATCTACTTTGAAGAAAGAGCAATAAGAAATCTATTCATTTTTATGTAAATTTCCAAGAATCGTTGCAGAAAAATCGATAAATCACTCTCTGAAAGATGGATAGGAGCACATTAAATTAACATTAAAACTTTTGCTAATGTATGTATTCAAAAGCAACTTATTTGAATTTAATTTTCCACATCATTTGTTAAATAGTTTAAAAGTTAATTTTGAAAATAAATAACATTGAATTACATATCATTCAGTCATATACTGGAAACTTCTAATCTTTCTTTTTTTTTACATTATAAGATATGGCTTGGTATGCTGCAATAAAATTATCTACTCTAGTGCTCGATTATCTATTCTGATTTAAACTTTCTTCGTTTTAATCATATAATTAGTGAATGAGTAGTTTAGATATTCAGTATACACGAAACCATACTATATATAACTAATCCGAAGTTACCTATCCAATGTTTATTAAGATATAAATAGCTGAAACATTTTTCAGGGAATTTTCCAGTTATTGTGCTGTATCTTCCTTCAAAATCAATATAAATCTCCCAATTGTTTGACTATTACAAAAAAACAGTCAGTTTGAATCTAACTCGACACTTGTAATGGAATGTTAACTTTACATTATTCAATAATGTCATTTAAAAATGATTTTTGGTCTCTTGGTATATTTTACTGAATAATTACAAAGCACGACAGATAAGCCACAAAACTATAAGAAAATGCTTAATATAATTTAGCTCCTTTAATTTTAGGGGGGAGTGGTGTCAAGAAAATATTTCTTAAAGAATTCTAAATCTGAATTTTAAAATCTTTTCAATAATTAAGGTTTTATTGACTTTCAAAAATAAAATTTTTAGGATGTTTACTAAATGCTACTGTGCTTATTAAAAATAACGTATTGTCAATAAAATAAAATTTTAAAATTCAAGAGTCTCATAAATATACCCATAACTGTGTTTTGATAGTTTATTAAAATCATTTAAGAGAAAATAAAAAAGATTTTGTGAGCTTTATAGTCGTGTTTATGTTTTTCTTTAACATTTGCAAGTACGTTTAACAACGAAATAAAAAATACATATCATAATTGTGAAATCTTTTTTGGATTAATTATTTTAGCTATCTTTAAATGACGAGAATAGGAAATTTCTTGAAATTTGAATGCATGTCGAGAATAAAAAATTTTTCTCCAACAAAAGCTGACAGAATATGCGAGCATAAACTACAGGAGTTTGTTGTAACGCTGTTGGAGCATTTGTAAAATAGATAGCATTTAGCAATAAAAGTATTTTTTTAATTGGATGTTTTTTCCTCCAGTTAAATTACTTGGAATATTTCTATAACATGCCATTCAAAGCCACATCCCCCACACACGCATGCATATATATATATATATATATATATATATGCAATAAGGGCCACCATAATATATATATATATATATATATATATATATTAGGGTGGCCCTTATTTTTCAACTTTGTTTTTTTTAATGTCTCACCCCCTCATTTTTTTCTAACTGGTCTAAAACTAATGCCCCCAAAAAATCGGGTCATTCGCATAATTCTAAGTCGTGCCGCAGAGGCTGTGAATGTCGCCATTTATATAAAAATTACTGTTTTTCCCACAAGTTTAACAGAAAAAATGAAATAAGATTTTATGTGCGTTAATAAACTAAATAATATCAAATATACACTAAAACATAGTTTTGCATAACCCATCAGCACGTAGGACGTACGATAGGGGGCGCTGTGCAGGCGGCGTAGGCAGTCCTGGTTGTCGGGAAAACTGACCACGGTGCTTAGTCATAATCAGTCTTACGTTGTCTTCCAAACGAAGCGGTAGCACGTGGTTTGTTAAAATGGCGCTAAAGAGTAAACTTCGCAATCATATATATCTGATTGAAAGAGAAACAAATCAAATATTAGGTAGCAAATTACCTTCTAACAAACAAGTAATGCAAGTGCTATTTTATAATATGAGATGCGTAAAATTAAGTCTCCGTGAAAGTGCCCGTTTAGTAATTTCTGAAACTGTAACTATTTGGCAAAAAGCACGAATACCATTTAGAGAGCCTCAACTTTGCCTTGTTAAACTGGAAGCCCTATATAATGAATGGAGAATGCTTCAAAAAAGTTCTAAAAGAAAGAGAGAAACTCAGTAGCAAAAAGAACAAAATTTTAAAGAAAAACTAAAGGACCTATTTGATATTACTCACTCTAATGCCTTGGAAATTATTACAATAGAAGAAGACAGACAATTTCTCACTTCCCAGAGGCAGAAAGGACGAATTGGTGTTTTAGGGGGCATTGATAAAAGAATTGATGAAAAGGAAAAAAGAGTTCTAAAACATCTTAGTGCAGAAGAACAGCGACGAAAAATAATTAAAGAGGATACAAAATGAGTGAAACAATGGAGGACATGGACTTGGACATCGAAGGGTCGTGTAAGTGAAAATCATTAAGTACTTTTGAAATTTGTTTTTGTCCAATTATTACATTCTAAACGCAGTATTTTGTAGTATATTTACAAAAGGTTTTGTTTTAGTGTCAGTTTCATATGAAAAGGAGAGTTCACCTGAAAATGAAATTGACCGTGAAGATACGTTGTGTCCCACGAATCAACCAGGTCCACCCAAAGAATGTAAACGTGGGAACATTAATTTTATTACGACCAAGTTGGTAGCAGCTCTTGATAAATGCAAGTTAAGTGACAGAAACTCTGTCCGCATTTTAATGGCTACTGCAGAAGCTTTGGGACACAACACAGAAGATCTAATTATAAATCGAACCTCGATACAACGATGCCGTCAAAAACTTAGTGCCGAGCGTGCTTCAGTAATCAGAAATGAACGTCTGACGTTACAGTTAGAGTTCACTACCGTCCACTGGGATGGAAAGCTGCTTCCATCAATGACTAGAAACAAAAAGCTTGATAGGCTTCCAGTAATTATTTCCGCTAACGGACAAGAGCATCTTTTAGGAGTCCCTCAATTGGATTCTTGCAGTGGAGACGATATGGCAGAAGATATTTACAACTTGCTTGCTGAAAATAAACTTTTGGATACAGTGCAAGCCTTGTGTTGTGACACCACTGCGTAAAATATTGGAAGAATAAAAGGTGCTTGCGTTTTATTAGAACAAAAACTGGGTAAAGATCTCTTATACCTACCTTGCAGACACCATATATATGAATTGGTTTTAAAGTCTGCTTCTGAAGCATGCATTGGTACGTCGTCTGGACCCGAAACAGGATTATTTAAACGTTTTCAATAAGCTTGGGCCAATATAGATAATTCTAAATATACTGTTGGAATTGATGATCAATTTGTTGTGAACAGTATCGTTAGAGACATAGATATTGTGCTTCATTTTGCCAAAGCACAAGTTGTTATTAAACAGACAAGAGACGATTACAAAGAGCTGCTGCAGTTAGTTATGATATTTTTAGGAGAACACGAAGAAAATGAAATTACATTTCGATTACCTGGTGCTTTTCACCATGCCAGGTGGACGGCGAAAGCTATTTATTGCTTGAATTTTATTTTTTTCGAAATCAATTTCATTTGACTCAGCAGGAATTGCAAGGAATAAGGGATATTTGTATATTTATTGTAAAAATATACATAAAAGCTTGGTACAGTGCTCCCTTAGCCTGCAAAGCACCATACCAGGATTGGATATTTTCAAAAAATCTTTATTTTTACAATTAAATAAATGAAAAAAATTCCCAAGAAACAACTAAAAAAAATTTGTGGTATCTTACTGAAGAAATCGTGGCTTTAGCATTTTTTGATGACACAATTCCTGTCGAACAAAAAGTAAAGATGGCCAAAGCATTTAAAGAAAAATATACAACTACTTGTGACTCTAAGCGTTTCAGTTTTGATTTAAAGGAAATGGCCGAATTCACACACAAAGAACTACATAACTTTGTGTCAAAAAGCACATCCAAATTTTTTAAGCGGTTTATAATATCGTCCGATTTTATTGCTCGTGATTCTGCGTTCTGGAATTCTCTTCTTGATTATCAACTTGGCCTTACGGGAGTCAGAAACCTCACAGGTTCAATGATATCGCAGAAAGAGGTGTGAAGCTTATAGAAGGTTATAACAATATTATAACACACGATGAGGAGTAAAAGCAATACCTATTGCAAGTCGTAAAAGACTATCGGAGCCATTTTCCATCTTGCTCAAAGCATTCATTATCAAAAGAATTATTGAAATTTTTACTATTGAAATTTAATGTTTAAAATTTTGTTTTTGTGGTTAAGCAGTTCTAGGCATTATTTCCGTTATATTTACTCCTCAATATTTGATATAAAATTAAAACAGAATTATTAAAAATGTTATTGCGAAAATTTTGGAATTTAACTCATTTATTTTAATTTTCACCCCCTTTGAAATGAATATATTATGTTATTATTAAATAAAATTTTCAAATATTTTTTGCCTATATGCTAAGGGCCACCCTAATATATATATATATATATATATATATATATATATATATATATATATATATATATATATATATATATATATATATATATATATATATATATATATATATATATATATATATATATATATATATACATATATATATATATATATATATATATATATATATATATGTGTGTGTGTATGTATGTACGTATGTGTGTATGTGTGTGTGTGTGTGTCGGTGTTGGTGTTGTAGTGTGTTCAGCAGTTTTCACAAATTTCTACATCTGACCATTTTTTCTTTAAGCGGTAGGCACTTATCCTCAAAACAATATACCAACCACATCAGGAAATCTAATGTATACTTTATTACGGAACCAACCAACATGCGGACCAACGTTATTTCTAAAGAACGTGTAAAATAGACACATACATGTCTTATTAATTTGGAACAACGAGCTGGAAATTTCTTAGACTAAACACCATGCAATTTCAACAATGCTAAGGAAAAGAAAGTTTCATTCATTTATTTGTCTCGAACTTTGCGTTTTGAATCCACTTTATGTAAAAATTAAATTTGCTTTTGAAAATTCTATGTTTTGAAAATTCCTTTTATATTCATAGTGAATCGAGCAATAACACTGTTTGTATCTTTCTTTCAAATACCTTTTATTTAAAGTTTTGCTCTGTAATGTAAGGTAAAATATATGTTATGAATTATATCACACCTTCGAAAATGATTAGGATAAATTCTCCATGCGTCATTTCATATTTTTCTCAAAATTTCAATGTTTTAATATAAATGAAAATATAATAGAATTTACAATTGTGCTAGCATAAAATGAAGTCAATAAACAAAAACAATAAAAATATCGCTACTCTTAGATTTATAGAATTTTAAAAGCGACCGAATATAACTCTAATTCCTACGATATTAAAGCGCTTCTCAGAGCAAAATGAGAAAACTCAACAATTACAGGATATAGTAAATTAAATCAGTCGCTGCAAGTTCTTTGTGCTTGTTCTTCTAAGACTTTGGATTACTCGTTTAACATCCTAAAATGCAGAAGTCTTGATAATAGCCTGAACAAAAGAGGTACCGTATTTGATCTCCTAGTGAAGTGGTGCGCAAACATCGGTCCTACGCAGGTATGTATGCTTAATCTGAAGTTCCCAGAAATTAATTCTGTAGGATTAAGACATAAGTGAGTTCTTTTGTAATTGCTATTAAATATTTGCACAATACTTTTGAGAAGAAAGCACATCACTATACGAACTTTATCCCACATGGCACAAAATATAATGCTGAATTGCATAACAATGTAAAACTTAGTAAACAAATATATATATATATATATATATATATATATATATATATATATATATATATATATATATATATATATATATATATATATATATATATATCATTATTCAACAGAGCTAATTTATATATATACTAGCTGAAAACCCGCGCTTCGCTACGGAGTACATTGAAATCAAATACAAAGGTCAATGTATGAAATTAATTCAAAAAAAAAATATATATATATATTTATAATAAATACGACGATCAATGTATACAATTGATGTAAAAAAAACATATTTATAAAAAAATCGTAAGGGATATTTTTATAGACAAAATAATGTAGAAGAAGATATTCAAATTAAATCTAATATAAATAATACTAAAGAATATAGTACAGTTAATATAGTACAGTTTCTAGAACATTTCTTTTACTGTATTTTAATATTTTTTTGGATAATGTCCAATCGTCTGCCGCATTAGCAAGAAAAAATATTTTTTTGTCTATTTTTTTTTTTTTTTTGCACGTGACGATAAATTTATTGAAAGTACCAGAAAAAGAAATCACGTGATCAGCATTTAATAAATTAAATTCTAAAAATTAATCTTTAAAAATTCACTAAAAATCAGGAAATGGAAAAATTCGAAAAAATTTCATTTTGAAGGAATTTTTATGATCTTTCTCGTGATATAAATTTTATAACCCTCAATGTATTATTTTAATTGCAAACGTAAAAAAAGTTTAAAAAACAGCTTAAAAATTTAATTTCAAGAAATCTAAGAAGAATTTTTGAAAAATCTTTCTTAGTGCACCCCTACACTATTAGAAGTATCGCCATGCAAAATTTCAGCCCTTTAGGTCCAGCGGTTTGGTCTGTGCGTTGTATGTCAGTCAGTCAGTGAATGAATGAATGAGTCAGTTACGGAACTGTTTTATATATATAGATTATAAAGAGACATTGATATTTGTTGCCAAATGAGACATGAATAAGTGATATGTACAACAACAAATACGTTTAAAAACGATAGGAGTGAATTTATTTTGCGATATCATGAACAATATTTTGCTTTACTCATGGACAATTATATGTTGAACTCTCTAGGCCAGGAAATACGGAGAATCAATTTATTTTAAAACCTCAGAAAAACAAAAAATGTGGTACACCAAGAAGTTTTAAAATAAGTTATACCTGCCTAATATCTACTTAAGATAGATAATTGTTCAACCCGGACAAAGTCGGGACGGGCCGCTAGTACAAAAATAAAAAAAGGATTTTAAGTAAAGAATGTTTCTTAAAATTATTTTAAGCACCTAAAATAGTATTCAAATTAATATTACGTTAATTATTAATAAAAGTTAATTTTTTAAAAGAAAGAGGTGTGCTTGAGACCGTAGTTTTATTCAAAAATTAAAAAAGGATTTTAAGAAAAGAATGCTTTTTTTAATTATTTAAAGCACCTAAAATAGTATTCAAATTAATAGAAAGAGGTTAAGAGATGAAATTAAAATACAAAAATAAAAAAAGGATTTTAAGTAAAGAATGTTTTTTTTTAAATATTCAATTTTAAAAAAAAATATATTCTTAAAATAATATTCAAATTAATATTACGTTAGTTAAATTTTAACGTTAATTTTTTAAAAGAAAAGAGCATGCCGGAGAACGGCTAGTTTCGAACCGCTAACGTCAGAACAGAAGCCCACCGCGATAGCACCACGCCAAAGATCGTTGAAGTGTTTGGTACAAAAAGCGGTAGAGGACAGTAGCGGTAACAATGGAGATTGTTAGGATTAAGCCCCTAACTTTATTTCTACTGATCAGATATACATAATATATAGCCTATGTCCATCTGGAATAATGTACCTTTCAAACAGTGAAAGAATTTTTCAAATAGGTGGAGTGGTTCCGGAGATTACCCTCCACGTACAAAATCGCTCTCTCTCTTTATATATAAGTATAGATTATAGAAGTATAGATACACATTGGTATCTCAAAATTAGAGTAAAAGATTAAATAAAAATACAAAAATAAAAAAAGGATTTTAAGTAAAGAATGTTTTTTTAATTATTTTAAGTACCTAAAATAATATTCAAATTAATATTACGTTACTTAATAATTGTGTGCACGGCCGCCATCTTGGATTTTTTTGCACCAACTTGGCGATTTTACCGTGTTTTGAGGAGTGGAAAATTTCTCGCCAATTTGTTTTAAGCGGTGTTTTCAAAACGCTGGACTTTGAATTTTTTTAGCTTTTTTAATAAAAACCACCTGTTTAAATTATGAAACTTAGAAAAATTTTTGAAAAATCATTTAAACGTTGGACTTAGGTTTGTTTTTGGGTTTTTGATAAAAACCACTTTTTTGAAAAAATCATTCTCAAATATTGGAAATTTTGGGTTTTTCTTTTAGCTTTTTTAATAAAAACGACCTTTTTAAATTGTGAAACTTAGAAATATTTTTGAAAAATCATTTAATCGTTGGACTGAGATTTTTTTTTTGTCATTTTTAATTAAAAACTACCTTTTCAAATTATGATCCATATGAAAAATTTGGTCAAATGAATTTTACTTACAGATAAAATTTCAATGCCATCTATTCAGTTTGCCCTAACTCTTTGACTAATAGCAATGAATCACCAAAATATTATGCCAATATATTGTTAATTAGAAAAAAAATACAGCATTTTCGTACCACCTAAATAACTTGCAATTTAAAATTATCTAAAATTCAGCTTTGAAAAATGTAAAATAATTATGAACCCATAAATTTATGGTGAGTAACCAGATCCTCCTTTTTTTTTGGTTAGGGCATTGTGGTAATGAAATTTTACTTCAGACTTGACCTTAACCAAATATTTGGTGCATACAATAAAATCGGGACAAGGATTATTTGACCATTTATCCTTCTGTGTTGGAAATAAGAAAAAAAAAACCTTTTCCTAAACCAATAACTTAACCGTAACTAACTTTTTAACTTAGGTTCCTGGGTAGAGAGAAGTTGAACTTCAGTTATTTAAATTTATTTGTAATCCACTACAACTTGGAATTATAAAATATTTTAAAATATATTGTATTTAAAATGTATACTGTATTTTACATTTTACGAAAAAAATGATGGCAGATAATTTTTACTTCAAATAAATGAAATGGTGTATCATTATAGTATACTAATTGACAATCGATAAACAAAATTAAAAGCAACTTAAATTTAATAGGTTAACGAAAAACTGATAATGGATTCAAAAATTTTCAACAAAAAGACTTTTAGTTTTAAAAATAATTTACTCTTTTGAGTATAGTCAATTCGACTCAGATTTCCAGGTCAAGGCCAAGATCTGACCTAAAATTATTATACTGTAATTAAAAGATCACATCAGAAATAACTGTTTGATCTTAAAATTAGAGAATTTGACATTGGGTTATTTTTACCAGAACGCAATAATTATCGACATGCGAAATGCGCCAAACCCTGGCGGAAAAATCCAAGATGGCGGCCGTGCACACAAATCTAGAGTATGCCCCCTAACTTTATTTCTACTGATAAGATATACATAATATATAGCCTATGTCCATCTGGAATAATGTACCTTTCAAACAGTGAAAGAATTTTTCAAATAGGTGCAGTGGTTCCGGAGATTACCCTCCACGTACAAAATCGCTCTCTCTCTTTATATATAAGTATAGATATATATATATTATTTCCAATGGTAAGCAAAATACCAATACATATAAAAAAGATAAAATTACAGTACAAAGATATAAACATGTACATGAGATGGCGAAACTGTAAACAGGGTAAGATCGAAGTAATTGTAAAACTTAGTAAACAAATATATATATATATATATATATATATATATATATATATATATATATATATCAATACATATAAAAAATAGGGTTGTAAGGTTGTAGGTGAGCAGAGTGACAATCATATCCCGTAGATAAATGGAAGGCCGCAACTGCATCATGTCTAGGTTTGTCGGGAATTGAAGAAGGGCTTACCCTCCCCCAACTTTTTAGGGCTGTGCGAGCCTGAACATCCCGCAATGAGTTAGTTTTACATAGATTTTTCAGGAACAGTTTTATTTTCCAAAAGGAATTTGATGCATTTGGATGTTGTAGTATATTCGCAACATTTTTTTCAAGGGAATCTGCTTGTTTATTACCCCAGACACCACAATGATCAGGCACCCATTGGAGAACGATTCGTTTTCCCTTCAAATTGAAACTTCTCAAAAGCTGTCGACATCGAGAAATCTCAGGTGTCAGGGGCAGTTCAACAGAGCTAATTGATTGAAAGGCCGCCTGTGAGTCCGAAAAGAGGACTGCCTTTTCAAATTTGTGTTGAAGAGCCAGCAGCTGCTGTAAGACTATGCTCACGGCAACCACTTATATATATATATATATATATATATATATATATATATATATATATATATATATATATATATATATATATATATATATATATATATATATATATATATATATATATTTCCGCTTTTCCTGGGTTCGTTAGGATTGATCAAAATCTCTTCAGAAACTGCTCACAAAATAAAATTTATTATTTTGTCAATTCTTCAGGCTCATAAACAACTTCAAGCAGAAAACACGTAACAGCTGTCTTCTATACAGCAGAAAACAATAAAAGCACAAGTCGGGATACCAGAGTCTTCAATACAATACACGCCTAACGCACTTTCAATTCTCAGTACAAAAGAACTGAGTTCCTATGCCAATGGCACGTATATTTAAAGACTTCCAAAGCTCCCCCTATCGGTCAGTCAGCTATATATCTCAAGAGGCTTCCAGAAAGGTCTAAACGGCAATTTGGTGACCCTTTGGTGAAATATCGCCAAATTTGGCGACCGAAATAAGTATCCAAATCCATCTTCAATTTGGCGATAGCTCCCACATTTGTCTAGATTACTGTAGACTCGTAAAATTCGTAACAGTATGTATGTATACTAAAATTTTCTTCTACTGTGAAATAAAAGGTAAAATAATGGTAAAATATTTTGAAATTTACAGAAGATCCTCTTAACAGAAAAAGCAAGGGGGATGAGATTCATTGTTACGTTTAGCTCATACGATATATCGCATATCATACGCTACATCAAAGTATGTATACGTAAGGGAATTTGCATTTCAAGTTTTCATTCTTGATTCTAACGTGTCATGTTTAATAATTTCATGTTTTACTTGTTTGAGAAAATGACAGTCTGCAAGTTTATCTTGGGTTTACTTTGCCGATTGACAAAAATTACGTTAGACTGTCAACAGAACTATTTCCTTCAACATCATCTCATGTCTCGCTTGCAAAATATATCTAAGCCATAAGATTATTGATGAATCTGTAGTATTTCTACCATCTTAAAAGTAGGATAGTATCGTAAAATATTTCATACATCCTACGAGACTTACTCCGTGATTTGAACCGTTCACTGACAGTCAGATTTCATTTACCATTTTAAATGAAATAAACCCTTTGACAATGTAGGACGACATCTGAAGATTTTCATGCTAAAGATTTATACGCAGTATTTGATTTCATAGTACTGAAGATAGCACGAAAGCTAGAGAATAAAAGATTATTGAGTTATTAAGAAAATTCAAAAATCTATTTTACATTAGCTAACAACCTTTATCGCAGTTAAGGATGGACCTAAATTGTGCGGATTTGTTAAAAAAGAATGCTTCAAACTTTCCCCAAGAAATACTGTATAGAAAAGTGGTAAGTTATTTTCTTTTAGCAGAACATGACATGTAATGATTGTCAAAACTAAGGATAATTGCTTATAACCACTGTATTAGAGTATATTTGTGTCGCCAAATGTGTATGTATTTTTGCAGGGATTTTACAACGGTAGAGGAATAACTCGTTCGGAAAATAGCACACATTGTTTTATTTTCTAAATTTATTAAATTTTTATGTATTTGATTATTGTCTTGCACTTTTGTTTTTGTTAATTGTTTAGATCTACGACTGCAGCTCCGCAGAATAAATTTTCTTTGTTCTTCTGGAGGTTTGGTTTGGAGCGCTTTGGTCATTTTTTTTCTACACGAGGGTTAATTAGACCGGGACCTACAGTTTAAAGCCGATTCCGAACGGCTACAAACATCTATGCCAATAGTGGGATTCGAACCCACAGGAATTGAACCAAATGCCAGCACCCTAGCCATTCGGCCATGACCCGGCTGTTCTTCTAAATGAATCTGGAGTCTAGATAGAGTTCGCATAGCTAAAAATATGTTTTATGTATAAACTAATGGAGCTTGTTATTAGATACAATTCTTCAGGAAGGAAAATATTATTTGATATAGAATATACAATTTGTTAAAACCTCAGAAATAGGTTTTAATCATTGTATCGTGTTAGTTCTCTGGTAAAAGACATTTCCTTCTATAAAGGTGTTGAGAAATTTAATACAGAATATGCGAGTCCTAATTTTGTGGTACGGGAAAATATTTGCCAAAACCTTAGGAAAGTAAGAAATTCCCTCAACTCTACTTTACCCCAAATATAATCCAACTTTCTGGGCAATTTCTTAAACAAACCATTCCGCACGGCGAAGAAAAATATAAAATGTCATAACAAAATGATGAATTGATCGGCTCGAAAAGTATTATTCCTTGCACCAGATGTTTGCCAAACCCTTGGATGCGATGACAACCCGCATGAGAAAACACTTACTGGTCCCAAAGTTCTGGGAGAAGAAAAACAGCGACGGGGCTGTTTTTCGGAATAAAGCTGAAAAGGTGCGAAAGACCACGAAATTCAAAGCAACACGGAAAATTAGTTTAGATAAGTCTTTTCATTTCTCTTTCATGTCGAGAATGAAGTGAAGTGTTTTCTTACCGCGAATAAAGCTAGAAAATAGAAGCAAATTAGTAAAAAAAGTTAAGATAAATTATTCCTAGCGTGTGACAGCTACATGCTCGAATTAAACTTTTCTGGGTATTTTTGCGAGGAGAGTTGTCTCACGGATGGATAAAAGCTGAAAATTATACATTTATGCAGGCTTGTTTACATGATTATAGAAAGCAAGATATTACAGAATAAATAGTATTAATTGTTTATGAAGCATTGCGAGTAATGAATTAAATTTTATTTCATTTTATATCTAAAGGTTTTAATGCATTAATATATTTATTTTCATCTTTTCTTTTTGCTTGTACAGAATATAGTCTAAAAAGAAATAAATTGGTATATTTTTGCTTATTTTGATCTGGGTTCTAATTTATCATTTCACATAGCAGATTTCCCAAATTTAATACATAAACTGAAGCATATAAATTACGTATATATTCACTTATTTACAATTACATTTCTCTTGCATAATTGCAATTACTTTTAAAAATATGTTTAATATCTAGAAATACATAATTACACATTTAATGTTGTTTTTATTATAATAGCCTATAATGTATACAATAATAATTCTTAGAACAAACATGAGAAAAAAAATTCGGGGAGAGTAAACACTGAATATTTATAAAAATATTTACGATAAAATTTAAATAATTTGAATAAATATTTTAAGTAATAGATTGTAGGTATTTTAACAATTTTATAATTTTTTTCACACGTAGAGAGAAGCGTATCATATTCGAAAACTTTTGCATATATATATATATATATATATATATAATAGATGAAAATATTTTATATCCATTTGTTGTTCAATATTTTTAAAAGATTTTTTTAAAATTTTTTATAAGCAGATGCTCCTTAAAAGAAAAAAATCTGATGATAAAGTTATTCAAACTATTTTGATAAAAAATTACTAAACAAAAATATTTAGATTTGAGAATAATTGTTTAAAATAAAATGTATAACATCTAATAAACGTGAGATATATAAGTCTGTCTTCCGTTTCCCTTTCATCAGCTTCGATTTGATCCCAGGATTAGAAAATAATTTATGAAGAAACATGATGGTTAGAAAACTATAAAGAGGGAATAACTGAATACCTTTCAAACAAACTTTGGTTTAAGTAATACCGACTTGACCTAACTCATATGTATATAGGGATAAGTCACATGAAGCTAGTTGAAAATACATGACAGGAACACGTAGCTACAAAATATCGACATAAAAGTATAAAAGGTGGCTACTAATTCGGATATTTAAAAAAAAATATTTTTTACTATATATATTAAAAAAAAGTTCTGTGTTTCTATTTTAATGAAATATTTAAAAAAAAACTTATTTTTAAAATCTTTTTATAAAATATTTTGCATGAATTTCTTGAAACGGTATGAGTACATAGTCATAGGGTGAAACCTATCCAATTATGCATTATAAAAAGTTTTCAAATTTCAAATAAGTTAACAAAAACAAACAAAACTTAACGAAAGTCATAAATTTCAAAGGTTTTTTGAATCCGATTATTATTGAGATTTGAATTTATTAGTGGAATTTTTTAAATGTATAAATATTATTCCCCATATATTTACATGCGAAGGTCGTTTGATATCTCCCCGCAAAACCCGAGAGATGGCGCCACTGTACATTTGAGTGATCTCACGTTTAGCATGCTTCAAAGGTACACATGCCCAGTTTGTGAAGCTCAGTGAATATTTTTGAAGCTGAGTTTGTGAATGACAACCCTTTTAGTTGATCAACTGTTGTTACTGCTTGCACAATAAAGAGAATCGAGTCCCGCATTTTGATAAAACATTACAAAATAGAGACAGAATTTTAATTAAGGCTAGATAAGTATTGAGGATTGTTTGCTCCCTCAGTTAGACACATTTTAAAAGGTCTTTTAATTTTCGTTTATTCCAATGAGCACAAGTGACTTTATACGTCATAAATGTCCTGATGAAATCATTATGCCTGAAAATATTGAAAAAAATCCATAACTGGGGGGGACGAAGGATAAAAGATTAAAAAAGCTTCAGATTTCTGAGGATATTGGTCATTTACCAAAACTCTTACAAAAATTTTATACAAATATTTTAGATACGAATTTTTCATATGAAAAAGTTGTGCTACCGCGCATGCTAACAATCTATCAAAAACGTGGACAAGTAAACTGTTCGAGGCACAATTTGCAGCTGTTTAGAAGAAATCCAGATGGATTTCGGTGTCCTGTCTTAACGGTTGATGAAACATGGATACGTCATTACCAGCCAGAAACAAAAGGATAGTCAAAACAGAAGTAAGAAAACAGTGAAACAGAAGAATATGCTCCAAAGGAACTGAAAGCGGTTCCATCAGTAGGAATGGCTGTATCCATTGTTTTAAGGGACCCCATGGTATAATCTTTATGGACCACTTGGAAACGGGAGAAAGAATCACCGCATCTTTACTGGTACAATGCATCTGTACTGGATCGTTTAAATAGTAAAACTTGAAAAAACGCCAAATAAATGGGGAGGGGGGGGGGGAGATTGTTCTCCACGATTACAATGCTCAATTGATGACATAATTTCTTCGGTCATATCAGGAAGTCATCCCGGGATGCAATTAACTATAACTATGGCCTGAAAATGCGCATAATTTTGCAATTTCTTTTTTAAAAATTTATTTAAACGTTATTGATATTTTATTCTGTTTCTTTTCAGTTTGGAAATATCCTTCTTACAAATTTGGTACTTTTGCGTACTGCTTTTACAGTTTTGAATTACATGCAAACAAAAACAGAATTTTATCGCTATATAAATAATCTCTAGGTTCAGTAAAGACGCCTTTTCCTAAAAACTGTTAGCATCAAATCGTTAAAAAACCAGATTTTTACTTAACTTATTTTTTTTATCCTTTAGGACAAAATTTAAACTAATATAAAATTCAATTAATCCGTAGCAAGATTTTTTTTAATAAATAGCAGAAAAAGAACCTCTACTCAATTTCGTTAGCATGTCAACGAGTGATAGAAGAGGGCTTATTACAATTTTTTACATCTTAGGATTTTTTTCCCCTCAAATTTTTTCAGAGGGCACGCTTTCTAATAAAGGATTTAATGAATGCGACGGCACGAGGCCGGAATTGTGGTCCAGAAACTTTTAAAATTGCGGGCCAGATAACTGCCTTTCGAAGATCGCCTTTTTCTTCCCTACTCTAATATCCCCCCAAGTTGTCATTCTTCGAAGATGGATGGGTTTCGGTATCTGTTGGCGCATGCGCGGGTATGAGGAGTAGACATGCATAAAGAACTCAAAAGGTGCTTCAAATGGGATGTAATTCTTCACTATGAGAAATTCAATTAATCTACATTTTGACTGATTACTTCCAGAAAGAGGCAGTAAGGAGGAATGTCGTGTGTAATATATCTTAGCTTTAATGATATCATTATGCCACGAAAAATGGAGATTTTTAATACACATGCACTTAATCACGTTTAAAAATTCCTCTGTGCGTATATGTCTGGACATGAAAAAATAAAACACAAGTACAAAAGCACAGTAACAAAGGCAGAAAACTAGCTTTCAAATTAAATGAAAACACATTATATTACTCTCGAAATACTGCATTTTTTCATTTCAACTGCTTAAATAGTAGCTGACAGGGATTACATGCGAGCGAATGAAATTCGTATCATATAATTACCTTGTTTACATTCAAGTCGTAGTCAAATTACAACAGACTACGTTATATTTTTTTAAACATGTAGGATTCCTGGGGACATATTTATGCAGTATAATTTTAGTAAATGTTGCGATTAGTTTTTAGTTTTATTTTATTTAAGTTTTTATTAGATTCTTTATAGTCTTAACTATTGTCAAGGATTTAAATTTCACTAAACTACAACATGAAATATTTACTTTAATGTCTTATGTTTAGAGCTCATTCAAGCATGAAATCCATTAGATATTTTGTAACAATAGTTAGGTCTGAAAAGAAGTTCTTTTATTTTTATTTACACATGTAAGCTGTTTATTTATTAAAATAATAAAATACACACTAGGGACTATCATTTATAAAACACAGTCTATTACCGTAACAAGTATTTCTCTGGGAGAATGTAAATTTGTTTATTACAACTAATATTTTCTGTTATCGCAAACGGTATAGAAGAGCTAAAACTCCTCTTGTTGCAAATATATGTTTCGCAAATACAGAATAACTACCTATGCTGTATAAGTACATATGCTGCAAGCATCAAACAGAGTACATTTGCCCATACATACGCGGAGAACCATTGGATATATATATATATATATATTTTTTTTTTTTATTTATTTATTTTTTTTTGGGGGGGGAGGTGGGAGAATCCAGTTGGTGAACCAACGGTACTTTTAATTTATGGAAAACACAGGAACATCTTTTCCTTTTCTGGAGTTTTACCTGGGTTCATGCGGAAGCAGTTTTATGCACTAACCACTGCAGAAATATGGGTGCTATACGTAAATATTTTTAAATATCCGGAACTTTTATTTAACAAATTTTTCAATAAAGAAATGTGCTTAAATATCAACCAAACAGAAAAAGACTTCCCTAGTTACGGCAATGGATCTGTAATACCGCTGGGCTTTAACACTTGCTGCTAAATCAGAGTGCAGTTGAGCTAGCAAAACGGAGCTCTTAATTAGAAGATGTGACGAAACCTCTTAAACTTCTCTCAACCCTTGTCAAAAAATTATGAACAAATGACCTCTCCAAATAGCCTTTATGATTGAAAGTATGGTAAAATTCAATAATACTTACTTAAAGTTAAATAAATATTAATAGGTAAGTAAATACTAACTGAAAGGTTTCCCACAGCTGCAAGAGGTAACGCATTGCTTGCAGTACAAGTGCCTTTTCTTGAATGTTTATACCGCATCAGTCTGAATCAAACCACCATTCGGAAGAAAAACGATCTTCTAGAGCGGTCATTGTTGGTAATCGACTTCATGAGAATGTGCGGTGTCATGGACCTAATCTAGATCTGCTGGATGACAGGGATCAGCAGCAACAACAGAAAAACGAAGGAGAGCATTGTTTTTTTTAAATTTTGTTAAACGAAAGCCTGTAACTTACCTGAACCAGCTTGAAACTGTCATAAGAGGACAGGTTACTTTGATGAAGAAACATTCCCTAAGGAAACTTGAGAGAAAGATGACTAAATAATCTCATGAACATACGATTAATATGTGTAGTCTCATGAATACATATTAATCGTCTTAAATAATAAATAACATAAAAAGTTAAGCACAATCTTATTATTCTGTAAGACTTCGTTCAATTGCGAGCATCTCGTTTATCAATCTAGTGAATATGAAAGTGGACATGAGCAAGGTGATAAACGCGGATGTCCCCCCTCGCTTGGCCATACGACTCGTTATCATTTCGACCTTTCAGAATCCTGTAATGGGAACTTCTAGGAAGACACAAAAGTGTTTTACTCCCAACTTTGGTTAGGTAATCTTTTCTGTAAGTTCAAGTCCAGGCACATTTAGGCAAATTAAATGTTTTTCTACGGCTACTCTTTGTTCAAAGAATGCAAACCTTTATTGTTTTTATAATTATCTCTAAGATATTCACATATCTGAATCGGTCCATACAAAGGATTCTGGGATCTTCGGTAAAATTCCATTTTGCCCACATTTCCGCAAACGAAAACTTAAGTAACGTTTTCAAAATTTTATCGCCTCTGAAAAGAGTTTCAAATATTTGCTTTTGAAACTCTTTTGACATTATTATCCTGTATAGTCTGATCGGATTTTGGACTATGTTATTTTCTTGTGTCGTATAAGGCTATGGAGAAGAGAAAACTAAATTAAATGGTAAGTAGCTTTAACTTACCTTATTCCATTAAAAATGGATATCAAGAGCTCATGTATCTTTCAAAAGTACCAAGAACTTGAAAATAAAAAAAAAATAATAAAAAAATAGTACAAAATACATTTGAGGATTATATGGCGATTTTTAAGCATGAAACTTTACATTCTGAATCTCAAAAACGTAAAATTTCCTGTATTTGAACAATAGGCAAATGACTTTTCTGACCAAAAATTTCTTTTAACCGAGTTTTTGTTACCAGAAATTATCGATTTGATATCAAACAAATGCACTTAGAAAATGTAGGGATCTCCTGTGATTTTTGCATTTTTTATCTTACGTTTCAAAGTAAATCCTTTGTCTGTTTAGGCAACTGACCTAATGGTTGAATCAGTTGCTAGATATTATCACCCAGACTCTTCCTTTTTGTCTTAGTCTGAAGCCAATTATCTCGATACAATTGTTTTCGTCCGCACAGCGACTAACTATAAGATGTATGCAAATAAAGGCCAGGAATTTACAGCACATAAAAATGACATAGTAAATTGTGAATCGGCAGCAGTTCATAACTCGATATTATAATATAATATATCATACATTATAGAGGGCTAAAGGCATCAAACTATGCGATTTAAAAAATATATTAATTATATTCAACAACGTTAATCACTAATGATCTACCCTTTTCTATGCCTGGGCATAAACTGAATTGTGACCTATGTTGAGGCTGTCTTTTCACCTAAAAAAACCAAAACTAATCAACAATATTTTGAGAACTCATGTCGGCGGATGAGATATTTTCCCATCCACCAAAAAATGAAAGCTAAATGTTTCTAAAAGATTATCTACTCAAAAATATGTTTAAATGTCTTTTATTATTTTTTTATCCCACTCCTTGGCAAATTATAGATAGTGATCGATACTTTAATGTAATTTTTAAAATTCCTGTAGTGCTTTAAATAAGGTAAATATACATAAAATAGCTAATAATTTATACATTAATAAACAAAAAATAATGAATAAATATTTAAAACAGATAATGATTTTAAAAATTTCAGCAAAGTAGTAAAATCTCAATAATAATTAAATCCTTAGAGGCAGGTCACGTATGTTTTTATTTTAAGCTTTTAAATAAGTTAATTTATTTTAACATTGCTCCAAAATGAAGGTTTATGTTGAGATAATTTATCTAAATTTTTATAACTATTGGTGTGGTTAATAATTCAAAATTAGGAAAACATTTTTCCATAATATTAAAAAAAGTTTAAAAAAACGTTATGGTATACATAATTTTATTTTAACTGTCTACCATAAAAATAACAGAGTCGAAAATTTAAATTTTTTTTCATAGCCGTAGAGCTTCATTATGGAGTTCATTCTAATATGAGAATATTTTTGCCCTATACTAATAATTATCTTTTCAACAAGCAGATGGAGCGATAAAATTTGGTATTAATTCGGTATCATTCATTTGCAGTTAATTAAATACGGAAAGGAAAGTGAACATTATAAAATAGAATATGTTTTTTATAAAAATACACCTCAGTTGCTATGGGCACACAAAAAATTGACTTTGTCTTATCATTTATATATATATATATATATATATATATATATATATATATATATATATATATATATATATATATATATATATATATATATATATATATATACAGTCGAACCTCCATATATCGAACTTCCCTATATCGAAATTTTCTATATATCGAACTCTTAGCAAATCTCCATGTTCATTTCATAGAAAAACTGTTTCTATATATCGAAAAAATCTCTACATATCGAAATTTTTTTCATGACATATTTATTGGGAGATTTTATTCCACTTTAGAATAAAATCTCCCAATTTTTGGCGTTTGAAACAATACTTCGTGGACTTCAATTCTTGGAAAACGTCCCTGATGAAGTTTTTAATGAACTAAATAAATGCGAACATTTCTTTGATGAACTTTCCGCAAAACTGGCTGTTCAGCAAGATATTCGTAGTTTTTTTTGAAAGAATGTAACTGTGATCACTGTAACCACTGTCTGGATTATTGTTTTTTTAAAGGTATATAGTACTCAATAAATATTTCACATTAATTCATTTTTTAGTTATTTGCTTTCATTTAATGTGATTCGCATATAAATTGGAAATGGAGTTTCGTATACGAAAATTAGCTTTAATTTTAATGTTTTAGGAGAATTATGATAAAACTAAGATCAATTCTATATATCGAATTTTTTTCCGGCATTTTGCTACTTCGATATATGGAGGTTCGACTGTATATATATAAATGATAAGACAAAGTCAATTATATATATATATATATATATATATATATATATATAATGTACCCCATTTGTTAACTTGTGGTTCGAACTACTATTTCTGTGATACTGAATACGTGGCAAACAAATTCATTTATTAAGAATTCTAATACAAAAAGAAAGAATAGAATTAATCTATGCAGCGTTTTCACTGACAGTAAAAAAATTAACGATTTAAGGGGGCAGGAACACAATATTCCAAATTCTTCATTTACTAACATTTAGTAGTGATTATTTTTCCTCGCACGTATATTTATATGCAGATTTTAGCTCATATAAAAAACTGGTAAATTTTAAGTCAAAATTATAAAATTTTTAAATTCAGAATTAAATGTTTTAATTTATTTTCATACATTTACCGAAATGGGTGTTTGATAAGCTTTTTGTTATTTTATTGTGCATCGTAGAAAAGTTTTTAGAATACTTTGTTATTGAAATTCATAAAACGTAAGTTTATAAAGTACCTAATAATTTAAAGGAGACAAAAAATATTTTCCTCAGAGTAATATTTTCTTCAGAAAAAAAGAAATTCAGGATTTTTGTTCTTAATCAAAAATTATGTTAACGTTTTCATGAAAATAGAACAAACGAATGCGGTAAGAATTTTTGTTGACACACTTAGCAAGGAATTGAAAGTATATACTCTTGAAAATGACAAATTGTGAATAATTCCATTCGGAGATAAATCGACATAAAATACTTTTACAACATGATACGCATCGGCAGTACAAAATAGACGTTTTCTTTAAAACAAATTTATGTTGTCGTTGTTTCTAATGCCCCGTGGCCGGAAGTATTCCAGACCAGGTCTAGTCGGCTAGTGAGCTGAGTGGTGCGGCTCCGGTTTGTAACGGCACCACAAGATTCGGAGTCCGATTTAGCCAAGTGCCACTTCAATTTTGATGGAGCACCCGCAGGCCGGACATCTGGGGATCGTACCCTCTCCCATCCTCTCAGACCTCCTCTATGGGCTTTTCAATCTTAACGTGCCTATATCTGGCCTATATCTGGCGATTTAACGTGCCTATATCTGGCGTAGACACCGATCTAAAAATGCAATAACCGTAGAGACATGTTGTTTATTTTAATTGTTTCTAAAAGGTCCAAATTATATTTAGACCTTTACAACTAAGGATATAAAATTGTACTTTAGTAAAAAAAATTTCTGTTTAATATTAAAATGTATGTTTAACAACTTCGTCATTTTTCCTTGTCAAAATAAATTCTAGTTAATACACATTTTTGTATATATAATTCTTAATATGACATAAATATGGTTTTGTTTGATTTGTAACACGAAGGTAAACTTTTGCTACACGAGGGCTATTTGCTATACCGAGACCTACTACTAAAAGCTGACATAAATATGGGCAATATTTAAAAGCATTTTATTTAAATATCACAGTTCATTTCACAATCGTTTCTCCTAACCCTGTGGCTAAAACTTTTTTTACCCATTAAAGTCATAATTAACATGAAAGAATTTTTTTTTAATATTTGGTTATTTTTATTTCCGAAATTGATTATACAGAAAATTACATTCTAAAGTTTGCTTTAGAAAATGCTATAATGATGTCACTGCTTAGTAATTTCTAACGGAAACTTTTTATAACCTTGCGTTTAATGCTGTTGCCCATCGAGGAGAAATTAATATTCATATCAGTAAACTTATTCTCCAGAAAGTCATTCATGAACTATTGTTTGAGTTTATCCCATTCAGCTTCAATTTTTACTGATCTTTCCAGTAAAATTTAAAAATATTTAACAAGTATTTTCAGAATTGAAGATATAAAGGCGTATAAGTAGTACATATAAGAAAAATTTTCACACTCATTCCTTTGTTCTAAGGCTTTAAAACTATCCTCCAGAAAGTAATTCATAAAGAATTGTTTATGTTTATCCCATTCAGCTTTAACTGTTAATGACCTTTCTAGTAAAATTTTAAAATATATCACAAATTTTAGCTGAAGGGAATATATAAAGTCATGTAAGCAGTACATGCAGGTTAATTTTCATACTCATCTCTTTGTTCTAAGGCTTTAATGCTATCCTCTAGAATGTAATTCATAAACTACTGTTTACGTTTATCCCATTCAACTTTAATTGTTGATGACCTTTCTAAAAAAATTCAAAAATATATAACGAGTATTTTCCGAAGGGAAAAATATAAAGGCATGTAAGCAGTGCATACAGGTTAATTTTCACACTCATCCATTTGTTGGTACCTTTCCCGCAACCGTGGAGCTCATTGAAAAGTCATTTGCCTATCTTTGTTTTGTTGTGCTTTAAACACTCCCCGTGTCTCAGTCATTTCCTATTTTAGATTAGAAAAATGAAAGGGATTTAGCAGGATGGATGGCCTATCAAAAATTCGATTTCTTTGTTAAGAAAACATTCTCCTTCCGGTTTCATAAATATCGAAGAAGGGTTAAAAAGATTATATCGATACGAAACGTTATTCGAATTTAAAGGGGATAGGCCATTTAGAAGAGAGATAAGTTATGTAGTTTATGAGTAGTTTCAGAGCAAAGCTGGTGAAAATTTCCTTCAACAGACCCCGAACGTTTTGTAGTTTTATAAATTGTATGGCATGTAAGACTCAATTTTTCCTCGGCTTATAGTTTGGCATCGTAAACTCTGTATCTAAATTTGATCGTAATTGAATGGAACTGTAGGCTGTTTAGTAGAATTTTGTTTGTACTTAGAAATAGTGAAACACCAGTTATTTAATACATTAAAGCATGTATCATCGGTATTAATTACATTAAATATGTAAAGCATGATATAGAGATTCTTTAAACATTAGTGCGCTCAAATATAATTATCAAAGTACAAATATAGTAAGAACTATTGAGAAAAGAAAGGCTTGAAATCTAACAGTGTGATTAACTACTTTATAAGTCAAAATATTTGCAGGATTTTTTCACCAAGTTCGATATATATACAGGTGGTTATCAAAATAATGGACACACTAAGAAACATCATGAAAACCTTTATTAATACGGCGCAGAATCACCTTTGTTATGTAATACCACCTGATTCACCTTGGAATTGGATTATACATGTCATGAATAGTGGTTAAGAATATATTATACCATTCTTCAGGGGAAAATCATAAAAGTTCCTGCAGAGAAGTTTTGGTGGATAAAGATAACTAGCTCTAACCGCTTATACAGATCACAGCGGTTGGATGATTTATAGTCGGGGGGATTTTACAGGGCAAGATAAGATATTTGACTTCTTTTTCATGCTCTTCAAACCAATAATGGATAAATTTAGCTGTATGTATAGGGGAATTATCATATCGGAGAACGGAATCTCCTGCATGAAACAATGTTTGCACCATAGGATGGACTAGTGAGCTAAAATTTCGACATAGTCCTTCCCATTCAATCTCGTTTTTAGGGTTACAATAGGCCCTAAAGAAATCCATTAGATGCCATCCCAAACCCTGATAGATCTACCTCCATGATTGACAGTTGAGATGAGACAGCCGAAATCTTACACTTTTTTACGTGTACGCACATCCCGTTGCGAGGAGCAAGGTGAACAATCATTCGTCGGACTAAATGCCGTTTCTCGACATATTACTCGACAAGGATTTGTGCTCGTGGCACCATTGTGAACGATATTTTGTATTTGCATCTATTTCAAGTGGCTTGGGAATAGCTACTCTTCCGTAAATGCATTGTTTGGGAAGTTCCCTTCTACCTCTAATGGTTGATACTGGAACATGGAGATGTAGGTTGAGCTCTTCGGTCATTTTGTTTGGAGTTGTTTATTTCTTCATGTCACAATCCGTTTCAATACCTCGTCCGTCTCTTTCATCCAGTTCTCCCTTTCGTACACTATTCTATTTAGCAAAGGATGTTTTACCGTGCACTCTGTATGTTATCGTGACTTTCGATATCATAGCTCGAAAAACACCGATTTGTCTGGGGGTTGCAGTAACAGATACTCCAATTTAAACGCGCTGAAACAATTTGCCCTTTTCGCAAGGTCTGCAAGATTTGACATTTTACTCAAGGTTTGACATTTTACCCTTTATATATAAATGTAATATGTGTAATAATGATTCTATGTACTCTGTTCTTTCAAGCCAACATTAAAAGTTAGTTTGGAGATTTAAAAATCACATTAAGTTTCTTACAGCATTTTCCGCATTGAAAGAAAATTCTGTATCAGATTAAATGTGCCTATAACAGAGCTGGAGACGTCAATAAAGTGCATGCCATTCTCTGAAAAGAAAAAAAAAATATATTAAGACATGCATGAACAAAATCTTTAAAATATCTGTTTCAAATGAAACAGAATCAAATTCAATTTTAGTTTTAAATTTTTATCTCAGTAAAGGCGAAATGAAATTATGAAAGAAAGAATATATTCGATACCAAACATCTGAACCTCGAAATTGTGTTTCTTAAAAAAAAATTATAATTATTCGTTCTGAAGGAAATAAAAGAAAAATACTCATCATTTTTCAATTAAATTTGGCTTCTTTTCCCGGATCACAGTAATTGAAACATGCATAGCAAATTTTTTCTTTGAGACGAAAAGTAATTGCGATTTTGTATTGTACATTCAAGATTCTATTACCAGCTGACTAAAGTGAAGAACCACCCATTTTGGAACTTTCATAAAACGCTGCCGAAAAATATCACATGACAGACCCTAAAGAAATTATATCTCTTTGAATCTGTAGTGTAATAAGCATAAATTTTCTTGACTTTGTTCAACGATTGGAGTTTAAAGTAAATACTTTCATACATTTTTACCTAAAATTCATTTCGATTAATTATTTAGTAACTTTTCGAAATGAGAGCAATATTTCTTTTTGTTTTTGTTCGTTATCTAAATATAAAAATTTCAAAATTTAGGTTATTTTTTACTATTCATTTTCTAAAAAGCAAGGATACGTTCAACTGAAACTGCTGGTATTTTAAAACGTATTAAATCCATACTTAAATATCCAATTGATAATATATGTATAGAGAAATATCCATGTAAGAAAATGTCATTTATTTTAGGAAAATATCTTCAGCTATAGGTCTCTGATATTTCCATGGCAACTACTCTAACCTTTTCACACATACACACACAAGCAGTTTCAAAATAGTAACATATAAAGCGAAAATTCAACATCTACAAATGTTAAGCCTTTTCTTATGTCTTCACAATGTATTAACTTGTCTTCACAATGTATTAACTTGTCTTCACATATGTATTAACTTTTGTGGATGAAATATTTTATCTGTACACAGAAAATTTATGCTATTTTTTACACCTTAAGAATATGTACATGCATATACATACATACATATATATATATATATATATATATATATAACTGATCTCTTAAAGTTTTCAGTTCCTTTATAACTGAATCAGTAATTTCTAAACGGGGCTAAGTAACAAAACTACAGTTTTCGGCAACTCATAAAAATCTCTCCAGAGTATTGCCACATTTACACCTTTAACAATATAAAGGAATTTCAAAGACTAAGAAAATCATATTGTAATGTATTGACATATTCCATTTCAAAACAATACTGCAGGCTGTCTACTGAAGTATATATTGAATACATACATATAAGTTTAACACATATCCCGTCCCATACATCTTTACATCCTTAACAAAATACATGTATACTCCAATACATCTTTAACAATGACTTATTCTAGTTTAAGTTTAGTAAGTTCTTTAACATGT
Source organism: Dolomedes plantarius (assembly GCA_907164885.2). Lineage (NCBI taxonomy): Eukaryota > Metazoa > Arthropoda > Arachnida > Araneae > Dolomedidae > Dolomedes > Dolomedes plantarius. Next base: position 130,610,407 of record OU015497.1, on the reverse strand, counting down.
TCCTTTACTTCATTTATTTTAATTTTATTTCTTATGTCTCTGCATTTTTTTGAGGAGAATTAGTACAGCGAATTTAAATTATATTATAATTTGCGTGTGCGCTTGTGTATTAAATTTTTCCAGTGTTTCTTCGTTAGTATGTTATGTTTTTCTACTGAGTGGCAACGGATTTACTTGGACACCGGAAATTTCGTAATATTGTTAGTGAGCCCTTCAATTCAGGTCTTTATTTTAACTTCTCTTCATTAGAAAGAAAAAAATTAACTGAAAGATAATGGCATTGAACATGGTAATAACATTAAATAAACCTGATATAAAGCAGCATGTTTTACTCCTGAATTTATATCTTTTTTATAGTAAGTAGTAAAATTAAGCTTCCAAACACATTTCTATCCTAAATTTCCGATATAAATTTTTGAATAAGAAAAAAAATTGTGCCTTTGCTTGCTGAAACTACAGAGTATACACACATAAGACACTTTTAGAATTTTTTGGGAGTGTCATAAAGAAAAATCTATATGTAGCATAAAGTATGCCTTATTTCTTTTAAGAGGGGCTTTGAGTTGATACATATTTACTAACCAGGTCTCCCAGACCTGGGTGTTTAAACCCAGATCTTGGTTTTTCAGTAACCATATGGATTTTTTTTCTCAAAAATATTTCAAATTGTGGATTTTTCCCTTGTAAGTGAAAAATTAAGCAAAAAAATAATATATATATTTCTCATTGTAAGCATAATTAGTTATGTAAATGCAATTATGTAATTAAATTATGCAATTATGCAAATTATGCAATTTATGCAATTATGTAAAAGGATTCAAATTGAGATCATTTCGTTTGAATCTTAATTTATCTCTCTCATATGAAACCATCCCAGAAATTTATATTTATTGCGTAATAAAGATGTATTCAATAACCCCAAATATGAAATCTTGTCACACTTCATAATTCATTTGACCCTTTTACCTCACTCTTTTGATTGCGTAGTGAAAGTTTTTTTTTTTTTTAATAAGTTAATAGAGTCACAACAAAACATACACGTTCTCTTAAAACTAAACCGTAAACGATCGTATGAGGCCAGAATGAATATATAGATATCATGAAGTTTGTCGTTCTTGTATACCTAAAACAGAAGTAGAAAAACACATGATAAAAGAAGCATGTTCTATATGATAAGAAGCTCGCATTAAAATAATAGATGGATCTCTATGAAGTTTATTTGGAATGAGATGGATTCAATCTGTTGGTGATTAAATAAAATAACTTAAGGGGGTCTGGGACACATTTAAATTTCTTTTTTTTATTGAGTTAAAATTTTGAATTTTTTGTGATGATTAACCATATAATTTGTAAATAAAATCACATCATAAAACTTCTCAAAAAGTTTTTAAAAAAATTTTAAATTTAAAATTTTTAATAAAAGTTCGGTAATTTAAAATCCTTATAACTTGAAATATTATTTGTAGAATTTCAAAATTTTTTCATTTAATTAGACAGAAATATATAAGTTTTAATTTTGATTCATCATTTTTTAAAATATTAATTTTTTTTAAAAATTAAAAATATTTAGATGAAAAATTTTTAAAAAAATTATGTAACTTATTTTTAAAAATTCATATTTCCAAAAGTAAATATTTTTTTCAAATTTCCTGAATTAAAGCAAAATAGTCGAAAAAGACATGTTACAAGTGTCAACCATTCATCTTTAACGGTTCTTGACTTATAACAATTTAAAGACGAGAAAAGGGGAAAAAACCCATCATGCAGAAAAACGCACCTACAGATTTAAACAACGATTTGCTACTATTAGAATGTTGCAAAAAAAAAAAAATTCTCCTGTTCTAATTAAGATAGAAACATTATTTAAATGTCATTTTAAGCGCAAAAGAACACAAAAATTTTTAATGCAATAAACTTTTTTCGAAAATTTGAACAATTTTGTGTCCTGGACCCCTTAATTGAACTTCAAACAACCTTAGAAAATGGGGTATATATAATAATATTTGTAATTTTTTATCATTTTTTCAATAATAAAAATATATTTAAAAATAAACTTTATAAGAAAGGGGATTTTTTTGAGATGCCATCTGGTTTTATTATATTTTCCCCCTCTGGCAGCCCCCTGCTACAAACATTAACTGGACAACAAAACCGATAATTCAAACTTTTATTCCTTAACTGCGCGTTCAAATGAATGGTTCAAAATAAATTTTAATCCGAAAAGAATTTTTTTTCCTAATAAATAAGTCCAGTTTTCTGATACTTTAACATTTTCATTCATTTTCTGCTGGTTGATTGTTCTGCTACTTGATTTATAATGAAATGCAACAGACAACGCAATCATTGATTTTTCTCCATCTTACTTCAAAAAGTTTTGCGAGATAATAAAAATCTGTAATTGCAAACCAAATCGTAATTACTTTTGATCTTATCGGCACACAAAAATGAATAAAGAGAAACTACGAAACATCATGCATTTGAATTATTGCAACACGACTGAGGGAGAAAAATTTGATTTGAAAATGATGAGTTTTTCGAGTTTTTTTTTTCAAAGAATACTAGGGATTCTCAAAAGCGAATAAGCAATATAGTTCTTTATTGTAAAGCAATTGTTTTTGATTTCAACTTGCTTTTGTTTAAAATATATTATGATGGATGGGGCAGAGGAAAGAAATGCTTATATTTCATATATAATCTTTAAAATTGAATAAGTCATGGATAATATTTCTATTTATGATTTACTTTGTTATAATATTTATATATATATATATTTATACGAAATATAATATTTTTGATATTTTCATGGATCAAATGTATTAACAGCATTATAAAAATTATTCTTTTGGATAACACAGTGTGTAGGTATTTTTCATTTGTGAGAAATTAGATCCATTTCACCATAAATGTACACTCTGGTTAACTGATTTGTAATGAAATGTTATTAAAGTTAAAAAAAAGGTCTATCTCCAGAACAAGGCAGGCGTATAGCGATGCTAAAGTATATTTTCAAATAAAAACATTGTGTCTATGTATCTGGAACAGAAATCTTATAACTCGATCTTGAATCATGTAGTCTTGAAATATTAGAAATAACAGCATTATAGAAATAATTCTGTTATGTAACATAGTGTGTAGGTACTTTCCATTGGCGAGATAATTAGATCCATTTCACTAAAATTTACACACTTCTTTACTTACTTACAAATAAATGTTAACAAAATTTTTAAAATGTCCATCTCTAGATCAAATTAGACTTATAGTAATATTAAAGAACATTTCCAAATAAAACATCGTGTATATGTATCAGGAACATAAATCTTATAACTGCATATTGAATCATGTAGTCTTGAAATATTTGAAATAAATACCATGTTTCATATCTTCAGTTTGAAATCTTAACTGTGACCATGTCTTTGGTTTTCGTGATCAAGCGGAAAGCCCACTTCTAACGCAATTAAGATTTTTCGGTTTATTCCTGAAAAATATTTGGATGGGTTGTTCAAGAAGTGCCAGGCTGTGTATATCTGAAAGATCACAGTTTTCAGAGCGAAATCTTACCTGAAAAGGATTCGCACGTTCATCTGAAGAGAGTGAATGCGAAAAACATAGTTATACGCCACTCCATAACGCAAATTCTTGAACCTTCCTGTCGTCAGAATTGTCATTAGACCTGTAACTATCTAACTTTGACATGGCCTTATATGGAAATGCCTTGCAGACCTGTTATGCGGTCTACTGTCTCACGGGTCAATTATATATACTGTACCAACGTATATATACTGTTTTGGCACAACTAATTCACACACACACACACACACACACATATATATATATATATATATATATATATATATATATATATATATATATATATATATATATATATATATATATATATATATATATAAATATATATGTATATATATATAAATATATATATATATATATATATATATATATATATATATATATATATATATATATATGTTCTGGCAGGGTTTCACCCCAGAAGGTCTTAGTTGCTATGTCGAGTCCTGTACGGTTTATTAGCATTGGAATAGTAATTAGCTGAAATTCTTTGCAACCTATAAACAGTGGATGATCCAACGGGTTACAAGTGGTCTAATTCTGATTTTAACTGTAATTCATCCAAACAGGCTTAACAATAATTTTAATTAAATGAGGTGATTAGCACAGTGAGTATTAGTGAACACCATCACAGCGTATGTAATATTATTACCTTTTCACATATTTACAAAATTCCAACAATATGGACATCATACAAATAAAATAAGATTAAACATTATTTTAAAGATATTTTTTTCTGCATTTGCTCCTGTCACTCTACTAAAGCCTTTGCAACAAATATACTTAAGAAACCTGACAAACAAAATTAATCACATTTATGGGATATTTCTTTTATGTGTCACTTCCTTACGATAGATCATTTCAGCTTTCTAAACATAAAAGCTTTCAGTCCTCTCGAAAAAGAAACGTCGATTTCTTCCAAAGAAATCTGAATAATGAATGATTCTTTTCAAAAGACTTTTTCAAGCATTTACAGATATATAACATATCAAATATTTAAATAAGTCGCGATAAAAAAGAATGAAATTGACTCTGAAAAACTGTTTATTCGTACAACATTGTAATAAAAGAGGAAAACTAAATACTTCAAAAAGATCATGCAACGCTTGGAAATATGCAAAATTTTATCCGTATAATTAAATTTTTATTTCCTTTTATATAGAAAAAAACTTGAACGAGAGCATCTCCAGATATATTTTTAAAATGTTTAATAGTTAAGTATGATTAAAAGTGCTTATTTTATCGTAAGATTTACATATCTTTTTTAAAAATTTATTTTTCTTTTATGTTCATATCGTTGCAACATTAACATAAACACTCAGTTAAACACATTCTATGTGTGTCTAAACATGTGTTACTGAAAAAAGAAGGGAATTAATTACAAGAATGTATTCTGGCAATTAAATTATGTCCGTTTCAATAACAGGAAACTGTTATAAGAAACTTTTATAAGGTGACATTTCCCAGAAAAGGAATAAAAACGCTTAGATTGAATCAAGGCAGTTGCGTATTAGAGATGAATAAGAATTTCCGAAATTTTTTCTGCAATGAACGTGCTTCTGTAACACAAAGAATGAAAATATCCTCTCTTCAACCGCTGTTTTAATCCCATTTTTTCAAATATGTCGATTAAAGACATTTTTGATTAAAATATGTGTCATGACAGCCTCTGTCTGACGCCCTTCTGCAGTCGACCTATGTGGAAACATCATCAGTTACACAGGGTGTTTCAAAAAGAATCATCCGATTTAAAAAAAAATCATAACTATTCATCTTTTAATCCGTTTTGATCGAATAATTTGTAGGCAGAAAGAAGGAAATCTCGAGTTTCACGCAGCTGCCAACAAGTAGCGCTAACGCTCTTCCTTCGCCCGCCAATTCAGTGATTGTAAAGATGGCGACTGTACTACAGAAATCATTTGTGTTCTACGCTTTGCAAAGTGTGAATCCGTAACAACTGTTCAGCATGAGTTTTGTCTACAAAACCTTGGTAGATCGAATTTCCTACCTCTCGGAGCATTAGGCGATGGTATAAACAATTCCAAGACACGGGTTGCCTGTGTACGCATAACAGCCGTGGAAGCAGTGTATGCAGACATGCTCGCAAAAGTTTGGGACAAATTTGCCTGAGGTATAGACATATGAGGTGCATCTAAAGGTGGGAATATTGAGCAACTTTAATTTGGTTTGTAAAAAAAACAAAACTTTATGGTTAGCCGTGTAATATGAAATTAATTTTAAGTTTTTACGTTCAATATTTTTCATAATATACTCATTTTTAAATCAGGTGTTTCTTTTTGAAACACCCTGTATATTAAAAATTATCTGTAAGGTATACACAAGATTCGATTCACAAGAATCGAACTTTTGAGTGAATTAAAGAAGCTGCTTTAGATATGCTAATTTCGGCATACGCGCTTAGTATAAATACCACGCAGCGCCATTAATGAGAAAGGAGTTGTTGTTAAGGTTGAAAAAGGTGTTATCCTGCGCTAGTGCTTTACGGGCCAGAAGTTTACGTGGCAGTACTGCTGGTTTGACTTACTGTTCGTGAGTATAAAAATATATTGTCCTTAAAAGCTGTATTTACATTCCGTACAAGTAGTACACATGCTTATTGCTGTAAAAGCCAATTATATGTGCAGCGAATTCAATAAACATTATTTCATGTATAAACTGTGTTTGTATATAATTCAAATAGAGTGCTACTTCAAATTATATACACCCAAGACTGGGTAGAAGTGAGCATAGATTCTCTATACTGGCGCCCGAAAATATATATACCCAGGTAGTTAGCGTTAAATTTGTAACGAAGAACATAATTGAAATTAAAAACTCTGTACTGTGTACGTATATTGATAAAATTGTTGCAAGTACTTATATACTATTTAAAAAATGAGTGTTGTAGAACAAAATCCTGCTGGAAATTTTCCTCGGGTAATTATGGTTCAGCATTTTGCGCCATTCGAAGCCACCTTCAATGGCGGCCCCTCAAGCCAATTCCTAAAGAAAATTGAGCATTACTTTCAGCAACAATGCACCCCAGAGGGGGATAAACTTAAAATTGCTCTAGCCGCTTTAAGAGGTAGTGCATATCAGTGGTACACGTGTATGCAAAGCAGTAATCTGATTTTTGACTATTCGTCATTCAAGCAACAGTTTCTTAGCGTTTTTCCAAAGACCTTTAATCAAAGTGAAATTGAAGCGGAAATTTATTCGCTAAGGCAACGTGAAGGTCAGTCTGCATTAGATTTTGCTATGGAAAAGATTTCCAAGTGTGAGGAATATTTAGAGGGAATGACGGAAGCGATAATCTTAAAAATAGTTATCCAACGTTTGAAGCCAAGTGTTCAAGATTTTTTAGATAATCAAACAATTACAAGCAAGGTTACCCTCCTTCAAGCTTTAGCTAAATATGACAATAGACATTTCTTCGCTACCCCTCACCGTCATTCAGGTACGAGAGATTTTATACACCCCAGCCAAAATTTTTCGCGAGTTTCAAATCGACATCGTGGACGGCATGATAGTAAAGCCCAACGTTATAGTAACATTAGTGCGCTTACATTAAAAAATGTGCAACTACCTTATGTGCACTTGCAAATTGATTCAATTCCCATAACAACTTTACTTGATACCGGCAGCGAAAGGTCGTACATGTCAGAAAAGTACTTCAAATCGCATTACGACATGAAGCGCTTAAACACACATAATAAATTACGAACACTTTCAGATCAAGGGGAAGAATGTCAAATATTAGGCTCATTATTGACACACATTAGTATACAATCCCAAAAAAACAACCTTGTTTTTCATGTAATGCGAAATATGCAACTGGAGGTTATCCTAGGGATTGATTTTTGCTACTCGTGTAATGTAGCACTAAATTTCAAGCAGAATTCTATCTCGGTGCAGATGCACCAACAGTCCAAAGAAGCTGTGCTGCCCGTTCCGGTTGACTTGTCGAAAACGGACTTAAAAGAAAACGAAAAAGTTCGTTTACAGACTACTTTAAACAAATTTGCCGAGGTATTTTCAGACAAGCCAGGTATTACTCATGTTACAACTCACAAAATTGATACGGGAGACAGTCCCCCAATTCGTGCCCGCCCATATAGGTACGATACAAACAAACAGAATGTTATAGACATTCATATTAATAAAATGCTTCGCCAAAATATTATTTCGCCGGTCGATAGTCCGTGGGCAAGTCCGGTTGTGTTATGTCGAAAAAAAGGCAACTTGCCTATTACTGATCCCGAAGCCTGGAGATTTGCAGTTGATTACAGGGGGCTGAATAAAGTAACAAAATTCTCTACATATCCTATGCCAATAATTGAGGATATTCTTCATAGTTTAAAGTCATTTAAATACATGACCACTTTAGATTTAACATTCGGGTTTTTCCAAGTACCTATGGCTGCTGAAGACGTTAAAAAAACGGCGTTTATAACAAAAAAAGGCACTTTTGCGTTTCGTCGCATGCCCTTTGGACTCAATGGGGCACCTGGCACATTCCAAAAACTTATGGATATAGTACTAAGGCCTGTTTTAGGAAAGAACGTTGCCGTATGCCTCGACGACATAATTATTACGGGGGAAACTTTAACCGAGCACTTAGCTCTTTTACAGGAAGTGCTCTCTCTGATAAAACAGGCTGGCTTAACAATAAATACAAAAAAGTGTCAGTTCGTCCGCAAAGAACTACCGTATTTAGGATTCAAGATTACGCGTCAGGGCGTTCAAACGGATTCATCTAAAATCGATGCTGTAAAAGCGTTTAAAATCCCACAAACGGGAAAACAACTTTCGTCGTTTCTTGGTCTTTGCTCATATTACCGCACATTTATACCTGCATTCTCGGAAGTCGCCGAACCGCTTTACAAATTGCGAAAGAAACGCACTAAATTTACGTGGAGTTCCGAAGCCCAGAACGCCTTCCAAACATTAAAGCAGAAATTGATCCAAGCTCCGGTACTACGCCATCCAGATCACAAGCTACAATTCGTAGTGCAAACGGATGCCTCTAATGTCGGAATCGGCGCTGTACTAATGCAGGAAAACCAACCTATCGCTTTCACATCGCGAACTTTAAATTCCGCAGAACGAAACTATACAACCACTGAAAGGGAATGTTTGGCTATTGTCGTAGCACAAAAAAAAATTTCGCTGTTATTTCTCAGAACAGCCGGTTCGGGTTATAACTGACCATGCTGCTTTAACCCGATTATACTCGGGCAAAAATTTTACGCCTCGTGTCATTCGCTGGGCATTAAAGATCCAGGAATACAACTTAATCATTGAGCATCGTCCGGGGAAAGGAAATCTGGTAGCGGATGCTTTAAGCAGAGACCCAGAGGGGGAGTCGATAACTCAATGTGAAATGCTCACTTCTATTGTGCTAGATAATAAAACGCAGTTAAAAGAAGAACTTCGTAAAGACTTGGAATTCGGAGATATAGTTAAATACCTAGAAAACCCCGAACAATTTTCCGGAGTTAATTTGCATGCTATACAGGGTAGAGCACAGAACTATGAACTAGTCGATGATCTCCTTTTTTACAAATCATCCACAAATCGGAATGGTGAAATTCGTCCCGTCATTCCATGTTCAATGAGAACACACATTCTACATACTCTTCACGATTTACCTACAGCCGGCCATATGGGTATTCGAAAAACTTTTTCTCGACTTAATGAGATGGTTTACTGGCCCCAAATGAGGAAGTGGGTCACCCAGTACGTTCAAAGCTGCGACACTTGTCAGCGTACTAACTACACAAATTACCACCCCGCGGGTTTTTTACAAAGTATCGTGGCCACGTTCCCTAATGAAATCGTAGGGATAGATTTATTAGGCCCATATCCCCGTAGTGCAAGTGGAAAATACAGGTTCTTACTCGTAATAGTCGACCATTTTTCAAAATGGACCAAAATTATACCCCTGTGTAGAGCCTCAGCCAAAGCAGTTGCTGATGCATTTACACATAATTATGTTTTGCGATATGGTGCCCCTGTAAAAATTATTAGCTATAACGGTGTTCAGTTTGTCAGCGAAGTTTTCACGGACCTGTGTCGCAGGCTTCAAATAAAACATGCAAAAATGGTCACTTATAGACCACAGTCGAATATTGCGGAGCGGGTAAATCGCAATGTAGTTAAAATGATTCGCGCATTTATACAAAACAACCATAAAACATGGGATCAACATATACAGCAGTTTGCGTTTGCATTACGTTCGGCCGTCCACGACTCGACAGCCAAAACACCTGCCGAAGTTTTTCTAGGCAGAAAGATTATCACCCCTTTAGACAGTCTATTCTTCGTACCGGGGCAAGCGCCTCAATTTCAACTAGCTGATATTCAGGAGATGCTTCGCGAGGTCAAGCAAGTTAATGACCAGATGCGGAAGCAACAGAAGATATACTACGATAAAAATCGTAGGGAGGAGAAATTTGAAGTTGGGCAATGGGTTTTAAAAGCCACCCACTCACTATCTAACGCCAGTAAAGGCATAGTCGGGAAATTTTGCCCGAAATTTCAAGGTCCGTACCAAATAAAAAAGGTAGCAGGCCCAGTGGTTACCTTACAAGAAGGCCAACAGCAAGTTCCCGCAAATATAGACCAGATTAAGAGGTATATAAACCGTGCAGACTATACCCTGTTTTCAAATCAAGTGCAACAAGGTTCACAAGGTTCACAAGATGCTGGACCCTCGGGGGTCACCAACGAAAACCGTCCTCCCCCTACTCACGATTCCGGTGATAACCTGCATGAAGGAAGCAGCTCCACTCCTGCACAGGAACCCCGGTCAGGAGTTAAAAGAAAGACTCCCATGACTTCTCCATCGTCGGCGCCTGACTCTCAGCCGTTCGAACATCCACGCAAGCGGGGGAAGCAGACGCAAAGGAAACGAAAGATCTCTGCCGCCCAACAAGATCCTCCTCCCAAGAGACCTCCTGTCCATCGTCAAGCCGGACCAGCGCCTCAGGACCAACGACCTGCTGCACGAAGGATGCCCACACGGTCAACGAACCCCTTTACTAGGACTGCGACCATCAAGAGAGGTTCAGCGGATTGGACAAACTGGTGCAGTGAAGTTGCTGCATTCATGAGGAACAAGTCTTGTATCAATTCTCTTATTCTAACTCCCACCCTTTAATAAAACCGAACCAAATTGGTTTGAAGTTCCCCATTGTATATACTGTGTAAACATTTTGAGGGGAAGGAGTGAGCCACTGAAAAAAAACGGTATACTGTTGTTTTATAAATTTTTGAAGGGGACATGTAGTGAAAAAAAATACATACTAACTACAGATAACAAACAACTAACATACTAACTTCGCAAATCATAACACATGTACATTATAAATTGGGGGAGAGCAGATACAGTCAAGAAATGTCATGCTGTGCAATTGTGTTGTCACTTTTAATTAAAATAGATATTTTAGGGCGCAGTTGGCCAGCCCAGTATCTGCAACTCTGCAAATCCACTGTGTAATGGTGTCACCTGGACCCTTCGGGGTTAGTTTTGTAAAATGGTAGTGGCGTTTTTCCTCCACACAACGTGTGGAAGGTTTTTTGGCTTTGCCACCCATTATGTCAAAAGTCAGACCAGCACGAGTTTTCAATTAGTTAACTGAAGCCATTCAGACCTCAGTTACCTAATTTTTTTTTTCGAGGGAGGCCAGTGTAAGGTATACACAAGATTCGATTCACAAGAATCGAACTTTTGAGTGAATTAAAGAAGCTGCTTTAGATATGCTAATTTCGGCATACGCGCTTAGTATAAATACCACGCAGCGCCATTAATGAGAAAGGAGTTGTTGTTAAGGTTGAAAAAGGTGTTATCCTGCGCTAGTGCTTTACGGGCCAGAAGTTTACGTGGCAGTACTGCTGGTTTGACTTACTGTTCGTGAGTATAAAAATATATTGTCCTTAAAAGCTGTATTTACATTCCGTACAAGTAGTACACATGCTTATTGCTGTAAAAGCCAATTATATGTGCAGCGAATTCAATAAACATTATTTCATGTATAAACTGTGTTTGTATATAATTCAAATAGAGTGCTACTTCAAATTATATAACCCAAGACTGGGTAGAAGTGAGCATAGATTCTCTATATATCGCTCAAACAAAGGAAAGATACTAATAAGTTACAGTAAAATTGTCTTCAAGTTTGCCGAACACTTCCTTGACGACCTAGGTCGCCTGATCTCTCCCCTACAGAGCACATTTTGAACGTGATGGGAAGGCGATTGCAACTATCCAGGAATGTTGACGATTTAGCCCGACAGTTGGAGACAATTTGGCAAGAAATTCCACAAGACACCATTAAGTTCTAAGTTAGGGAAGGAGAAATACTTTTTTGGCCTATCATATATGTGAAAGAAAGAAAATTTTTGAATTAAACCATTATGCCTTATAACAATATCGTTATGCCTTATAAGGATATCAGTTCCAAGTCTAAAACTGCTCTGCAATCTATTTTCTCAAGGATCTTTTTTATCTCAGAGCTCGCAAGGGGGTAGATGTAAAAATTACGAAAAGTTTATAAGGGGTTAGTAAAATTAGTTATTTGTCTCCTAAATTAAGTTCTAATTTAAGGAAGGATATATACTATTTTGGCCTATCAGATATGTGAAAGAAAGAAACTTTTTGAATTTAACCATTATGCAGTCAATAGGCTGTAGAATAAATTTAAACTGAAAATAAGTGTTCACTGCGAAACTGGTTGCATGTAGCATAATTCTTGTGGATCTTTAAGAACTTGAAGAGGTAAAAATACCTATACTCCTGCTTATACTTTATAGTTCTTCAATTTTAGTTCTTTAGCAAGTTACTTTATAGTCACAAGTGAAAGGATTTTTATGCATACTGCAACACGGGGAACATAGGATCTGTACAAGAAATACCTTAACGTGTTTTACTGAGTGTGTGAGCAATATACTTAAAGGATATCAGAACAGGATGCTTGTAGCACAGTTTCAAATGTTTTACATTTGAAACACATAACAATACTTTAGTGGTCTAATTAGTCTATATTTAATCCACTGAGAAAGTGATACATACTTTACTGTTATCAACCTAAGAAAACAATTGTAATGGATTGCTTGATCATCTACTTTGGTGATCATAAGCGTCTGAGTTGCAAATTTCCTATTGTTCTCATTTTGAACGAGTTGTCGGCATAAGAATGTTCCTCATCTTTCCCATTTCTAACTTCCTAATTGAAACTTTGATGCGATGAGTTCTGATGCAAGCTACACTTGTTGAATTTCTACTATGGACATCCCAAATTCATCGCCGACTAGCTAACTAAACAGGAAATGTAGTGGATATTACCTGACATCGCCCTTTGTTGTTGTTGTTGTTGTTGCTTATGCCCCTTGACCAACAGCAACATCAGATCAAGTCCAGAAGGCTATGGGCTATGAAGGTGCGGCTCCTGTTTTGAACTAGCACCACAAGGGTCGGAGTCCGACTTAGCTAAATGACCGGTCCCGTAATTTTGAACCGAGTCAAGTGACGAGACCGGAACCCCGCACCTCCAGAGGTAAATTTGAGAACTTGGAGGACATTGTAGCCACGCCCTATTTTACGTGCCCTGGCCACCATTAGGGAACACGGCGGTAGATTTGCAGCGACGAGCATCGAACCAGGGAAGTTCAGATCACTGGCCCGCTGCTTATGCCAACTGGGCTACCACGCCCTTTGTAAAGGATGGAAGTAATATTCTTCAGAGGGCTAACCTTCATTTCTTGACAGGTTTTTTTTCGAATAGTTCGTATTTTTTCAGAGTTGTCTTTTTGATAAATCTTGATATAAGATGCAGAAACTATTCAGATAATTAATATAGATTTGAAACCGTACAAAAAAGAAGTGAACAAGCAGCGAAAAAAAAAGTTTGAAAAAGAAGTTTGCATACTCAAGAATAATGGTTTTATTATTGAGAATTTATGCTTGATTCAAAAATTAGATTTGCTTACTTCAAAAATTAGATATTTAGTGATGTATTCCGAAAAGAAAAGTAACTTTCTGGATATGTGCTTCTCTACGGCTCAGCATTCTAGTTTAGTGTTTGAAATATCATCTAGGAGGCCAAAACTGGTGGGATCTATTACAGCCGTGGCCGTCGATTTTACTGACAGTTTGAATGGATATGGAGGAAATGAATGACGGTACAAATTTAAACCCAAAATTGTAGATAGACATCTAAGAACACCTGAATTGGATACCAAACATTTGATCTTTTTGTTTATTTCGTATAATGAATAATCGTTGATTTGAATTTTACATATTTCAAATGAAATATAGATGTGCTATATATAGCATACTGTTACAGAAAAGAATTTAATGGTTAGATAAATAAGTGTTTTTAAATGTTCAATTTGAGCATTATATTGTTTTAAAAAGTTTAAGAATTATTTTTCTCTCAGCTGTTACATAACAGTGGATCAAATAAAAACCAGCCAGTGGTCTATATTTGTGACTTGCACAGTTACATTAAAAGTCGTCGGCAGTAATAGTCATTGTCAAACTGCCTTGGCGATTGTCAAACTGCCACTGAATACCATTCAGTAAGAGCTCCTTAGCTTGCTGCGTTTACCATTACCTAACAGTCTTTCATCTCATCGTCCTTTGCAATACAACTCAATGTTTTTACGTCAGTTTTAACTTTTGCTCTCAGCTTGAAAATGGAAGTACTGTGTTTTGTTTTCACTTTCCTTCTATTTCAGATTTTTCTTCCTTGTTTGAACTGAAACAAACATGCCAGTACCAAACCTACTGGAAACATGTTTGATGTCTCACTTGGCTAACATTTTATTGTACAGATAATATTTCCCAAGAATGTTTTGCCCATTGGCAAAGTGATATTCTTTACTTCCGCTATTACCTTATATGTTACTTTGATTACCTGGATAAAGCTATAATCACATCGATTATTAATGTTTGGTTGTCCCGGTATCATTTTCGAGAGTTGCTCCAATTCTTCACACGAGATGGGGGAAACTCAACAGTCTCGTTGACATTTCTTTTGTAACTGTGGAATCCAACATTGTAATAACAACGGTTGTTTGGCCTATGGCAACTACCTTCAAATTTCTTTCGATAGTTTTAACAATTTTTCTTTTTTAAATGGCAGATAACACGTAAATTTGATCTCTGCACTATGGCATGTGATAGTATTATAGCTGTACGAATGTAGTCTTGAAATAAGATGTAAAAGAATAAATAAATTAAATCAGGTTGTGGATATATTAATTAACACCATTGTAGTGTCGAATGAGCACCATAGCATATTGCAGTTAAAAGGAAATTCGTTCTTTGGTCGGCAGATGGCAAAAAGGAAATTTGGTTTCAACACACTTATCTTCAGAGTCGAGTAAATTTAGTAATGCGAATACTACGAAGTACAAAAAAAGGGGGTAGTGTATCTCTATCTCCTCGTGGTGCATCCTGGGTAACGTCTCCCAACGGTAAAACGTTCTACAGCATTGTCACGTGTGGACGGGCGTGGCCTACCATACTATAATATCCTGCCTGAGACAACAGTAGAACCCCGTTACTGGGAGGCAAGACGTCATCTTATGGAGTTAAAGGAATAAAGTCAATTTAACGGTTTTATATTGTTGTTGTTCTACTTTTTTTCTTGTCATCATGTTTTTTGTAACTATTTGCCATTGGAAAAATAATAATAATAACTAAAATTGCCCCAAAATTAGCAGCACAAAAAGCAGTTTTGACAAAATTTGATTGATTCTATTCACACAAGTTTTGGGGGAACTGCATTCGCAAAAAAAATATGGTCTCATTCTGCATCGTTTTGCAGTTTTGAGTTACAAGCAAACATGTTATTTTATTTAGTAAAAAATAAGAAGTTATTACTCCACGATTTTTAATCGGAATAAGGAATGGCTTAACGAACAAAACGCAATGAAACTCCTAATGATTGAAAAACTAGCTCAAAGCATGACAACACTATTCCGAAACGAAACAAAATATCTGAAAATTAATATTTGTCACGAGACCTCTTTATAAAATCGTTGCGTTGATAATAATTAATGTCGCACGTCTTTAAACCTTATAAAACTAGAATTCCTAAAACAAAATGAATTTTTCTTAACACCGAATTTTGTTGACTAGGTCATGAACATGCTCGAATAATTTAAATTATTTTTATTCTAACGTGTCATTAATTACGGCTCACCATTTTTCTTTTTACCTTCCGTTGAGATTCTAATGCCTTATAGGGAGCGCTGTAAGCAGCCCTTTTGTTTAATTTCTCGAAATCGGAGGAAAGGTGAGGCTAGAGTACATTGTCTGACTCGTACAAATTAACTATTTGTTATGTGGAAACATGCAAATTCATTTTACTTTTACACAATAGCGATCCACCTCAGAATATGGAGCACAAAAGCTTGTCCGGCGCTAATCAAAAATTAATTAACTCGGTCTTTAGTTATGGAGAGACGGTCTCTTAAATATTAGTAATAAAGGAAAACAAAGCATTTGTCTTATTAAATAAATTATTTTTCTTTTTATTCGTCTGAAACTAGGTATGCATAATGTATTCTTTAATTTTAAACAGGCTGAATGAACCTCATGAATATTGAATTATGATTTTGTGTTAGCTTTTGCGTCTGTTATTTAACTGTTTAATATTTACTTATTTTTTTCATGAAATTCAAAAGCAATTGAATAGCAAGCATACTAGAAATATGAACTGTCAAGTATACAAAGATGTATTTGATTTGCAAATATATTTTACGAAGTTTTTCACTAATTATTTCACGCAATCGGTTTCAGAAACTATAATTTTGTTCAAATTCAGTAGAATTGAGCTCTGAGTGGAAGATACTTTTTATCAGAAAGATGTTAAATAAAAATTTCCTTCACCAGTTTTAAGCTCAACTCAATTAGTAAACTGTAATTCTTTATCTAATTCGTTGTATACTAATAGAACTTACTATATATGATCAGTTAGAACATCCTGTAATTTATTTTACAGGAGTTGATAAGTTGCAATAAGTAAATTGAACTAGTATACTATATTATACTAATAAACTTCTTTTACAGACCTTCACATGATTATTTAAATAAAGTAAATTATTTTTTCCTTTTTATTCGTCTGAAACTATGTATGCATAATGTAGTCTTTAATTTTAAACAGGCTGAATGAACCCCATGAATATTGAATTATGATTTTGTGTGAGCTTTTGCGTGTGTTATTTAATTGTTTAATATTTACTGAATTATTTTTTCCATGAAATTCAAAAGCAGTTGAATAGTAAGCATACTAGAAATATGAACTGTCAAGTATACAAAGACGGATTTGATTTTCAAGCATATTTTAAGAAGTTTTTCACTAATTATTTCACGCATTTGGTTTTATAAACCATAATTTTGTTAAATTTCAGTAGATGTGAGCTTTGAGTGGAAGATACTTTTTATGAGGGAGATGTTAAATAAAAATTTTCTTCGCCAGTTTTAAGCTCATTTCAAGTACAAAACTCTAATTTTTTATTCAATTCGTTGTATACTAACAGAACTTACTATTTATGGTCAGTTAGAACATCCTGTTTTTTTTAACAGATGTTGTTGATAAGTGGCATTTAGTAAATTGTCCAAGTATACTATATTTTGCAGACATTCCCATAGTTATTACTATTTATGGTTAGTTACAATTTATGGTTAGTCAGAACATCCTGTTATTTATTTAACAGGAGTTGATAAATTGCAATTAGTAAACTGACCAAGTATACTATATTATAATAAACAAACTTCTTTTCCAGATATTCACATGATTATTTAAATATAGTTTGACTAAAATAAAATTAAATATTGCATACGCTTTCAGTTGCTCCTCTATAAAAGTCAGTTACGTGCTTTTGATTATAATTTATGTTGATCTTTCTGATGATCTTTGTCACGAATTTTGACAATTTGCATTTATTTCTAACGTTTTCCTGTTTGAGGTACGGACAATCTACAAAACGGATAACCCTCAAATATACAAAGGACATTTTTAAAATAAATATTCCCTCTATTAAAAACATTTCACACATCAAAACAAAAAATTTGAATAAATTTTATTTGAACATA
Source organism: Dolomedes plantarius (assembly GCA_907164885.2). Lineage (NCBI taxonomy): Eukaryota > Metazoa > Arthropoda > Arachnida > Araneae > Dolomedidae > Dolomedes > Dolomedes plantarius. Next base: position 130,592,712 of record OU015497.1, on the reverse strand, counting down.
CTTAAGGAACCTAATAAAAAGTTAAAATTCCATCAGTACTACGCCTTCCCGTTATAAACCATTATTTAGAATATAAATTGTGACAGGAATGTAGAGAGAAATGTCATAGACAGGAAGTTGAGTTACGTGTCTAAAAACAATATTCTTCTTAAATGAGTAATGGACATCATAGATCTTGGTACAAATTTCTTCTCCAAACTTTAAGAAGGCTTTGAGACTAAGGTATTCAAAGTCTTTCTCTCTCTTTTAAATATATCCCTTACACTCAGATAATCAATTTTAACAATAACGTGTTGGGACTGTCTGGAAATTTCCAGCCTTTAAGAATCTGCAGTGCGATACTACAAGAAATTCAGGTAATAAATACTTTAACTCTAATTTCTTGTCAATTTTGTACAGTATACAGTGCTTTCAGCTAATTTGAAAGATTTTGTCGTATAATATATGTACGATGGATCGACATATACATGATTTTTCACATAAGGCAGCGGAGAAGGAGATCTAAGATATTTTTTAAATGTATTAAAACGAACTTCAAAAAATGGAATTAATTCAATACATGAAAAGTGTAAGGTGGGTTGATTCGAGGGAGAACATTTCATAATGTATCTCACACAAACTTTTTCTTATTACTATTTAGGATAAAACAAAGAATACCCTGTTTTTATCCGCATCGAATTATTAGGATTTGGGGTAATCGGTTAAGGTATCAACCTGGCACGCCGAAGACGCGGGTTTGGATCCAACATGAGGCTTACTTGTCATCTTGGGTACTCGTCAGTATTCCGCTTGCAGACGAAGCCCAGTATAGAAAGAAGGCCGCCTTGCCACATTTTACCATTTGCTAGTCTTCCTTGCCGCATTTTACCATCAATCAAATGGTGTCATCCTTTGTAAATAAAAATTATTCTACCTCTCTCACTGTGTGTGTGTGTTTCTTTGTTTATGTTTTGATTTCCTGTCTTCATCTATGCACAGGGCTGAGGTCTCAGAAGCGTGAGCCCTAGGGACATTATCAACAACAAGTATTTTGACGAATCAATACATGTATAAAAGTGAGGCTTCTAAAATAATTTGATATGTTTGCATAGTTTCCCACAAAAAATACTGTGTGATTCAGGCCCGTTCTGAGAGCCATGAAAAATATGAATTTAGGATTGAATCATCCAAGTAGTAGAAAATAAAATACCCTTTTGCATCTTTTGAAGTTTATATTGGAGACACTGGTGAAAATTTCACAACGATTATTACAAGAATTTCGAAAAATATATGGTGTAAACAACATTTTCTGAAAGCTCACGATCACTCATAAGATTGTCGACTACTTCCAAACACACTAGTGAAGCCGTCAGAAAGGATAGCTTTAACTATTTTTAAAATGAACCACAAAACTAAAATGTGAATTGCTAATAAAAGATTTTTAAAATCCATAACTATGCAATCACTGGTGAATGAGAATCTTTGTGACAATCGTGTCTTCAGACCTAATAAGGTATAAAGTATCTGGTAGGGATCTAAAGAATGAAATCAGTTACTAATAACGACTAAAGAATTTACTGATAACATAGTTCTCCTTACCTTCAACTTATACATATACATTGATTTTAATATCTTGTGTTTGTGGACGCTTATATTGAGCACTTTTATCAGATAATATTAATATTTTCTCTGACTTCAAAAATGAATAGAGAATGGTTCCATAATATACAGGGTGATTTTTTTTTAAACTGACACTACTCAGAGCCACCTGTAGCGACATGCATCAGCCGGAATTCCACCAAAATTGATACAGGGACTAAGAACGACATGGGAAAGAGTTTCCGTGAAAAAAAAATTAGTTCGAAAATTCGCTGGTAGAAGAAGATATGGTGCTGTTGTTGTCGGCGCACCCGAGAATTTACATAAAAGGCAAGTAAAATGTCAAAATGCAAATCCATGACTACATAGTCGACAGCAGCGCCATTATTTTGGGCTTTAAAGTGCAGAATCTGTTGCGCCTTCGCTTTACAGAAGAAATGGTCATCAGTCACTTTTTTCCACTTGCATGGCCACCTCAGACCCATGTGACATTTTTCTGTGGGATTATTTAAAGCCTAAAGTGTATCTCGGGGAAGTCTTGAACTTGGCTGCCCTAAAGGACAACATACCCCGGACTGTGATGAACATTCCTGGTGACATGTTACGCTTGACCGTCCAGAACGTAGTTTTCAGTGTGCAATGTGTCGTCCACCAGTATTGTGGTCCCATTGAAGGAGAGAGTAGTGAATTTGTTACCTAAAGTGGTGTTGCAGGGAAATTTCTTTGTTATTCTTTTGTCTACTTACAACTTTTTCGGTATTCATCCCTTATCTTTATAGCACGAAATACTGGCGCTGCTGTCGATTACATAGACGATAATTTGTAGTTTGATGTTTTACTTGCCTTTTATGCGAATTCTCGGGTGCGCTGACAACAAGAGCGTCATATTTTCCCCTATCGACGAATCTTGGAACTATTTTTTTTTTTTCATGGAAACTCTTTCCTATGTCGTCCTTCGTCCCTCTATCAATTTCGGTGGAATTCCTGCTGATAGATCGCTCTACAGATGGCTCTGAGTAGTGTCAGTTTAAAAAAAAATCACCCTGTAAATTTGTTTGAACATGTGTTTTGTGTTTCTTGCTATCCGTAATATTTTCCTTACGAAATGTTACGTGTTCTCTTCTTAAGGATTGGGAAAATTTATTTGAACCTATAATCCCTCTGTACCCATCCGTGGAATAGTAGGATAAATATCATATTTAGGATCAATGTTTTATCTTTGTAGTCACTGGTGTAGCGTAACCAAATTCCTTGGCAATTACAGACTATCCAGCAACATTAAACCATTATACCATAATTACAGCATTATTCCATAATGCAGAGCATAAAACTTGTATTAGCACCGATGAAGGTTATAAATCATTGTAATAAGTTACAGCTATGTTCCTGAACTTTTGTAATTAAAAAAAGAGAAGTTGTAAGTATAAGAATTCTTTATATATACACTCTGTCACAAACAAATATATGCACCCATAAGAAAACGAGTTACTATCACGAAACTTAACATGTATGTAGTGTATGAGGAGATAAGCAAATGATTAGAAATTCAGAAGAACAGACCGTTTTATTAAGAAGATATGGCATGAAAAAGGTTACAAATCAGTAAGTAGTAAATCTACCTCTGGCAGCTATACAAGCCGAAACACGGCATAGCAACGAATCAATGAAGTTACCTATGACCTCCTGCGGAAGATCATGCCAAAATCTTTGCAACTGGGCAGTTAATTCACTGAATTGTTTCCCTTGATACCACCGGATGTCTGGAAGGTGGTAAATGGAATCGAACCTATTCTAGCGACGTTGTTGGTGCGGACGTGACCGCTCTTATGATTACGCGATCCCCGCGCGCATTTGTGTTCCTGGGACGCCCTGACAATTCGCGACGGTAGACTATCCCTTCCGTGATCCATTGTTGCCAACACCCAGCAACTAACATATCACTCCGACAAAGGTGGCTGCCGATACACCTGTTCGACCAACCTGTTTCTCTGAGACCTACTATACGCGACCTCTCAAAGTCCGACAATCGTTCGTACTGTCGCCAGTAACGTCTCAGAGGAATCTCTAGTCACAATACCGTCCATCCATGTCGACAGATTTGTTTGAATAACCTTATGGCATGAGCAATCATGCTTTTAAACTCTCCCAGCTGCGCATAGCGCGCTTATCCTTGTCTCATTGGCGTCGAAATTTTAATCATTTGCAAAACTCTTACCAGACTACAAGTATTCCTGCAAAGTTTTGTGATAGTAGCTCGATTTCTTCTGGTTGCGTATATTTTTTTGTGACAGAGTGTGTGTGTGTATATATATATATGTATATATATATAAATATATATATATATATATATATATATATATATATATATATATATATATATATATATATATATATATATATATATATATATACATATATATATATTAATCAGCTTGAGATGTTTCTTAGTTAGATGTAAAATACTTTATACCTTATACGTCTTTATTTTGCAGTTAAAGGGTGTATTATTATTCTACACAAGATATTACATTAACAGGTAGGTTAATCTGTAAAATTAATCAGTCAATAGTGTTTTAAAACAAATGCAAAAATTCTTGAGTAGCACATGCTTTTTTCATGCAGTCATGTTTTGATGAGGTAATTATAGATAACAGAACATTTTTGGGGAGGGAAGAGGGAGAGGGGGAATTCGAATTTTAATCAGCACAGTGCACTTGAAAACTTCTCGTCTGCCAATTTTCTAGCTCTAATCAGTTGCTCTGATCGATTTAAAGTTTGCTATGCAACCAACATAGTTTCAAACGTTAAATATAAAATTATACGCGAATATGCCCTACATGTTCTTACTAAACATATTTTTATATTCAAATTCATTGTAGCATTATAGTAAACCTTTATTAAAGCATAACGTTTTAAGGTTATAATTTTAAATTCAAAATAAAATGTTTCTATTTTTTCTTAAGCCTAGATTTCAAATATCCAAAAACGTCATCTATTTTTTTTATTTACTTACATACTTACAGTTGTAAAGCTATTGTTATATACACTGCTGGCCACCCAAATTGCAACACCAAGAAAGACAAGAGATATCACAACAAAATTTATTTTGTAGATAACATGTTAACCAAGTATCAAATGATTAAATATATAGACTTCTGTGAAGTGTGGTTCCTGCCAAAATCAGTAGCCAGAGAAGCCGCCATTGTTGGAGATCACCGCTGCCACACGCCTCGGCCTTGATTCAAAGAGACTTTGGATGAGTTCTTGGGGTACAGCAGACCAAGCAGCTTCCACACGTTGCCAAAGTTGATCTGCTGTGGCAGCTGGGGATGGAATCTGGGTCAATCGTAGTGCAACCATGGACCACATGTTTTCTATCGGCGAAAGATCCGGAGAGCGAGGCGGCCAGGGAAGCAATTCAATCTGGCGATTGACGAAGAACCGTTGGACAATGCGTGCCACGTGTGGTCGCGCATTATCCTGTTGAAATATGGCTGTGGGCAAGCCCTGAAGGTAAGAAAGGATAACTGGCTCCAACCCCTCGGAGATGTAGCGTTGGCTGTTTAAAGTACCGGCAATGCGTACTAGAGGTGCGCGAGAGTGATATCCAATACCGCCCCATACCATAATACCCGGTGCAGGACCAGTGTGGCGGTGCATAACGCAACTATTCAGCATCCTCTCATCACGGTGTCTCCAGACTCGAATGCGACCATCGTGGTGTTGCAGACAGAAGCGTGACTCGTCAGTAAAGACAATTTCATTCCATTCTGCCGTCCACATCCTTCTGTCATCGCACCATTGGCGGCGGAGACGTCTGTGGTTCTGCGTCAAGGGTAGACAAAGCAATGGACGTCTTGCGGACAGACCACTCTGCTGTAAACGGCGTCGAATGGTACGCGCAGACATTGGATGATGCGTTACAGAGTGCATGTGCTGTGCTATGGTTCGTGATGTGACTGAGCGATCCGTCACTGCCATGCGCACAATTTGCCTGTCATCACGTGAAGTGGTGCGCTGAGGTGGACCCTCCTGCCTCCAACGATCACATATCCGCATTACATTTGTTTGGTTTCGTCCAACACGACTACCGATTTCCCTGAAAGATAATCCACAATCTCGGTAGGCCACTATCCTTCCTCTGTCGAACTCGGATACTTGATCAAAAGATGATCGCTGTTTTCGACGAGGCATAATTGATCGTTTTTTTGAAAAAACCACAAGAAAAACACAATTGCTGAACATGAAATCGTCGAAATCTCCAAGCCTTAAATAGCGCTTTGAAGTGGCGCCACAGGCGCGCGTGATGTGCGTCTGCGCTGAAATTCTAATCATTTTCATATCTCACCTCCGCTAATGCATGTTGTAAATTTCATGTTATTTGCATGTTTCCTTCAGGGTGTTGCATTTACAGTGGCCAGCAGTGTATATCATATTTTCTGCCTTCAGTTCCAGATGGGACCCAAAAAGGTTAAAAATATCTGAAAATAACTCAGAAAATGAAATATTACTCAGAAACGTTTTATACCCGAAGTGTTGAAAAGAAATTGAAATAGAAAACCCTCCTATGGCTTCAATTATGACTAGAAGCTCCCATGGTCGACCTTCTCTCCTTTGTCATCATTGTATACACCCAAATATTGACGTACTCAAAGATTAATCATTAATTTATCACCATCATAAAATGAAGTCTCTCAAACATGAATAGATATGTAAAAAAAATCACATTATACTTGAAAATATCTTTATTGTATGTAGCTAAAATGAATTTCTCGACTATTCATCAGAAAATCACACGATGATAAAAGACTAAAGTCCCGAGCAGTGATTCATAACTTTTCATGCAATAAACAGGTTTCAAGTATATTTTGTTTACAAAAGCCCGTTGTTGTCTTTCAAAAATTATCTCCTCTCTTCAGGAATAGCATCTTTTCTTCCCTAGAAATATTTTGTGTAATCTTGTTATTCAATTTATTCCCCGGTCTCAGCATAGAATAAAATCAATGCATTAATGACATTAAATGAGAAGTATGTAATAATTTAATAAATTTTCCTCTTTGAACATGTCAGGGAGATTTATCAGTATGTAAATACATTTACGGAGACAGGGATGTATAGTGATGGGTGAATGTATATAGTGCATAATATATAAGAATGCAAAACTGTATACTCGAACTTCTAGTTTTATTTTTTTATCGTTAAATTGGGAGGATTCATATATTTCATTAGGCCATAAGTTTGAAACAACAGAGTTAAAATATTCTATAAATATGAAAACATCTAGCATTGTGTTACTTTTAGTCTAGAGTGTATCTTTTTAATACAGGTTGTTTGTAAAAGGGATTTACAACTTCGAAGGAAAAAAGAAACTAAGCGCGACGTAGAAAAGTAGTGTGTGTTTTAATATAACAAAATACGTCAATATTTGGTCATGTAACTTTACTACCAAAAAGTAACGCTTTAAGATGCGATAAATTTCTCTTTTCATACAACCGTCGGTGGTGCAAAAAAGGAACTCGTGTTGATCGTTTTGTGCAAGGAGGTTTTTCGCGCATTACGTCAAAGGAAATTAATAAACTTTTAAAATTATAAAATATTCATGTTTCGATATTACATGTTCATATTATGACCTAACATAGAAAGATATGATATGAAAACGTAAATTTTACATCACGGTGAACTAAATTTATTTTTTTGTATGCATGTTCCACTACGCATTCTAGATGTAAGATGAAGTCCAACCAACACTGGATAGTTATAGCTAGTATTACATAAACTAACTAATTACCTAAATGAATTTCACGAAACATAAGTAATTTTTTATTATTTTTATTCTCGCAAAAGTTTCTCTTTGTTTTATTTATTTCATGCACTGTGTCGCTGTTGTCTTGATTTAAGATTTTACTGATTTGTTAGATCCCTTATAAATTTAAACTTACTAATATGAAATTAAATAACTTTATGATGTATTCGGTAATTAAATACCAAATTCAATAGGAAATGCGAGTAAAAAAAACAAACTGAATTCTGGGATTTTCTACAAAAACTGCTAAAACATTTAAGCAGTATTTTCACAAATTGTTTTTTCTGTTACTTCTTTATATGTTACAAATATGTTACAAATATGTTACAAATATGTTACAGTTAGAAATATGTTACAAATATGAGCTAATTATTTCCTATATAATGATTGTATACGTGATTTCATTATATTCATTGTAAATCCCTCTAAGTTACAAAGGTTAAATGAGTATTTAAAATAGGCCATATATTTTTAGAGATATGTTCACAAGAATCAAATAAGTCATCCTTATCCTGATTGAGAAATCCAGACCGAAAATCCGAAGTTTGGTTTTGCAAGTCAAAAATTCCGTTATGTCTCTAAGGAAAGTTATGCATTACTTAATAACTCATATAGTTGGTAAAGCTGAACGGTGTCTTGATTCACTAATGGACAATTGATTTTACAATTAAATTAAATGGATTGTATATAGCTTTAATTAAAGGGATTGCATATCGCATTGTTACATCATAATGTCTGACTAATGAAGTAAAAATATAACGTATTTTCATCCAATAATTAGGAGAAGAGTTTGTCACTGGGGAAATATTTTGACTTCTAGGACGTGATAAAGTATTTAGATCATCTTTAATAGAAGATGTAACAACCAGACTATATTAAAACAATATAAGGATTTTTATCTTACAGGCAATTACCTTGAATGCGATAGTTTATTCGTTAGTTATGTTTCAACATAAAAAATTATCCAAAGCATACTTTATATAAAACCACAACCTTAAAATTTCTTAAATAGATTCAAATATCTGTTTTTGTAAATAAAAGAAACATGATATAAGTACTGACCTTATACGATGAGTAAAAAATTAAAATTGAAAAATTAAAAAATTAAAATCTGACAAATATAGAAAAAACACTCTGAGTTTATTTGGTATTTTAAACCAGATATTCTATTTTTTAAGTAATACTGAAAACATACCAAATTTAAATCAAACTTTAATATAAAATGTGGGCTTTTAAAGCAACATTTCCCAAATTAAGGTACTTTCGTTACTTGATAAACACAAATCAATAGTATTATATGATTCAGTTTCCCCAACTGGATTTAAAGATAACTGTGCTCATCTCAGTCTAAAATAATACTTAATAATTGAAATGAAGAATTCCTGAAAGAGTTTTAAAATTCTGTTCACTATTCAACAATTTATATATCTGATATTATCAAACAATGCTCGTTGAAAATACAGCTAACTTTACTTCGACTGAATTCCAGGGAGGTTCTCATAATATACTCAACAAAGAAATGTTTTTACTAAGAATCTGCAGAGCTCGTCAGTTTAAAAAGTATATCCCAGATTGAGTGACTCAAATTGAGAGACAGTACATAGCCTCCGGCGGTCATCTGATGAGGACACTCATGAATAGAAAAAAAAATGTGACCGTGGTCTACAAGTATAATCAGTAATGCTAAAATGTAGGGTAAAAAAATGAACATCCAATTTTTGAAAAATTTTTTCGAAGCTGAATCCTTCTTGGAAAGATTCCTAATAAATAACTATATAAGTGTCTTTATGTAATTTTAAAAAAAATTTCGATGTATAAAAAATTCAGTAAAATCAAGTCTTATATAAGGATATGTACTGCTGAAAAATGATTTCAAGTTCATGAGGAGAGGAAATATTACTGCAAATTTTAATTTCCTTTCAAACAGGGTGCTTAGAAATTGTTCATTTCACTGATAAATGCTATGGATTGATAAATTCGGTGACATCTGCTCGAAATTACTGATAAATATTGTGTTTTTTATTTTATGCTTGTAGGATGAGTAATTTAAAAATATAATTGTTAATGAACATACGCAATTATTAATACAAAAAGTTCTATTTACATCCCTGAAATATACTGAGGTTTTCAAACTGGCATGCATTCCTGAGAAGCTGAGCATTGAATTTCTATACGGCTTGAAAAAGATATACATATTTAGAAGTTTCATCGCAATGAAATATTTCCAAACTTAATGTAATAAACTGAGAACAGAAACCATTTTTAAAGGAGTTTCTTTTTACAAAAATAATCATTTAGAAGAGAAGTTAATTACTTCATGTAGAGTGTACCAGTGAGTGAAATGAGACATCTGCAGTTCAAAGATGGATTAAAAGGATAAGTGAAAGTAGGTTTTAAAGGAGTTTGAAGAAAAAAAAAAGAAAGAATGATATGAAGTTTTAAACTGACATGATATATATTTCCGGATTACCACCTTTTCCTAAAAGGGCAGAAATCTGTAATGTCTATAACATTTTTCGTGCAGAAAAGAGACAGATCTAAGAAATTTACTACATGTTGGAAATTATATCCAAAACAATATAAAAGATTTAATATTTAGTCTTTTTAGAAGCGCATAATTTAACTAACAATATCAAAGTATAAATTAGGATTCATAATTGCAGTCCTATATAACTTTGGTATTTATCAGAGCTAATCACAAAATTTTTCAATCATGTAGGAAGAGATTCATTAGTAAAACATGATGAAGTAACCTACTGGATGGGTACTTAACAATATATTTCTTTTACGGAACAAAATAAATATTTATAGCCTAATGTGCTTTTTTTGTAAAATATTAACCGGAATTATGTCATTTTATTTACCATAAAATATTTTATATGAGCAAGTTCATAATTTGTAGTGCTTCTTAACTTTAATTAAGGAACTTAATGCTTTCTTTACTATAAGATCTCCAAATGTATTCTTGAAGGCATAAACAAACATCATACGTATAATTCAAACTATATAACTATATATATATATATATATATATATATAATATGATTCAATAATAATAAAATATATGTCATTAAATTTCAACATTTTATCACCAGCCTTCATTTTGAATAATTTGGATATAAATCATAGATGCAAATATAGTATAAAGGTTACATGCTTAAACGTATTTTTTTAATAGAATGTATATTAAATGTTTTCAATTAAAAAATTTTCAACAGGAATATTTACTTCGATGTTGGATATAATGTATAGAATTAAATTTTTTTTAAATTCCCCTGTATTCATAATTTGTTTCTCAGACTCATATGTACATATATATACTGAAAGAAAAAACTTTTACCAGCGTTTGTATAATTCATATTCATCTTGTTCTTTATAAATTTAAAGTTTTTTTATCTTTTGTAAATATGTAAACTATGTTTACTCAGGAAAATTTCTAAATTTTTTCTAAAATAAGTGGAACTACAACAGTATACTTTTTATGTGGCTTTTGTTATATTTCTCACATTTTTATTGTCTGCTATGTGCCCCTTTAACTAATTTTTAGTGCTTGTTTAGTTCCACTATCTGTTCACCTTAAACATGCGATTGTTCAGAAACGCAATATTGAGTTTTTATATAAAAGGTGCCGCTAAATGTTACTAATAAAGTAATCCATTTGTTGTTTTTACCTGATTTCTTAGGTAATTTTTCTATATCTTTTTTTCCTCAGCGTTTTTTCAGTTTTTCGGGTGTTTCAGTTTTTTCAGAGTTTCGTCAGTTTTTGTTTCGTCTTTCCATGTAATATATCTTTCCTAATAAGACTGAACTGCACTTCAAAAACAACATTAGATATATATCTCGTTCAATTATGTAATAAATTCTTTGATTACATTTTAATTCAAATTACTTTGACAATTGTGGTTTTGTTTTTCCAATAAACTATTTTTCTCTCCGTGTAATGTTTTTAGCATTTAATATTTTAATTTTTTAGATAAATTATATTTTAATACAGATAGAAAAATTGGAATGATATGTGTAATAGCATCATCTGGTAACACTTCAAACTAAAAGAAATTTTAAAAAATGATTAGTACATTGTTTCTACAACTTTTCTTATTTAAAATGCTGGAATGATTATTCACGTCTTAATGTCTTCGATCAGATAAAGCCAAAAATATTCTGTAAGTCATTACTGACCGAACAAAAAAGTATATCTGAAAGGAGGTAATTTTTGTTTGAATAGAACTGCTGACAAAAGAAGTTATAAAAAAAATCCGCTTTAGTCAACATTTTTTTGCCGCCTAGTATCCGGAGATATGTGAAACCTGTGAAGCTGCGGTGCCGAAAAAGTGAATTAATCAGATTATTCGAATATCCTTTGAAGATATTAATACTGTATAAAAAGTAAAAACAAAAACCGAATAAGGCTTCTGTCTCGTTTTTTTTAGAATACCCGTTTCCCTAATCACGGAATTTACCTGCAAATTCATTCTCAAAAAATTCTTGTATGACATACCCGAAATGCACTTTTAATATGTTATTGCAAATGTAACTATATATATGTATATATAGTTTCTGTTTTTCAGGCATAAATACAATTAAAAATTATAAGAAAATTAAAAGCAGAAAATGTTTCGTAATTATTTAGTTTTGAGTTAAGAAATTAGTATCCTTAAAATCTTAACTAATTAGTCTACAGTTAATTTAGTTATGGGCTGAATATTCCAAAACAAACATGTATTGCATTAAAGTGATTTAACTACAATTTAATTTTTTCATATATTACTTAAGATTTTCAAAACGAAGTCTTTCCTACTTGGTCTGATTACATTACAGTAAAAATACTATATGAACATGCATATTTAGACTCACTTTGTAATGCCGTTGCTAAAAAAAAACACCGTAATGTTCTTATATATACCTCAAAAACATTTTAGGAATTTCCTTTAATGAAAGTATTGCCTCCGATAAATATTATTGTCCAAAACAACATTTCATGTGAAATATTTAAATTAATAGATCAAATTCCCTTAAAATTTTTCTTTGCTTAGAAGCCTATACCTTCTTGTTTACACGTGTTCAATGATCGACGCAATCCCGCTCTTTTTAACTTAAAAAAAAATGGATAGACAGGCAATGAATCTTAAAATATTTCTCCATGTGTTTATAAAACAATGTTCATAATGTTACCTTTTTTTCCTATAATTTATTACCTAATAGTTAGGTAAGTTCAATTAAAAAACGCTATCACTTAAAATTGACAATTCCTACATGGATTTTATATATTCAGTTATTAATTTTTATCACAACAAAAATTACATTTGTTACACACATGAACACGTACAGATATTACATACACGCTAGTGTCATTGATTTTGACAGAGTTTTATATATATATATATATATATATATATATATATATATATATATATATATATATATATAGTATTATCACAATAACGTATTTTTATCCTTAAATATAATAGGCTAAAAACAGAAACTATTTTAATTTAAAGACTATAACAGACTTTAACAGAAACTATTTAATTTAAAGATTTTCTAGTCACCTGAAAATTTCAAATGCGTGTAATATTGGACGATTTTTCTCGAATGATTCGGTAAATTTGCTTCAGTTAACTTCATAATGCTTTTGAAAACAGAGTTAAAGGATTGTTTACCAATTTCTGTAATATTAAAATCATATATTTCATTAAGTATTCGTCCAATAACATTGAACAATTGCAAAGGTTGGACTAAAATCAAAACACCATATGTTATTTTAAAGTAAAAATATTTATAATATATGCAGGAAACTAATTGAGAATTGCAATCTAGTCTGAGTTATAATCGAGATGGTGTAATTGAAACAAGAGTTGTATACATACAGAATGAAATATTAATATTATTAGAGAACAAGCTATGGGAGATATGCGAGAGAAAATTGCTCTGTACATTCCAACATTTCTTTGTTTCACCGATCTCAAGTAATAAGTTTAATATATGCATAATTTAAATCGTTATTGTTATTGTTTAAAATTTCCATAGTTGATAAGTAGGACGTTTCTGATTTTTGCTGCCGGAAAATAATTACAATTAAAACATTTGTTTCAACATCATAATTATTTTCCTTCCTACCTTAAATTCAGAATATTAGTCATCTTACATTAGACATTCATACAATAGTTAAAAATGAATGAAAAGCTTTTAAAATATTTTAATACATAATCGGAAATAGGAAAAGGGATTTTAAAGTTATGCAAGAATACTGTTATACGTGTCATTTGGAATATAAATGGATACCTTTATATGCAAACAGTTTGATGAAACAAGAACATCGTAATCTGGGGAAGCAAAGAGCGTTTACAATTTACAGCTATTTGATCACATTACAACAAAAGTACAATGGTTTATCTGTAATGAACATTTTCCACGAGTGAGGATTTTTGGATGCTGGTTATACGTGGACAGAAAAATGTTGGAAAAAAGTTAGAAAAAAATGCAAGTTTTACGAAAGAATATGGTTCACTCATAAAAGAAAAATCAGAACGCTCTCATGGGGAAAAAAACTATAAACCGATTAAACTTTCATAAATTCTTATAGGTCCAAGTAAGCGTACTTTAACGCGTCGGCTTTCGGTGCTGACGATGTTCGGGTCGAAACCCGAAAAGCGCCATTAAATACCTCCGTATCTAGGCCGGATATGGGCATGTTTAATACCTTGACCGAATATCCCACTATGAGGTAAGAGAGGATGGGAGAGGGTACGAACCCCACAGATGTCACCACTGGGGGGGGGTTTGCGGCCAAATTTAGGTCGCACCTTGCTAAATCAAACTCTTACCCTTGTGCCATTATAAACCGGAGCTGCACTCCTTAGCATGGTAGCCAATTTGGATCAGGTCTGGAATACTTCCGGTCTGGGGTCATTAGAAACAGCAACAACAACAACTAATTCTTGATATATCTTATGCAAATCAATAGTCATTTAAAACTTCATTTTTTATGGTATTCTGGGATATTTTTTAATTTCCCTCATTTTCTGGTAATCTGTGCACACCCCAATATTTTCTACAATGTATAGTAAGGAATTTATAGCGTTATTATTTAAAGAGGAAATTTCTTCTCAGTTACATTATCTTGTCTACCATAACGCCATTACATAATAACTGATATTGTTACACGTAGTACGAGTATTCTTTATACAAATATGTTTTATTAATACTTAGTATTGAATTGGTTATTCAACCCCCTTTAAAGTTTTATAGGCTACATGAAGTTATACAAGTTATAAAACGTCTTGTTCAATCTCTGTTATCACTCGTATGTACATTACATGTCTTCACACTACACTTTGTTTATGGTATTCTGGGATATTTTTTAAAATTTTTACAAGTGTTCTGGTGTTCAGTGCATATCCCTATGTTTATTACAATTTAGAGTAGAGAATTTATTGCATTTTTATTTACAGAGAAAATTTCCTCTCAGTTACATTATCTTATCTATCATAAGCCTATTACATAATAATTGATGTTGTTATAGGTAGCACAGTGATTTTTTTACAAGAAATGCGTTTTATTAATACGTATTATTAAATTGGTTTCTCAACTCTTATAAAGTTGTATAGGTTACATGAAGCCTATACGAGTGATAAAACGTCTTGTTCAATTTCTATTATTTCTCGTATGTACAGTACATGTCTTCCCCCTACACCTTGTTTATGGTATACTGGGATTATTTTTTCTAAATTTTCCACGTTTTCTGATATTCAGTGCATACTCCAATGTTTATTGCAATCTATAGTAGGGAAATTATTGCATTGTTATTTACACAGAGTATTTTCTCTCAGTTACATTATTTCATCTATCATATGCTCATTACATAATAACTGATGTTGTTATTTGAAATACAAGGATTATTTATACAAATACGTTTTACTAATGCTTATTACTGAAGTGGTTATTTAAATCTTAATAAAGTTTTATGGGTTAAATGGGGATCATACTAATTTTGAAACGTCTTATTCGATTTCTATTCTTACTCGTATGTACAATACATGTCTTCATTCTTGAAATGAATTGTCGGTTTTTATAAACCATATTATATGTTTCAGTAAAAGTCTATGAGAATAGTATGCATTTACGTGCATTTATGTTCCCCATGCATTACTCGTGTTTATTCCCTATGCGTTTGAACATTTGCAGTAATAAAAAATTATAACTCGGTAAGTAAATCTAAACTAGGAACATATGGTGTTTTTTGCTCACTTTCCATTAAGTAATAAATAGATTATTTTAAAAGTAACGTTACGTACAGTATGTCAAAAACAGTGTTACGATTAAATATCGTTATATAAAGAATTTAAAAATGTAAAAAAGATTTATGCAATATTTTAAGATCTTAAGCAATGAAACTCATATATTTAATTTTATTTACATTTTTCCTTTTCACCTTATTTTACATACTTGCGTTAATAATTTCAAAATTTACCACATTGGCTTATCACACAGTTTTTTATTCTTCAGGTATAATATACAATTAAAAATGATAAGAGAATTAAAGAAGAATATGTTTCGTAAATACTTAGTTTTGAGTTAAGAAATTAGCATCCTTAAAATCTTAACTAATTAGTCTACAGTTAATTTAGTTATGGGCTGAATATTCCAAAACAAACATGTATTGCATTAAAGTGATTGAACTGCAATTTAATTTTTTCATTCATTACTTAAGATTTTCAAAACTTAGTGTTCCGTACATGATCTGATTACAACATTAAAGTAATTAAAATACTCTATGAACATGCATATCTAAACTTTGTAATGCCATTGATAAAAGAATGCAGTAATGCCTTAATAAAATGTAACCGTAATGTCACCTCATAAACATTTTAGGAATTTCCTTTAATGAAAACATTGCCTCAGATAAATATTATTGTCCAAAACAACATTTCAAGTGAAATATTTAAATTAATATATCAGATTCCCTCATAATTTTTCTTTGCTTTGAAGGCTATACCCTCTTGTTTATACGTGTTCAATGATCGATACAATCCCACCTTTTTTTAACTTTAAAAAAATGAATAGACATGCAATGAATCTTAAAATTGTTCTCCATGTGTTTATAAAACAATGTTCATAATGTTAAATTTTTTTTCATATAATTTACTCACTAATTAGAGAAGTTCAATTAAAAAACACTATCACTTAAAATTGACAATTTCTACATGGATTTTATATAACCAGGTATGAATTTTATCACCAGAAAAATTATAGTTATTACACATATGCACACATACAGATATTACAAGCACAATAGTGTCATTGATTTTGACAGAAGTGTATAATAATTTAATTATACGAAAAACTGATATTTTCTGTGTAAATAGTTTAATACATTCCCATTTATCGAACAGTTATTAATTCTTTAATAGATGCGTAATAGATTAGCATCTACACCTATAATATGAAAAACTGATATTTTCTATGTAAATAATTTAATAAATTCCCTTTTATCGAACAGTTATTAATTCTGTAATATATGTGTAATAGATTAGCATCTACACCTCTAATACGAAAAACTGACATTTTCTATGTAAATAGTTTAATACATTCCCTTTTATCGAACAGTTATGAATTCTTTAATAGATGCGTAATAAATTAGCATCTACACCTCTAATACGAAAAACTTATATTTTCTATGTAAATAATTTAATAAATTCCCTTTTATCGAACAGTTATTAATTCCTTAATATATGCGTAATAGATTAGCATCTACACCTACACTTATAATACGAAAAACTGATATTTTCTATGTAAATAATTTAATAAATTCCCTTTTATCGAATAGTTATTAATTTTTTAGTATATGCGTAATAGATAGAATTTACATCTATAATACGAAAAACAGATATTTTCTATGTAAATAATTTAGTAAATTCCCTTTTATCGAAGAGATATTAATTCTTTAATATAAGCTTAATAGATTAGCATCTACACCTATAATATGAAAAACTCTAATCTTCTGTTTAAATAATAATTCAATAAATTCTCTTTTTATCTAACAATTATAAGATCTTTGATATATGCGTAGCAGATTAGCAGCTTCACCTCTAATACGAAAAACTGTTGTCTTCAATCTAAATAATAATTCAGTGAATTCAATTTTATCGAACAATTATTAATTATTTGATATAAGCGTGATAGATTAGCATCTAAACCTTTGATACAAAAAAAAACTTATATTTACTATGTCAATAATAATTCATTAAATTCCCTTTTATCGAACAACTGTTAATTCTTTAATATATCCGTAATAGATTACCAACTACACTTCTAATACGAAAAACTAACAACTTCTGTATAAATAAAAAATTCAATAAATTCCCTTTAATCGAAAAATTATTAATTCTTTGATAGTTGCATAATATTAGAATCTTAAATCTCTTATGCCAAAATCTCATACTTTCTATGTAAATAATAATTTAATAAATTCAGTATTATTGAATGATTATCAATTCTTTAATAGATTAACATCTACACCTCTAATACGTAAAAATTATATCTTGTGTATAAATAATTCAATGAATTCCCTGTTATCGAAAAATTATTAATTCTTTAATAGTTGCGTAATATTAGAATTTTAAACCTCTAATACAAAAACATCTACGTAAATAATAATTCAATAAATTCAATATTATTGAAAAATTATTAATTCTTTAATATATACATTATAGATTAGCTTCGACACCTCTGATTTTAAAATGCTCTTGGTAAAAACGTCTGAATGTAAATTTTACGTTACTTTCAAGTTCATATCTCAAGATAAATGGAAAAGTATTTCATAGAAATCATTTCCAAGCACTTTAAATTATTTTCATGCCCTGCTGCTCCCCTCGGTGGTGAGCATAAAGATCCAATAATAAAAAAAAATATATAAAAAAAATGCTACAAAGAATCCGCCACTGAAAACCTCTTTTGTCAGCAAAATTTCGTATTGATTGGGACATAAAAAGGATGAAAGTTTCAAATAAAATGTCGATTCATTTATGTCGATATTTGGATCATTTCATTTGAGTTCATTTACAAATTTTTGAATGTAGCGCTTACATTTTTACTAACAATGCACAAACTGATTAAAAAAATTATTAGAAAATGTAATAATGAACAAATCAAACCATTTGGAATTCTTCGTACGGCGAATGGGAATTCCTGAATTTATTTCAGGTTTTTTTTTCCATGATTTTAAAAATTCTAACAAAATACACTCTAACGTAGTAATAAAAAAAATCGGTACAGATTTAGACGTGAATTCACATACTGCTATAAGAAGTACCATAAATATTTAATTGGATGATACACTTTTAATTACATAGATAACTAATACCATCTAAATTACATAGTTAATAAAAAAATTGATATAGGTCAGTATGAGTAAAATAAGATATAAATACATTAAAATGCATGTATCAATAAATACAAAAAAATCAAAGGAGCAAGCTCCTTTAAATATATATATATATACTCATGGACAAAAAAATTAGCGCACCAAGAAATAATTGCGGGATCATAACGAAACTTGCAATGAAGGTACATGCGGGGAGATATGAAAATGATTAGAAATGCAGCGTGATTGCGCATTACGTATAGCCGGTAGAGGGCGTTGAACATCGTACTCTGTGGAGTATAAAACAGGTAACCAAAGCTTGTTTGAGTGTGCTGAATCACTTACAAAGGAAGAGCTGAGATAGACATGCCATTACGCCGTGTTCGAAGACAATATAAGCAGTTGTCGCAGTTTGAGAGGGGGGAGAATCGTCGGGATGATGGAAGCTGGGTGGTCAGCTAGGCGAGTAGCTCGTCAATTAGGCCGCTCTGATTGTGTTGTGAGGAGGTGTTGGGACCAGTGTACACGAGAGATGTCATGTACACGAAGACCAGGCTCAGGACGCCCTCGACAGACCAGTCGTCGGGAAGACCGCCACATCGTAAGAAATGCACGTGTACATCCAACTGCTTCATCGGCCTCCATCCAGGCACAGGTAGCACCTTCACTAGGGGCCTATGTGTCTTCTAGAACCATACGATGGCGCCTGGCTGAAAGACAGTTGGTATCGCAGCGCCCATTACGTGTGCTGTCCTTGACGCCCACCCATCGACGCCTCCGTTTGGAGTTTTGCCGCGCACGAGGAAATTGGACTGCAGCGGAATGGAACCAGGTCGTCTTTAGCGACGAATCCAGATTCAATCTCGGCATTGATGACAATCGTGTTCGTGTGTGGAGAGCCCGTGTGATGCTGGTGTGATGGTATGGGGTGCCATTGCCTACAATACACGGTCACCCCTAGTATTGTTAAGTGGCACCATGACAGCCCAGCGGTATGTTCATGAAATCCTGCAACCACATGTGTTGCAACTCATGCAACGGCTCCCAGGAGCCATTTTTCAACAAGACAATGCTCCGCCTCATACGGCAAGGGTGTCACAAGACTGTCTCCGCACTATTACTACCCTTCCTTGGCCTGCCCGATCCCCAGATTTGTCTCCAATCGAGCATATCTGGGATCATTTGGGACGACGAGTTGGGCATCCCACGAGTTTGAACGAACTAGAGGCAAGGTTACAGCAAATATTGAACGAAATGTCTCAAGACATCATACAGAACTTGTATGACTCAATGCCCGATCGTATCGCATCGTGCATTCGCGCTAGAGGGGGGTCCAACGGAGTATTAACTCCTCCGTTCTTTTGCCTTTTTCTCTGAAATAAATTATCCTTTTTCATTGATTTTCTTATCATTTACTTATATCAAAGTAGTCATTACGTATGTAAAATTTCGTTTCATTTTGACGACTCCTTCTTGATGCGCTAATTTTTTTGTCCATGAGTGTATATATATATATATATATATATATATATATATATATATATATATATATATCGGATTTGCTTTCTTTTTGCCCATTTAATTACATATTTATCCGAACATCTTGAGAATCATTTTTCACCTGGCAGTCTGGTGGTCCGGTGGCGAGGACACACATAACACTTAAAACTCCATCAAGCATTCAAGGTGTTGACACAATAGCCATAAAACATTCCAATTGATTTTCCGAACATTATTTATTTAGATCCAAATCAGGTACTCAGCTCTAATAGCAGATTACGCCCCATCCCCTTTAAAATCTGTGCGCCCAACTGCACACGTCTTTTACCGTTGTTACCTCTCCATGGCTCTAAACTAACCCCTTTGTTCTTAAGCTTTTAACTGACGCGCTATGACGATCATTACTTATTCATGATGTCATATCGAATGTTCTTTTGCTGACCTAAACACTTTCTTTCTTAGCGCCAAGCTTCAAGGCTATACGTCTACTTTAACTTATCGATGTGGTTCTCCGGAGATTGAATCAAGCCGACCGTTTAATTCTATTTTCACTGCAATGCGTTACTCTGATTATTTGAAACTCCCAGAGTTTAATTGCTAAATCCTATACTTTATAACTAAAATCCCATTTTAAGGTCGCGCGATCTCCCCTCCCCCCCATATTTTAGCCTCACACACACACACACACATATATATATATATATATATATATATATATATATATATATATACAGAGGCTGTTCACACATTTTTAGACGATGTATATTGTATTCATAAAACTAAATTACATAAAATTCTTGTGTTTTAAATGTTCTATTTGTCATCCCTTATTCTGAACTATCTTTCGACACCTCAATTTCCAGGATAATAATGCCTTTTGAAGTGTCAGAAGAGGTATTCTATCCCATTCCTCCTGAACATCTTTCCAGAGTCCTGTAAGAGATTTGGGACGATGTTTGGATAATGCAGATTTTAAAAGTCCGAAAGCACAAAAATCCATAGGTGATACATCAGGAGATTTAGTAGGGATATCAGTGAAGGGTATAGCCTTGATACCAGTTTTTTGTTCCATCTCTTTTAGGAAATTTTCAGTGGATTTTGATGTGTGACTGCTAGCTTTGTCCTGATGGAGTCTCACAGATTGATGGCACTGTGGGTAAAGCGATGGTATTTCATTCAGAAAAATTAACGATTAAATATGTTCCTGATAGTATTTGGAGTTAATCTTGACATTTTTTTCCACTCTCTTTATTTTTAACTTGCCATTATAAGAAAAACCAGCAACAACCATGAATCCCTTAGAAAAACTTTCTTTCGATTCATTGAACCATGTACTTAAATTTTTTTCTCCCCTTTTATGATAATAAATGGCTCTTTTTTTGTTGCAATCATTTAAATACACCCATGATTCATATATTGTGACAATTGTTTTCCATTTTTCTTTGGATAAGTGTTTCTCATATAGAATTCTGCAGCGTGTCCTGCGTTCAGCGATATGATTTGGAAGAAGACGATGCACATTGCGTTTTTCGCTTTCTTAAGATTTAAATCAACGTTTGTCATTTTGTTTACAGTGGACACCGAGCATTTTAATGATTTTGCAACTGTCCTTTGACTAGGGGGATTTTCTTTTAACATTAAACAACGTACCTTTGCAATAGTCGAAGATTTCCGTTTTTTCCTTGGATACTTGTTTGGAATTTTTGTCCCACTCGAGGCTCCAATTTGACGTTTTTTCCTTTCTTGTTGACGATATTACCTATCGACGCTTTAGATATCACAAAACCATGACTCTCACATCGTTTTTGGATAACGGAGTATGCATATTTCTCTCCGGAAAGAGCATAAATGTAGCCTTCGAACCACTGCTTTGTTAAAAACGCCATTTTGAATATAAACAAAACTTTCAAGCCGCAGACGATAATTTTGACTTTTGAAAATATAGTACAATTGCAATTATTTCTTTTGCAGCAAAAAAGATTTTTTATTACCGTTTACCAAAATCGTCTAAAAAATGTGCGAACAGCCTCTGTATATATATATATATATATATATATATATATATATATGTGTGTGTGTGTGTGTGTTTGTTTGTCTGTGTCCCTGCGTAGTATTATATTTATAAGTCTCCTGACCTAAAATCAGGATTAATTCAGCCCTGATTTAAAACTTTTGATAGACTGTTAATGAAAACAAATGAAATTTTGTCAGCTCGTTATGGAATTTACACATTCTAACATTTCCTGTGTATATAACTACATTTCTCCTTCTAGATTTGTTTCTACTATTATCAAATGAGGAGCTATCTCTTAAATTACATGCTGTTATTTTATTACATTTCATATCATGATAAGATTCACCTGCAAAATTATGAAATACAAAACATAATTTTATTTGAATATATAATGTTTTCCATGCATGCGTCATTATATATTATTTATAACGTATAATGAACGCTGGGAGGGGAAAATTTAATATTTTTGTAGCAAATAAATAAATGTCAAACATATTTAGTTGACAATGCAATATTTTAAAATTAGCAAAAGTTTTTCTCAATTCTATTTTCCTCTAGGCTGAGGAATCAAGTAGAAATAGATAATGCTCAGAAACAGTGGGTGCCAAAGTATATATCTGTAAAATATTTAACGATTTCATACTATGTACTGAACTTATTTTAAAAACGAATTTCACTTAACTATTATCATTCATTATTAACGTACTTTTGTAATTATCTTATGTTAGAGAATATAACTAGGAAAAATGTGGAGAACTGATATAAAAAAATGTACTTTTTTCACTTATGGAATGTCTTTATTCAAATTTCTTAGTGCATTTTACCGATAAAAAAACCAGTGTTTTCTTACGACTTTTTCAGTGATAAGGTAAATATAAAGCATTATTCATTTATACGTTGAATAATATGTGATATTTATAACGCAAAAGTATAAATTCTCTAATGATATGTAAAATCATTTTGTAGAACACTATTAATACTGAAAATAATTTTACGAATAAGCAAGTATCTAAATTTAGTTTCATAGATACGTTAAGTTTCCACCTCAGATGTGACGTTTTGAGAAAGAAGCTGTAATAAAACAGTTGCTTGTCTGACTGATAGATAACGCACAGACCAAACCGCTGGACCTAAAGAGCTTAAATTTTGTATTGCGATTCTTCCTATACTGTAGGGGTGAACTAAGAAATATTTAAAAAAAATTCTTCTTAGATTTTTTTAAATTAAATTTTTAAGCTGTTTTTAACTTTTTAAAGTTTGCATTTATATAGTAATCTGAGGATTATAAAATTTATATCACGAGAAATATCATAAAACTTCCTTTAAAATGAAATCTTTTTCGAATCTTTACCTCCATTTTCTGATGTTTGGTGATTTTTTAAAGATAAATTTTTAGAATTTATTTATTAAATATTGATCACGTGGTTTCTTTTCTTTTTGTGATTCTTTAATTTTTCTTCACGTGCATAGCGACGAAATAAATTGACAAAAGGAATATTAAAATACGGTTAAAGATAAAATTTAACCCCTAGACTAATTGCGATGGAAGTTTTTAAAGAATTTGATTCAAATTAGTATGTTTTATGGATATTAAACATACAAATCAATTTCATACATTGACCGTTGTATTTAATTTGAATATTTTCTTCTACATTATTTTGTCTATAAAAATATCCGTTACGATTTTTTTTATAAATAAAAAATAAATTTATATATATATATATATATATATATATATTTACATTTATTGGATACATAGACCGTTGTATTTAATTTCAATGTACTCCGTAGCGAATTACAGGTATTGAGCTAGTTCCCATATGCAAAGTTTTCAGCAATGAAATACCGATATCGGGTTCAGAAAAATCTATCAGTCACTAATAAATACAAAATAACACTTGTCAAGTCAAATCACACCACTGTATGACGACTCATTCATTCATCATCGACTCATGAGTATGGTGACTCACTCAAATTTCTTGGTACATTTTACCGATAAAAAAAATAACTGTTTTCATAAGACTTTTTCAGTGATAATATAAATATAATGCATTATTCTTTTATACGTTGAATTATGTATAATATTTATATGCAAAAGTATAAGTTCTCTAATGAGATGTAAATTCATTTTCCAGAATACTAGTAATATTGAAATTTTCGTAAAAAAATAATCAAGTGTCTAAGTTTAGTGTCATAGATATGTTAAGTTTCCACTTTAGAAGTGAGGAAAGAAGCTTTAGTCTTTTATTGTCCATTTGCAAAGTGGCCGGCAATAAAATACCGATATTGGGTTCAGAAAAATCTATCGGACGCTAAAAAAAAACCACTTGTCAAATCAAATCACTACTGTATGGCGACTCATTCATTCCCCTGATAATCCTGTGTACAAATAGGCCGAGAAACGTAACCGGGGGAGGGAATCAGATGTCATCCGGCTTACAATTTCATTTTCCTCTGGGACTCATCTGATAAGGGGCATTTCTTTTGAGCGACATAAAACGAAAACAAAGAAAGACAGGAAGCCAAAATAAGAAGAGTGTCACGACTGTCGGATAACGTTTGGGGGCAATAATTCCATAACGTACATTTCTGCGATATTAGCGGAATAATCTCTGATTATAAATTTGTTTTCGTCCAGAGGCAGAAGCAGAAATTCTCCTCTATTGTTTGCCCTCCGACTGATGCTTTCATTGCTCTGTATCAAGAATTCATTTTTTTCCCTTGTAATTAGGATCACTGACAAGTATGTCTTTCTGACTCACCTTCAATGAAGAAAAGAACCTGCTAAATGAAAAATTTGCTTAGCGAATAAAATAATATACGTGTTGCTTCAGCTTTCGCTCGCCTGATTTATGCATTTTTAGGGAATAAGTATAGAATGCAGCTGGTTTGAGAGATTATATATTGATTTTCTGTCCCTTTTAGCGTAAAATTCTTTCTTGGAAAAATAAATATTAAAAAAATACGCCAACCGCTTGAATGCCTGCCATTATGTTACACTTGTTATTCATACCGTATGAAGAAATCTAGCTAATTTCTATACTGTGCCGAAATGAAGGTTTATATTTTAGAAAATTAAGTTGAATATTTTAACAAATTCCGGTTATTCATTAGTGAAATATCAGAATCAGCTAATTCTCATTACCCTTAGTAATCTCTTTTTTGCTCTTCACGAAAATAGTTTATGATGAAGATTTATCACTTAATGTTTATTTGGCATGTTTGGAAAATTTTACCCTTTTTCATCTGAATTTAAGGCCACTAATGACCAAATAGTTTATTTACCGCATCCTAAGATTTAAATAGATTTATCTTATGCAAAAGTATTGTATTTAAGTCGACAGATTTAACCTAAAAACGCCATCTTTCACCTAAATTTTGTAACGAATCGGTCGGGAAATATAATTGAAAATACATGCAATTGTGTAAACTGCCGAAGATTTTTAGCGAAAGCTATGTTACCTCGTTTTCACCCATATCAGACGTAACGTAATCTGACAATAATGAATTTAACGTATACTAATTATGACAAATGGGAGTTGAGACTAATTTTAAAAGTTTTATACTACAAAAACAATTTTTGTCAAATATAGAGCTATTTTATGAAATCCCAGATATCCGCTTTAAAAGGTACTTAATAAAACAAGAAGTCTGGTAGGGGGAATATTCATTTACTTTCAGTATAAAGTTATCATAAAACAGAATTTACAAAATCTCACTATATCATCCTATCTCTCATATACACCTAAATATGTCCCTGTTCAAATTTATTCTACTATTTCTTTTTCATTTACTCCATTCACTTTAATAAATTTAAGAGACTGGCTTCATATCACTGGAGTCTATCTACAGACCTGAAAATCATAACTGAACACATTTTTCTTGATTTCAGCAGTTAATCTATACATATAAAATCCAATTACCACTCACAGACTGAGCACTGTATCGCCGGAACCGTAAGCCTAGGAAGCTGAAATTTTGTAGGGAGGTTCCTCTTATGCTCTCGGTTCTTGATAAGAAATATTTTCGAAAGGTTTGAGCAGCTAGGGTGTTAAAAGGGGCTTAACTCTCCCCCCACCAAAAAAATATTCTAAACCCTGTATTTAACAATGGATTTCAACCGGATTACTATTAAATAAAAGTAAGGCTTAAGAAACATATACAATCAGAGTTTCATTAAAATAAACCTAAAAAGGAGGTGCTAAAATAATTTGAAAATTAAATTTTTTTCAAATGTGTCCCATTGCATTATTTTTTTCGTTTTAAATCTTTATGTAGTATAAAAGCCAAATATCACACAATCACTGACTGATCTATGTATCTGCGGAGCCATAAGTCCTAGGAAGCTTTAATTATGTATAATGGTTCCTCTTAGGCCGTAGGTGCTCGTTAAGAAACCTTTTTGAAAATTTTTGATTTTAATATGGTGAAAAGGGAATTAAACCCCGCAAATTAAAAAAATCTTAAATTTATATTTAATGCTAGATCGCGGTCGTTAAATTACATGCGATACACCTATGAGGAATGACAACACTTTACTGCTAAAATAAATTTAAATTAAATCAACCAAATGACATTCCACCGCGAAGCAAGGGTATTCATCTAGTGTTATCATATAAAAGCATTTACAAAATCTCACAATTCCCCTAGCAGTGATTTCCATATGACTTGCGCCTATCTATAGGCCTGAAAATCCTAATTAAACACGTCTTTCGTAATTTCTGCACTTAATGATATCATGTAATTTCACTTACAGGAATCTCACAATTACCCTAGTCGTCCTGTACACCTCAGCTTGTCCTTATTCGTATATCTTCTACTAGGTTTCGCTTTTACATTTTATTCCATCTACTTTAGAAAATTTAAGAGATTGGTTTAATATAACTGGAGTCTATTTATAGACAAGCAAATCATAACTAAACACGTCTTTATTGATTGCTGCAGTTAAGAGATCTTTCAGAAAGTAGAATACTACAAATAAAATATCTTTTAGTCTTACATTTTACTCCTTCCACTTCAGAAAACTTAAGAGATTGGCTTAATATAACTGGAGTCTATTTATAGGCAAGCAAATCATAACTAAACACGTCTTTCTTGATTACTGCAGTTAAGTGATCTTTCAGAAAGCATAATACTACAAACAAAATATCTTTTAATCCGAAAAAGAACACGTTGTTGAAGGAAGTCACTTCAGGGAAGTTTCAAAATTCGGTGATTGTGTTACATCTATATACCCCTGGAAGGTAGATATAATTATGTTAGAGAATTCCTCACATCTGAAGAAATACCTACATTAAAATTTATCCTTGGGGGAAAATCTCCTGATATTAACCTTCCTGGTGTCAGAGAAGACATTTTAAAATATAAGATTTTTTTTTGGAAATTTTAGATTTGCTACTTCGGATGAAACAGGCTGTAAATCATGGAGTTTAAGTGAATAAAATATTTAGCCTGTGGTGGACGTCTCTGGTAATTTTATATTTTCTTTAAGAGCATGATGCCATTAAGTTAATCTCTAAACTGTCATCGCATCCATTTAGAAAGAGAATGAATGAGAGATTTAAAAGGGAATGTCCCTAGAGCAACAAGTTGACACTTGTGGTATAATGATTCATGTCACAACTTCTTACACTACAATACTTTCTCAAAAGAAGAGGTTAAAGCTCAATTCTGACTGCTGAATTTTATTCAAAATATTAAATGGAACTGAGACATAATTAATTTTACAGTAATTTATGTCTTAACTTTCTATCCCATGATTACTTATAGATGGTGGAAATGAAATTTAATTATTCTGGATAAAATCTTTCAAGCTATGCAAAACACTAATAATGCACATTTCTTCTATCTACGATAATTTTCCCGTAGTTGATATTTTTTTTATTTTTACTGAAAATTGAAATTAATAATTTCACAGTGCATAAAGGATAATTTAATGTCAAAATACATAGTTCTTTACAATGTTTTGCTAGTTGCTAAGCAAGATAGAAAAATTTTCCGTCAGAATATTTATTTAGCCTATTTTTTTATTAAACTCCTGCTAGACTTTCACACAGTCTTTTCATAGAAATCTTAAATTATGAAATGTTTAAATGCAAAAGTACCATTTTTAGAGTTATGGCAGAAGAATTATGCATGCAAAAGTATTATTTACATTTTTGTCAATTTACATTTTTGTTTCCTAGCAAAGAGAGATAAAAGCATTCTAAAAGCTCAAATACTACGAGAAAAAATCCTCATTTATGAAGAATAAAAAACTATTTCTTTGTAACTTTTATTTACCTCTCATTATCCCAATCGTTCCAAAAAAGGATTTTTAGATCTTAATTTGATTGTTGCATAAATTAGACTTCTTTTTCACCGATTTCTTCATAAATGTCTTTTAGGTATGATATCAAGACTGTAGAAACATAAGCTGAATATGGATCTTACACGAGATAGAAGCATAACATCGTTGTCATTATTTTATGACCATACACAATGAACAATATATTCCTAAAAAGGTCTTAGTTATAATGTTTAAATTGTGATTATAACTTAGGACGGAATAATTTTTAGATAATTATTCCGTCAAAGAATATTTTCTAAATAATAAAATATGACTAAAATAAAAATGTCTTCATTATTACTGGATCTTTTAGTTGACGCTACTAATGAAATAATGACCTTGTGAGGACTGCCGAGTTATGTATTTTTTAATCCAATTAAGAATCTGCTTCTTTAAATACATATAGTTTATTCTAAGACAGAACACGGCACAAACTAACTTAGGACGACTAGTTTACAATAGAATAACACTATTTACATGAAAAATATAACAAAATTATCTCAAAGTTTCGAAGAACATGTCACACACGTCCGGAGTCTAAATTACCTCCGACGTTCTCTACGGTACCACTTACCTTGCGATAGATGGCGTTATCGTACCTGTGACGCTTTGTCCTCTGACTCTAGAGACTTAACCATATAAACATGTGTATGTAGACGTATACCATTGATATTATATTCTGTAAATCTCTTATGTCATGCATAAGAGATGCATGCTGTATGCATGCACTTCTTTCATTATATATTTCCTTAAATTTAGAAGCTGTGTGGTTATATACATACTTAATATGTGAGTTTTCACAAATATGTAAACGTTTATAAATTATTTTTAACGTATAACTGTTTATATATGCCTATAACGGTTTATATACAGCAATTTTCTTCTTTAACACTTCGGTGGGGACATAATTCTTTTCCAGCTTAGTAGGAACATCTGCCTAGAAAGAAGATATAGATGGAATATCTCTTTCCCAGGTATTCCTAACTAGAAATTCAGAGGGTATTTATGGTTTATTACATTTCATGGTAGCCATAATCGTCAAACCATTTCTCCTTAACCCTTCAGCGGGCGAGCCCGTGTACAAAGTGCAACATTTTCGTAATTTTGAATGGTTTGTTTTTACATGCAAGGTTTGAAGGTTCTAAGCAGTTTCTATTTATAGATACGCCCTTTCTAATGCAAGTCTGATCTTCTGACCCTTGTATTCCTTTCCATTCATTGGTAGTTGTGATTTAACGGTGATAAACCAGTGATTACAATGCTACAAAGGCAGGAGTTGATGCTGTCGATCAAATGCGCAGCTATTACACGGTATCCTGCATATCACGAAGATGGACAATCTCATTGTTTTTTAGGGTTTGGGACATAATAGGAATCAATTCGCAAGTTGTCTTTAGATGCATTAAACTGGACAGTTTTGAAATAAGGCGATTATATCTGCATTCTTTGACCTTTAATTATAAATATATCTCAATATTATCAACATTTTATATCTTGTCATAAAACGCAGAATTATTATTTTCAATTTGAAAAAAAAAGTTTATTACAAAAGGAATAATCAAGGTTGAAAGAGTCGTTGCATTTTGTGCCACTCGCGCCTGCTGGTGGTCCAAAAATTAGCACGCCCGCTGAAGGGTTAATTTTTGACCAGCTTCTATTGAACAGAACCAATTATCACAGGTTATATTTCAGTTCGTTTTGTAGAGGCATTTAGTTAGTCGAACGAGTGATTGGGTTGGGATTATTAATTTTTGCTCTGATTAATCTAATTTTTACCTGAACAATAGTAGGCTGGCGCCACGAATCACCCTTCCAAAATGAAGATAAATTGTTGACTGAAGCATATGTAGACTCACAGTATCCAAGGTCGAAGGGGGGGGGGGAAGCTTTCAATAAAGAAACCATAGCTGTCTGAGAGACACATGTTCCCACAGGAGGGTCAAGTAAATTTTCCCTGTAAACATCAATAATGTTTACAGGGAAAATTTTGTAAGTTTTCATTTTAAAAATAGAAATATTTAAAAGACTCCTAAAAAAATCTTTTAAATTTAGATCAATTAAAGTATGAAAGATATATTTAGACATTACATTGATGCGCTGAAGAATTAAACCCCTTCCATGTATATGGCTGCTGTGGCTCCAAATAATTTAATTGTATGATTAAATCAGATGCATGGTTTCTAAGAATAACTTCTTTTACAGATAAAGTTAAAAATTTTAAAAAAAGTTACATAAGCCTCTCAAAACATCCGCAAATTTTTACTTTCATTCTTCCTCCTAATGTACTTTTAATAACTTTAAAACTATTAGTGCTGACACTTGTGACAAAACCGAAACATCCTTTGAAAGAAACTTCTACCATTAATTTATCTACCATTTAGAATGTTAAAATCACAATTAGAATCCTCGAAAATTGTTCCAGCTAATAATTAGATGCATTAGTTAAGAGGGAAAGTTATTTGGTATAAACGATTTCTTGCTAATTTACTTGATTTATGCTTGTGCAAAATAAGACATTTGCAGGAATGGAAAATAATTTAATCAGTTAAATACAGGAGTTAAACTGCAGGGCATTTGTCTTTGGAGAATGAAAGTAAACTTTGTATGTAATAAGACACTTAAATAAAAACTATACGCATCTTCATAATCGGAGAGTAATAAAATACTAGTTTTTTATGTTTTAATTGCACGAATATATTAAAAAAATAAGAAAACATTTGCCTTTAAAAATTCAGTGAAGACAACTAAAAACATACACGCTATAATCGACCATCGGTACATCCATACTAAGTTCACTCACATTAAATTAAAATAAGATAAACATTATAGCAGAGAAGACACAATTGTTGCCCTGAAATTTTGTAAGAACACAAGCCCAGTGAATTCATCGTAGCAGAAATGAATGACGGGATTTTTATTCTGCTGTGTACTAATCCTACTAGATTATCTCACCTCAATGTTAACCTGTGGAGAAAATTTATCTACTATTTACAGCTACATAAATGGTGATAATCAAATAAAAATGGTATTTTCAGATAGCCTGAGCTTTTCTGCACCTTGCAATACGAATCATTTCGTTTCAATTCATCAAAGAATTTGTCGGTGACATTAGCCATTTTACGGAGCCTAGCTTATGTGGGGTCTGAGATTCTAGACGCAGGTAAGCGGGAGATGGCACCAATTGTGACGTTATGTAACAATGACTCTCTGTAGGTGATAGAGGGGATCGTTAGTGGACAACGAGGATTAGCGGTGTTTTGCGGGTGGTCATCAGCTGTTTGCAACATTACGTAAAAGGGGCGTTTTGGGATAAGTAAGAGGTTAGCGAATGAGAGATTTTAAAGTGTAGAGACTCAGCAAATAAAAAGATGTGAGTTTCCTGACTGTCTGGTGAAATGGTTCCGGAGGCGGGAACGTTTAGGAGAATTAAAATATTTGAAGTGAGTTTTGGAAATTAAAAAAAAGTCAGTCGGAGTCCAGGAGCCCTCATCCTGGGTCGGCTGAAAAAAATCTATCTCTGTTTGACTGCCCAAAGCCCGGTCGAATCTTCCCGGAGCTGGTACCTATTTCGGGTAGCAAAAATAAATACAACGAAGGAGTTTTATAAGTAGAAACTCGGTGGATCCTTCCCGAGAAAGAAAGCCTGTGTGGCGTGGAGACCGCTAGATTTTCCCGGATACAAGATAAAGACGTGCTGCTGAGAAAGAGACTAGAGTGCCCCATCATTTGAAAAGGAGACTACAGTGCCCCATCATTTGAAAAGAAGAGACTACAGTGTCCCATCTTTCGACGTGAGTCTACAGTGCCGCATCAACTTTACGGAAGAGTCCCCTACCAGAGAGGAGAGTCGACACCTAACCCCAGTGATTCCCTCAACTAAAGGACGTGAGTGCTTTCTCTTGTTTTTGTCTAGTTCAGATCCCACGGTTGCTATTGATGGTAAGTTCGGGTTTACGTGATTGAAATATAGTATATTTTGTGATAGGAGATTTTAGAATTTTGTTTAGTTAGTATTACGCTCCCTGAATCAAGAAGTTAAACTAGAGAGAACCCTTCTTCATTTGCTGGGGATTTGATAATAAGCAGATCAACTGACATATTAATTGAATCTTGATGAGATGAAAATGTAAATATAGAAAAATAGTGTAAATAAATAAGTTTTTTAAATTTTTATCTTAAACCTTGAATCAGTATTATTTATCTGGTGTGCGTTTAGTTATGAGCAAAATTGATTTAGCAGATCAAACTGGTTTTAAATTTGTTCGTAAATTGCTAATCACGTCTAGAGCTTTGGGTTACAAAATAAATAATTTAAAACACAACGCACCCAACTACCCCTTTATAAAATAAATAATTATTGTACTACCACAAAATAATCACGCCCAATAAAATAAATGGACAACAATACGGCAATATTACTTTTTACATTTTCGTGCTCGGAAATTTGATTCAGTAACTTCTAAAACTAGGTACAAGACTAAATTGCATATTAGACCTAATAGATACAACATTCTATGTAAATGCCAGATAAATTTTCGTTATTTAGCAAAATTACAAATCGTTGGTCTTTTTTTCTACAAAAAGATTTTTGTTTCATGTAAAATATCATCAACAAATGTTGTTATAGAACAAGAATGCTCTTTGTGTACTTATTTCTACCAAAAACCTCATCAAAGAGACATCGGGTTGGATCCGACCCGACCGTACCATCTATTTCATCTCCAACCACTGTACTGTTAGAGGGTTAAGTCTAAGGGCTTAGATGAATCAGGAAAAAACACAGAAGTTGATACATAAAATTCACTTACTCATGTATTCTCATCAATAAAAAAGAACTGTTTTTTTTCCATCTTTTTTCCTGCTAATACAGTATCTACCAACTACTAGCAAATCTCCGGGTGCACCCCTCAGTGACAAAAAAAATTGAACTCTTACATCTTTTCAAGACAGTAGACAACAGTACAACAAGCTCTAATGAAAAATCTAGAACATTTGTATGTACACTTTTAGTTGCTACGTAAGCGACTTCACATGTTAGAGAAATGAGCATCAAAGCAAAACCTGCATGGTAATCAGTTTCAAAAAATACCGGAGAGTATTTCGCATCAGAATCTTTTATAAGCGCGTGATAAAAAAAGAAAAACATACGAAGTAGAGGGAAACATATGGGTAACAGAAAACGATTAGTGGTTTAGAAAGGCAAATATTTTTTTAGAATTAAAATACATGTATAAGCCTATACGATAAATTGCAAAACATAGGTTCTAAATCTAATTTTATGGGCTTATAAATGAAATCGGATATGGACACAAAAAAGGGCAAACTCACTTTTATTCTAGATAAGGGGACTCCAAACTACGGCCCGCGAGCCAACACCGGCCTGCGAGCACCACCAATCTGGTCCGTTATCCGGCCCGCCATAGTTTATTTTGATTACATTGTAAATAAGATAATCATAATCAGATGTTTTTATTTAACGACCAATTAAAAAACACAATAACTGACATACATAATGAAATTGGACATTTTAACTGTAATTAATGATATGAGATTTATCCTAAAAATTTAAAACAAAGGACATACATAAGTAAGTTACATAATGGAATTAAACATTATAATTATG
Organism: Dolomedes plantarius; assembly: GCA_907164885.2. Lineage (NCBI taxonomy): Eukaryota > Metazoa > Arthropoda > Arachnida > Araneae > Dolomedidae > Dolomedes > Dolomedes plantarius. Next base: position 130,558,504 of record OU015497.1, on the reverse strand, counting down.
AAATGAGATTTATGTAGCTCTAACTTTCCACTGACAATTGTTTGCAGTTGTGGATCAAGTTTACTAGTGAAAATTATCGGCAGCCACTTCAAATGCTCATCAGTTATTTGGATCTGCAAATATTTTTTTTGTCTATTTCATTTTGGAGAATGCTTTTTTCACACAGGTAAGTAGTGCCAAGAGCGAAAAAAAAGCCAGGGGAAAATTTATATAACAAAAATTTGCTCTTAATTCAAAACTAAAGTATGTTGGTATGGTGAGCGAGCTAGCTATGTCTTGGCCCTTGGGAATTACTGGAGGAGTCAGTGTGGCCCTTCGGTAAAAAAGTTTGGAGACCCTTGCTCTAGACTACAAATTCCCGTGTAAACCAACGGATTCCGCAGTTTTGGAAATGACGGAAGAAGTAGGAAATTGAACATAAACGTAAGCCCTTTTAATCCCTAAACCAGTGGTGTGCAAACTTTTTACGACCACGCCCCAATTTCTTTATATAAAAGATCAATCGATCCCTAATGGAAATTTTTAACAGTTGCAAAACTGTTTTTCAGTATCGGAAAAACATTCACAAAAAAATAGAAAAAAAATATGCAAAATTTACGAAACTATCTTTAAAATCAATGAACTGTAAATTGTGGGTATATATATCATCTTTGCATAAAAACAATTAAAAAAAGTCTCACTACCTTCTACATTTGTTTTTGCAAAATCTCAAGTGACCAAAAACTTCATATTGAAAAAAAAGTATGCATTTGTATTTCATTTATGTAAAAATTAACAAAAATCGAAATTAAAAGATGAGCAGTATTTCAAAATTATAAGCAATATATTAAATCATCATATAATTATAAACTTCGTTTATTTATAAAAACTAAAATTTAAAAAAATGAATAAGATGGGTGAGCCAAAACCTGGAATAATATGTGTTCAGTATATGTTGAAATATTTGAGAGTGCTATTCTCATATTACCTTCCGTGTTAGGTTTTAATCATTGTATGGTTTTTAGAGCTACTAAATTTGAAAACTCAGTATTCCCCAGATAGGTAGAAGCGAATAGAAGCAGTGTAAGCATAGCCTTGCAAGACTGTTTGACACCTAATATAAGAATATCATATATATTTTTAACATATAAAAAATAAAATATTAAATATATGTAATTCTAGAAAATTTTAAGCATATTTTTAGTTAAATATTTCAATAATATAAATTTATTTCAAACTATCCACAGCCCCACTGTGGGTCGCTACCCACAGTTTGCGCATCACTGCTTTAAACAAAAAGTACAGTGAAAACAGATTGAAAACTAGCATTTTAATGTATGAATTATGCCACATAAAAAATAAATAATTGTACAGTTTATTCCTCAAAAATACCAAAACGATACGATTTAATAACGGATATACAAAACTCTAATGGAAAACAATAAACCGTCAAATCCATTCCTTAAATATATATATATATATATATATATATATATATATATATATATATATATATAAATACACTGGTGGACAAAACTTAAGGACGGATGTTTCAGTAAACGATGGCAGGCGCAGAATCGAACGCAGCAGCTTGTGGGAATTTACATAAAGGCTTGATGCAATGCGAATCAAGGCGACTATGCAAATTTTTGATTAGCGGGCGTGTAGGTCACGTGATGTCATACAGATCGGTTCGCAGGCATTCGGCGCATGCAGCCAATGAGTGTTGGACGTTCCATTTGAACAGGTCGGACAAAAGTCGCGTTTTGAAAAGTGAGGTCATGTCTAGCAGACATCATTTAGATTATTTTACTCGCGGACAGATAATTGGAAAGCTGTGGGAAGGATGACAAACTACAGATGTTTCTAGGGAATTCGACATCACCCACAGTGTTTTTTTCAGGCTTTGGGAAGGATGTCAATCAAGTGTACAGTGCAGCAGGTACATGCCAGAAGGTCGTCCTCACAGTAAGACTGCCCAAGACGATCGTTCTAACGGCAAAAAGGAACCGGCGTAGTGCAGCTGGTCAAATGGCAAGTCAATTAATTTTATGCAGCCTTGGAACTCATATATCCTGGAAAACTGTTGCAAGGCGTTTGCGACAGATAGGACTATACGCCCAAAGACCTGTTGTGTGAGTCCACCTTGCGAGAGTTCGCAGTAGCTCCCGTATGTAATGCTGTCGTCTCCATCACCATTGGATGAAGGACGACTGGGGCAATGACCTCTTCCCAGATGACAGCAGTTCAGTCTCTCTTATCATAGTAGACGGCAACTGATAAGACGTGAAGCTGGTAGTGCTTATCGTTCAGAAAATATCCAGGAAAGGGGCCGATATGGTACTTGTCGCATCATGGTATGGGCAGGCATTGTAGAGACAGGCGAGTCACTATAACATGGAATAATGCCCCCTATCGTAGGGGAAGGGGTACTAAGCAGAACGAAGGGGGTGATTGCAGACTCCAGACGTATCTGATAGGCTGTCACAGAGAACGACGGAGGTGATTGTAGACTCCAGTCGTGTCTTATTTTTAGAGAGAAAAGTTCGGAGGTGATTGTAGACTCCGAACATAGCTGGTATTTGCTTTAGAGCGTTGAGGTTACGTTGATAATTTTTTCCTGTAAATATTGTGCTTCTACCTGTTATATATATCGTCTCCTGTACTTGTCCGTGCTGTGCTCTGTCTCATAATAAACTGTATGTTTTAAAAAAGAGCTGGTTCTAGTTTGAAAAAAAAGGGATTTTCAACCCGCCATCCGTCACAGGCATCATGGTCAATGACCGCACACCACAACATGTGCTTGAAACAGGGACCATGACCGCTGGAAGGTTCATTGCTGAAGTTCTGCTGCCTCATGTTCGCCTTTTCTGTGTTGCTGTCGGCGATAACTTTCTGTTCATGAATGATAACGCACCCTGTCGACGCGTCAACGCTCTTCAGAACTGTCTGGAGAGCGAGGATATTTATCTTATCATGTGGCTAGCACGTTCACCTAATCTCAATACAACAGAAAATATATGGGATGCCTTGGCGCGAACTTTTGCTGCTCGTCCATATCCTCCTACATACAAGCCGTCTCTCATCCATGCAGTTAAAGAGGAGTGGGACAAGTTGCCTCAAAACCTCATATATCACGTCATTCAAAGCATGCCACGACTTGTCACGACGTGTGGGAAGTTGCACTGCACTGATTGGTGGACATATCCCATAATGATATGTCTATCCAGACTGTCTGTCGTTAGTAACCTGCATTATTCGTATTGTTCTGTTTCCGGGTCAATATGTACCTTTCTCTGAAACAACCTCTTTCAAAACTTTCTGTAGTTCTTTTCGCAAAAAATCTTGTGATATCATGTCTCACATCTATCTTTCCATATTTATCCCATTTGACATGAAACCACACTACCGATTTTTTTAAACATGGCCATTTGTTCACTGTTCTTAGGTCTTGTCCTCCAGTGTATATATGTTTTTATCGTAGTGATATATATATATATATATATATATATATATATATATATATATATATATATATATACATTTTTTCTACACTAAAAGCTTACTAAAATTCATGTTATGTTTAAAATAATTACAAGATAAAAAGAACTTTTTATATACCATGTTTTTAAATTTTCTGTTGAATCATATAAACTTGACAATTCTATGCATTAATAAATCCTTTTTTAAAATTTTTTTGATGAATTATCCCATCAACTTGAAAGAAAATGAAGTTAATTGGAAGTTAACTTGCTTTTATGTTTTCATTCCCGTCCCGGTCGATAGATGGCTGCAACAGTCTACAAAACTAAATTCACTGAAAATAACTGAAAATTAATTTAATTCTGCTTAAAGATGGCTAAAAGTATTTAAAAAATGCATTTTCATCGTGTTCTGTGGTATTCTAAAAGTTTCAAATGTCTAGCTAGTCGGGAAGTTAGTTAAAAATCGATTGCAAGATTTGTAAGGGACGAACATACAAACAAACAAGAAAGCAAGTTAATAAAGACATGGTAATTCAGTTATTGCACTATATTACATTATAAATACTACTTCTTTAGAAACGATATAGAAGAAATTGTTAAACATACATCTGCCTTTGATGCAAGCATTCCTTCCTTACATTGGAACATAATAAGTTTAATTAAAAGTATCGCGATAAGATAGGAAAAATAATTACTTTTTAATAATTCCTTGTTATGTGTTTCTTCTGTTTTTCAGTTTATTAGGAATGAACTTTGCGATACTAAGAATTATTATAATTTAAATCTCTTCGTTTTTAAAGGCGGAAATACAATGTTTATTTTTCCACTTTCGTATTTACTGAAGAAATACATTTTGTAGGCGTCTTCTTCTTGCCGGAGTATTAAAAATTTTTAAAGCAAATATAGCAACTGAGATTAAATAAGTTAAGTTTTCAACTTCTTTTAATATTAAAATTACTTTCAAAAATCTTAAACTTCAACTTTTATTCCTGTTTCATCTTCCGTGATTTGAATTTCAAATCACCGAGGAGAGATGAAAATGGCATTCACAAAATACTGAAATATTCAGGGGTAAAACTTATTTTGTCAGCTATTATTCGTAAATATTAGAAGGTGAAAAAGATAGTTACTTAAAATGTGATAAGCTTCAAGAGTTCTCGGAATAAAGTCTTTTGTGTTTATGTACGATTTACAATTTATGACTCTCTCGGGTTTGTGTGAATGATATATGAGAAGATCTCATAAAATGCGGAGTTATTAGCAAATTCTGCAAAAAAGAAAACAATAATGTATGTATATGCAAATACAAGATTAACTTCGTGAAAGCGATTATCATTTTTATATGTCTTATTTGACAGAGAATGCTCGTAATGGAAGATGAAATGATAACTTGACATCCTTAAAAGGAACAATTTAATTATTATTGTGAAAATTTTAATAATAGTCCCATTCTTAAAGTCATAAAATAAAATCTTTTTTACCAATACATCGAAACAATGAATTGAAATTGCTCTAAGATAGGCAATTTTTTAATTATAAAAAATATATATTTCCAAGTTATTGGAAAATATTATTAATATTTGTTACGAATTCCCAGTTCGGGTAAAGCGATTGAATGGACTTTGAATAAGACAGAAAATAAAAAAAAATTATTTTCAGGAAGTTGAAATACTACTGCTTATAGATCGTCAGAAACTGACTAAAGTACTTCTAACACAACTTCCAGATCACAGAAGTACGGAAAAATTCAACACAAAAGACGCGGGACAAAGTCGTACTTATCGAGGCATATATCTCAGCAATTCTCCGAAGAAAATGTCATGGTTAACAACGACGCTTTTGACAAGCTCGAAGCACAACTCAAAACTGAACCCCGAATCGAGGCCGCATTTATAGCGTCACGAGAGTCACGGGATCTCAACAATGTTCCAGAAAATACTAGGCTTGGAAAAGTCGCCAAATTTGGCGATATCTCGACAAACTTGGAGCTAAAAAATTTAGTCGCCAACAAGCCAATATATCGCCAATTTGGCGAGATACTATAGAAACCCTATGTTAAATGCATGGTACTACAGAAATTTAGCTACTACGACTATTTACATGGAACAAACGATTATAATGCATCATTTTACACGCAGAAAAACAATTGTAACAGTAATTTAAACTAAAGACATACATTTATTTGCAAAACTCGTAACATTACTGTGAACATTTTTAAAAAAGCCCCATTCTGAAATTCATTAAATAAAATCTTTTATATCGTTTCATCGAAACAATGAATTGAAATTGCTCTATGATAGGGAATTTTTTAATTATAAAAAATATATATTTCCAAGTTATAATAGGGAAATTATTAAATTAATTTCGTCTGAAGTTTGTTTAAAAAAGATAAGAGAATACAGTGTTGTACGCACACAGCATGCTGCAATTTATATTTTATGTACTTTTTGAAACAGTGTAACAGAGAGACAGTGAAACATTTAAACTCTCTTCAAATTAAGTAATTTTCCCCCTAAATTAATGAATGTTCCTGTACGGACCCCTATTCAAAGCCTCTTCGAAGTACTCCGAATTAAATTAGAATACGAAGCGCATCCGATTCAAATTCATCTGCTCTGAAATCTGATAATGTCAGAAATCATACTTTCCTCGCGTAACCATTTATAATCTGTCAGGCATGTGATGTTCTTGACTTTAATGCGTTTTCCCAAGGCTCATTGCAGGACTTTGTCTCTTTTAATAGAATATTCTCCATTTGAATTTAACACACTAATTAACGTAAGTAACGTATAACGTAAGTAACTGTCTTCAGAGACCCTCTGTTTCGAAAATTGCATTAGTGTAGTTATATTTCTCCCCAATGAAAACCTTAACAGTGATAGTATTTAATAGTCATGGTTAACCATGGTGCAGTCGAAAATTTTACTAGAAGACCTCACAATTTATAATTACTCATTTAGAAGCTTTATAAAAGATTCTCCATGATGGGAAATTGTTGTCTTCCATATCTTTTATCCATGCTCCCCAGATATAAGTGGTTAGTGGCCCGCATTGCTTTCGGGAGTTTCAGGGTTTGATGCTTCTGTATTATAGACCCCCCACGCCATACACACACATGCCTCAACCCCAGGAAAAACGATGGTACACACACTATTGTGGTCCCATGAAGATACAGTCAACAAATTTTGCTGTGTATAGGAGTGAATATCCACACGATACGTGCCTGCCGCATTAAAAAAAAAGAAAAAGAACTTAAATGTGAGTTTGTGATATGCAGAATATTCGTTTCTGATGCCAGGCAAACGAAACGGTATATTATGAGAAATTAAAAGATATGCCAGCTCTTACAGTCTTAACTTGGGCAGTATTCGCGTATTGCCCAAGAAATTGTGGTGAAAAGGTGGGGTATGGAGGAATTTTAGCAAGAAATACACATTTTGGGCTCACATTATACACATATGATTTTATATATATATATATATATATATATATATATATATATATATATATATATATATATATATATATATATATATATATATATATATATATATATATATATATATATATATATATATATATATATATATATATATATATGTATATTTATTTATATATATATATATATATATATATATATGTGTATATTTATTTATATATATATATATATATATATATATATATATATATATATATATATATATATATATATATATATATATGTATATATATACATAATCTACGAAACAGACAAGTCCCATATCCTGTGCTAGACTTTTTAAGGGGACTCGGTACCCTTTGAACTTTTTTTTTTCTTTAAGCACTTTACAATACTCTTTTTGCATATTATTGAATGATTTAATTAGGAAAAATCATTCCACCAAGAAAAAAGACAATTCTACTGATAGAATTTGAAAAATTTAATTTTTTTAAAAAAATTTAAATAATTTTTAAAGCCTGTCTTCTCCAACAGTTTCCAATTTTTTGCAACAATTTTTTTTTATAATAATCTTTAAAGTGTTCTCTATAACTTTAAGGATCGGATTTGTAAAATGTTAATTAGTTTGGGAGCAAAAAAATAAAATGTTGATACAGATGTAAAAAATCATCAAGAGATTAAGTTTTTTGTACATATCTATTTTTAAAAAAAAAACTTTTAACTTTATTACAAATCCGATCCTTTGTTTCATAAAATGCACAATAATAAACATTCAGAAAAAAAATCAAGTCAATTGAAAAATATATATTTATGTTTCTGCATTTTTAGCATATTGATGTAATGAAAAAACACGAACTGAGAAAAAGCACTTTAAAGATTTTAACACTGAAAAAATATTCCAAATCTACTTTAAATTACTTTAAATGTTATTTTAAATTATTTATTATACACTTACATTTAAAATTGTAGCTGTTTCATTGAATTTAATTTTGTTTTTTTTATATAAGTTACCATTAGCACAAACCTTATTTGTCACACATTGAAATGAAAATCGAGGAAAAATATAAATTAAAATTGATTTTACCAAATTCATCATTACTTTTACACCATGAAATACATTTGAGTCATTAATTAGGAAACAGCTTAACTATAAATATGATGATGTCTATATTATAAAAGAAATACAATGTTTGAAAATCTATTCATATCATAAAAACACACAATATTTTGTAACTTTATGCATATCATTTCTGCATAACCACCATTATTTATTAACTTTCAATTAAAAATACCCTGCATTGTATGTTACACCTTCCTTCTTTTTAACTAATATCTCTCTTTTTAAAATAGCTTTTTTTACCAATTTACGTGCAAGTTGATATTTTTCACTTCGTCGTCTTTGTCGAAACATTTTTTTTCGAGAATCGAGCACAACACCGAGATTCATGGAGCACTTTCCTAAAGGTACACCTAAGGCATTCTGCGCTTCTTTTATGCAGCGCAGTGTACCTTTATTGTATTCACATACAGCCTCCATAACACTGAGTTTTACACGTTGTTTATGTGCAAATGTTTCTTTAGGACATTTTGCCCAAATCACACTGTGCAAGCTTTCATTTGCATTTTGAGTTCCACAGTTTATGCACCTTTCCAAAAGTTCGTCTGATGCAAGTCTTTGATAAATTGGGAGAACATGAGGTAAAATAGCCTCTTTTACAGGTGTTCCCACAAATAATTTATGAGAACTAGGCTTTTCTCCCTTTGCCATTGCTGACTGGTAAAAACACCACGAGTCTTTCCCCTTTGGACACTTAGAATGTTGGGGCTTTTTGTCCGTTGAAATACTATGATATAGAGTAGCATAAATTGCATTTTTCATAGCTTTTGAGTCACCTTTATTTCTAATTATGGCTTTCTGATAATAAGATGTTAACCTATTTATCGTTGATTCTTTTAGTGTGCCATAACCTTTACCTCCTAATGTAATTCCTTTCGCACGTGAATCCTTGACAACATTTCTCAGAGCAGTTCCTAATCGTTTACTAACATGGTTAATACACTCTTCCTTTTTTATTTCAATATCAGCACCATAAACCTTTTTGTCAGATAAGTAATTAAAAGTTTTACAATCACCATCAGATAATAGTGTTGTATACCGAAAACCTAATGATGTTGATCGCTTCCAAAGAACCATTGCCGCTTCCATTTCCATAGAGCCAGATGAACCTGTATGATTAATTTTACAAACACTTTCATGCCCACTGTACCATACACTGTATTCCGCACTTGATTCACCAAATTCTCTTTTTGCTTGTGAACAATGACGACACACCTTACTCATAATTTCAAAGTCAATTACATATCCTGTAAGAATGTCAATAACACATCCAATGCCGATAAGGGATGTATGTCCACGAGTCAACCATGAACCATCAAATGACACAGCTACATCAATAAGTGAACCCGAACCTTGATAGGCATGTCTTATTTCTTCATGAACACCTTTCATTATGTTCTTTGAGGCAACATTATAGGCTGTGCATAAAAGATTCATGCACTTGCTGAAAGTCCTCGAAGAAAAGGGCAAGATATTCATTACCATACAAAATTTTTCAATGGCTGCATACCCTTTTCCAATATGAGAGAATGCCTGTGTTACACGTAGATTGATATCAGGGACTGAATTTCCTTTTCTCTCATTGGAAGTTTGGACTGAAGTTATATTCTCAGAACAGGAACTGCAAGTTAAGTTTAAGTTGTAGGAAAAACCTAATTTGCTACCAAGTTCAAGATTTAAGGTTTGTTAATTGCAATCTGGGCATTTTAATTTAATAAATAGCTTTTTAATTTGTTCATAGTTGACAATAATATAATTTTCATTAGTAGAATAATCACACTCACTAACTAGAGATAAATTTTCCAGTCTTGCATTAGATGACACATTTGTTTCTTCAGCAGTGATAGTTTGAGCAATGTCACAAACATTGTTATTTCCTTTACACCAACGTTTACTGTTCATGTACAAAGCATGCTTCTTACGTTTCGGGAGAGGCATATTCAAAAATAACAAACTAACTGTATATAAATTAGGTGAAAGTTTAAATAAGAACAACACAATCGAACCTGAATCTTGAAAAAGAATTTTTGTTGCTATTTATGCACGAAAAATAAATGCGAACGAAATCAGAAATAACTAGCGAAACCAGATAAGAAAAAGTAAACAACGCTTCTTTATTGGTTAAAGTTACGATTAAGCACTTTCATCTTCTTCCTGGTAGAAATATTTTGCTAACCAGGAAGTATTCAGTTGCAGATGCGATGTAAACATAGTGTAAACAGAAAAGTAGGCGTGATATTTAAAGGGACACAGTTACAGACAAAAGCCGTTTTAATATATTTATAGTTCTCGGATCTTAACGAAACTTTGTCAGGATATACTAGGGGTGTCAAGATATATTTTAAGCAAAAAATTGGAAAATCGGTATTTTCGTAATTTTTCGACAAATGAAGGGTACTGAGTCCCCTTAATGGAAACAAATTTTACGGTTGGCTTTTCAAAGAGATTATTTTATGTTCAGCTGCGGCAAGTTTATTTTTTTTTAAATAAAGTTCTTATATTTTGAAAGTATTGCATTGAACAGCATTTGGAACAGATGTATTACACGCACCTCTCTTGGCGACAAATTTTTTTTTGACGCCAAATACTCGTCAAAAAAATTTTGTCGCCAACTTGTCGCCAAAACAGGCCTACGCGGACATTTTACACTTAAAATACACTTAAAATAATACACAAAATATCAATAACAACTCAAATATAAAAATAAATTCAAAACAAACTTACCAATGGCAATAATAAACTTTCAAAAACATGTCACAAAACCACAACAGCTACTTTAAAACATACACGAATATATCTAAAAACGGCTGTATTGAAATTCAAAACCTAAACAAAAATGCTCAACCGCTACTTTAAAACACGCAAAAATATCTAAAAACAGCTGTATTAAACTTCAAAACCTCAGCAGAAATACTCAACCACTTATTTAAAACATACGCAAATATATCTAAAAACGGCTATATTAAAATTCAAAACCTAAACAGAAATGCTCAACCGCTACTTTAAAACATACGCAAAATATATCAAAAAACGAAGACATTAAACTTCCAAAAACATTACACATATCCGCAACATCTATTTAAAACATACGCAGATATATCAAAAAACGAAGACATTAAACTTCCAAAAACATTACAGAAATCCTAAACCGCTACTATGAAACGCTAACAAAAATATCGAACACCGGTATATTAAACTTCGAAAAAACAAACATCACGCCAAATCGGATGGCTGCCAGACCAAAAAAAAATTGCTAAAAATAAAAAAAATCGCCAAACATAAAAAAAAATCGCCAAATTGAAAAAGGTGCGTGAAACACATCTGTACCCAGCATTTTTACTCGATATTTATTCAATATTTAAAAATTCGAATATACACTTTAAAAGTGAATCATAAATGTAGGGTATTTTGCAAATATTTAAACTGTTTTATTGGTTGATTTGTTTATTGTTTATCAGTACTTTGTCCAATATTTGTATATTAGAATGTGCTAACATTGTTCATTTACAAATCACCTTGTTAATTCCAGTCAAAGTTTGATATAATAAATTATAGATTGTGAGGTGAAAAGTTTAATTACTACTGGGAATGAAATTTTCCTGAACTCTTGATAACGTCATTCGGAACAGTTTCTTTATATGAACAGTTTCTCGCCAAGAGGATTTCGCTCCAATCCTCACGGCGCGGCTTGTTCTTCTTCCCTCGAGAGAGCCACCTCGATGAACTTTTCTTTAATTTATATATTTTATTTTAACTTAATATATTTATACATAGCATATTTATGCATATATACTGCATATTGGCTGATGTAAACAAAAACTGCGCCAAGGTTTGCGTGAAAATTTAGACTTGGCGAGAAAGTGTGCATATAAGTAATCTTAGCCCGTCATTTGGCGCAGTTAAAAATATTTTCTACAAATGGCGTAAGAAGCTATACCCGATATGAATCTCTTCCTAAACAATAATTGATCTGCTCAAACCAAACAGAGAACCCTTTCGCACTCACCATTTAACATCATGGGCATTTTTATAATTTTTTATGCAATATCGCCATTCAAAACCATCAGATAGATCATGTCCGGACTTTTACGCATGACAAATCATACTACTTGCTATCAGACCATTTTCCTGCATCTATCAATCACATATTTTTTACCTATTAACCAAATCCTTCATGCTTACTACAGTCATTTTGTGCACAAAAATTGAGTTAAAAAGCGAGAAAATAAGGGTTTCAAGATAATGTAAATCGTATTCAAGCAAAAAATACAGCTTATTTTTTAGCATAAAATATTAACCATTCTTTAGATTAAATGTAAAATTAACCTTAATAGTTTAGGAATATTCATAAATACTTAACTACAAGAAGCAGTAAAATAGGGAGAACATTTTCAAAAATTCGTCAAAAATTTAATAACTATTGAAAACCTAATTTTATACGGCCTCTATCTGCTTTTAAGAGAGTATAAAAACTGCAATACCAAGCATATTATTAATAAATAATATTTTAATCAAAACGATTTAATATTTTAACAATTTTCATGTCTAGGAGAAATTTTGCGTTTTCACCGACTAATTTGGAAGTAAAATATAATCTTGTTATATCTAATTTATTACATTTCCGGTTCCGATATCATTTTGCTTTTATTTTCATCTTCCTTTTGTTTTGCCTCAAGTTCTGCTTATCCCTAACTGCCTTCTTAGCCGCCTCCATTTTTTTAATTTTAAATCGCTCTGTAGCTCCAGCTCCAATTACTTCCTGTAGAATGCCGCTCTGGACACCTGTTTTCAGAGATCTGTTGACATGGGGTGTCATATACTTTATATTCACGTCGTAGTGTCTTTCCATGTATTCGCGAATGTCTCGAACTGAAGCACCTTTGCGCATCTTCAGGGATTTGATAGATTCGAGTACCATTTGAAAAGTTGGCGGATGATTTGGCTTCTTTCTCTTCAGGCCAGGTGTTGCTTCTTTTTTTAAATCATATTTTGCTTCCTTTTTCAGATCAGTTTTTTCTTCCTTTTTCAGATCAGATTTTTCTTCCTTTTTCAGATCAGATTTTGCTTCCTTTTTTAGATCAGATTTTTCTTCCTTATTTAGATCAGATTTGTCTTCCTTTTTCAGATCAGATTTTGCTTCCCTTTTCAGATCAGATTTTTCTGCCTTTTCTAAATCAGATTTTTCTGCCTTCTGATTCTTCTGAGAATGCACCGGAACATCATTTGCTTTAGATTTGATGTTATCTTCGGCTACGCTTGGACCGGAAAATGTGTCACCGGCCTTTTCTGCATCCATTGTATTAACGAGTAGCAATTCAAACTAAAACTAAAAATATTAAACAATTATTCCAAATATATAACTGATTAAAAATGTGTAAGTAATTGTAATAATGCGGCAGAATTAAAAAGTGTCAATTGTATGAATGAAGTTTTCAATTTAAATAAATTTGTTTGCTGTGATGCCAAATTAAATGCAGTTATTGAAGTGGAGTAAGAACTCGTGATGTGTTTTGCAAAGTACGCATTTTAAGCAATGACCTCAAACTCTTGTTTTATTGATCAGTATGTGCTTACCATGTGAAACAAATTTAATTTCCTTGACTTCCGCATAGTCCCGCAACTCACTTCAACTCCCAATTTTAAATTAAAAATTTTTTTTGAAAGTATCACATAAGTAAAATCATGTTTCAAGAGATTAATAATCATAACCACATTCAGATTAAAAGTTCAGTTAAAAGTTTTTGTAGTTTAATCTATCACATTTCTTATTCAGCTGCACTAAACACGATTCTCACCTTTCTTTGAAACTGATCACATTAGGGCCTGTACACATAGGAGTCCGGTAGCGGAGCGTTAAAGTATTGAAATATATTTAACCAATGATAAATCTCCAAACGATTAGCAACGAAATTTTTAACGCCTATGATTGGTTTATTTTCGTCTCAACGTCATCTTTAACGCTCCGCTACCGGACTCCTATGTGAACAGGCCCTTACTTGTGTCAGCGTCAATATATCAAAATGTTATAAATCCTGTTACATAATCGAACACTCTCGTGGCTATACATGATGTCATAATCTCTATGAAATCTTAAAAATATTTTAATGGCTTTAACGTGTACTCCCGTAATGCGAATAGCTCTATACTATTTTCCCGGCGCTTGGATTACCTGCATTACAACTGAATTTGTTTTCCTCCCTACATCTTAAATAAATTATCGCATTTCGCCATTTGATGTCCATTTGCTTGTAATATTTCCATTAAAGGGCAGCAATGATGCCATCCCCAGATCCTCCCATCTTTTTTAATATGTGCTGGTATTCAGCCCCATAAATTATTGTTGTAAATAGCTGTAAATATTTCAAACATTTGCAAATAGTCTTTGCATCTCATTAAATTGAGCTTATTTTGTGTTAATCACCGTTTATTTGCTTTCATTGAGCGTTGGATTTGAATTTATGACTCGGTGGCATTTTCGAGAATTTTTGAAAGCATGGCGACAAATTTGGTGAGTTTTTTAATGTTCGCAGAACTAATCAGATTTCATCTTGGTGACTTGGTTGTTGAGTTCCGGCAATTTCCATTACTAGAACAATAGGAAAAGTCGCCAACGGTACACCAAGCAAGCAGATCTCGACTCGGTGAGATCATTCCTTTACTTCTTATTTGAAACTCGGCTGCTCTGTAGGAACTGTAGGCCTGTGTGTATTTTTTCTAATCTGAAGTCTTCGGCTGAGCTTCGCTGTAGTTCTAAATTAATATTCGTAATATTTGTAACCTGTATAAGACAACAGAGGACAAATTCTTGTCTAGCTGTTACATGGAGTCATCATTCCCAAATGTCATCGAACGAAATGCAACAATATAAATGTGGCCTTGGATGGCTAATTTTGTTCCTAGGAAAGTTTTTTTTTCTTTTTCCTTTAGAGTAATTGGGATAAAACCGACAATTTAAATCATTGCAAAAAGGTTGTAAGAAGAGCTCTGGATATCGAGTTAATCGCTTTTATTATCTAGTTAATATTCTAATAAGTCAAAATACACTCATTAGACGCTAATACGATACTCTGATAAAAATAATTTGCCAGAACGATTATTTGTCACTCTAAAACACTTCTTGGCTCGTATAGCATTTGATAAGAACTATTGTTCTATAAACAGTAAAACTTTAGGATTTTATTTTCATTTGTAAAAATGCAGTGGTCTTCAATTTATTTCATAAGAAATACATACATACTATCATATAGCGACGATTAAATCAAGAAAAGATTAGTTGCCCGACGGATGCCAGCTTGTCGACATCGCGTCTTGTATAGTATCCCATTATGAGATTTAGTCAAATTTCTGTAGCGAATTAGCACCGTAAAATTTTATTGAACTATCGTCTTTTCATAGACTAGTCCACCATTGTATGATGCATGTATATAAAGGAATGTGGATAGCATTTTAACTGCATTTTTGTAAAAAAAGAGGAGTATCCCAGTGATCAAGCGAATCAAAATAATTACATGATAAAAAAAACTTTTTATAAACCATGTTTTTAAATTTTCTGTTGAATCATATAAACTTGACAATTCTATGTATTAATAAATACTTTTTTAAAATTATTTTGATGAATTATTCCATCAACTTGAAAGAAATTGAAGTTTATTGGAAGTTAACTTGCGTTTAACTTTTCGTTCCCGTCCCGGTGGATAGATGGCTGCACCAGTCTACAAAACAAAATTAACTGAAAATGAATTCAATTCTGCCTAAATATGGCTAAAAAATGCACTGTCATCGTGTTCTGAGCTATTCTAAAAGTTTCAAACATCTAGCTAGTCGTAAAGTTAGTTAAAAATCGATTGCAAGATTTGTACAGGACAAACCCACAAACAAGAAAGCGAGTTAATAAAAACATGGTAAAAATAATGAAAATGTGTCTATAAAGAGCGTGAGATATCTGAGGCTGCTGTCCTCTAATGGGAGCACGTACATAATATTTTGCATCAATACATGGATTGAAAATAGCTATTAGAA
Organism: Dolomedes plantarius; assembly: GCA_907164885.2. Lineage (NCBI taxonomy): Eukaryota > Metazoa > Arthropoda > Arachnida > Araneae > Dolomedidae > Dolomedes > Dolomedes plantarius. The sequence continues at coordinate 130,542,465 of OU015497.1, read as the reverse complement.
ATGTTGCTGCCTTGTTTGTTAGCAATCTATCAAAAACGGGAACAGATAGACGCAAAATCTGAAGTTGTTTCAAAGAAATTCAGAAGAATTGTTGCATCGTTTCATTAGACCCAGTCCAAATCGCGACAACAAGTCCCTCTTACAGCCTGTGCAACCTTGGACACTAAATAACCAGTGCTGGGCATCCGCCGGAGCAACAGCATTGCAAAAGCTACAGTTATCACAAGATTTAATGTTAAAACTTTTGAAACACGCTGGAGAACGGCTGTGGTCCGTGACAATTTGAGTGAAGACATGATCGGTCCATGCGCTAAACACAGACTATTAGAAAGAACTGGAAAACAGATCTACCAGTGGTAGTATGCCTTCCCTTACCTTGCCAGATCTCAACTGTCCTCCTCTTGAAGGTCGACGTCACACAGTCGGGAGAAATTCCTATATAAAAGTTGATGTGTTCAAATCAGGTACCCGTCTTATCCAAGCCATTCACCCTCTCATAACTAGCAAAACCGGCATGAGCATTGCACCAATGGAAAGAGTAACAAAGACTCTCCAGATCCTGCACAATTCCATATATGTCACTGGTCACAGCCAATGATTCCGAAAGGGACATCAACGAAGATTGGCAGTCAGGAAAAAGATGTAACTGATGATCCCCGAAATCGATCGCAACATGCTGCATGACGGCTTCAAAGCAGACAATGCTTTTACACCCAACTGAGCAATTACTTGGAAAATTTGCATCACAAAATAGAGTTAACTGCAATATTTCGTTATTTAACGTTGACAATTTCTTACTGCACGTAATGAAATCTACTTTAACCTGTTCTTATAGTATTACCCTATTTTTATAGTTTTTATGTGATTCCAACGATATATATATATATATATATATATATATATACAGTGATATAATTTACACATCGTCGCAAATATCTTTAAGATTTATCAAATGCACATAATAAATCTGGACTTATCTGTTGCGTATTTTGGATTACGTGATCTTTGATGGATTCGCTTTACTCAGTTATTAATCTTACAGATATCTGAATGATAAATGTAAAAGATAATGAGGAATAATCATACAACTTCTTAAACAGAACAGATTAATCATTAGTAAATGTTTCTTCATAAAAGATTATTTAAACTCTGAGTTCTTATCCCAGTTCGATTTTCCATTAATTCTTCCTTAGTTCAAGATTCTCCATTTTATAAATGGATCTGTCGAGAGTAGAAATGAACATCATCTAAAAGTTATGTCCCAGAAGAAAGATATCTTAGTTTATGTGTTTAATGTTTTGATAGACTAAAGGACTTAGCCATAAATACAGATGTTTTCCATTTTGCTTGGCCTAATTTATATCGTATTGTTGATGATTCTTTTTATTACATCTTAAGGGAAATTTATCAACGTTCCAATCCCTTGAGACAAAATTTATTTATGATTTCGGAAGCCTCTCCCTGAATTGTAATGCGCATTAAAATTAAAAATTCATTTGAGAATCTTTATTCCCATCATAAATTACACGTTAGCAAATCTTGCTCTTTAGATTTCTGCCTCAGAGAATTAATCTATTTATGCTTTTAATACCAATGATTTCTCTGAAAGCGAAATGCATTAAGTTCATTTCTTTATTTTTAAAGAGTATGTTATTTATTTTTTGTTTGCAATCCTCCTTTTAAATAATGATTTGAATTTGAAAAGCTGCATTTATGCCATTATAAAATTTCATTTTCTCATAAGAAGTTTATCAGATTATTATTATTCTAGAGAAGTTTACATTTCAAATGAAATCTCATAACTTTCATAAAACAATTTACTTTTATATTTTCAAGTAATAAATGAGTATAGATCATTCTAACAAACAATTGAAGGAAATAATTGTAATTTTTTGACGTAATATATATAATAAATGTTGGTGTCAATTTGCAGCCAGTTTTTTATCATAGAAAAGAAATCATGCAGTCCATTGGAGGTTTGTAAAAAAGTTTAATACCTTGGCAACTTCGAGGTTTGATCTCAGCAAGTTAAGAAATTTGGATTCAAAAATAAGTAGTCGTATACTTATTTAGAACAATTGTACACTGATTTTGCGTTTTAATCTATGTATATTTTGATTATGTTTTGGTGAAGTAATTATTAGTTAATTTATGATTTTTTATGTAGTAAAAATGGTTATGATGGTATTAAACTTCCATTTTAATGTATGTTTCCGTACGCTTTTATGTTCAAAGAAAGACATGTCCAATGAATTAACATTCAAACTGTACGTTAACAAATTCTGTGTCTCAATTTAATCTAATATTCATGCTTACTAATCATGCACCAAAATATACCTGTTATGATACATTCGAATACGTCATCCCAAACCCTGTGTCTGAGACGATCAGACCTGTAAGTATGGCCGCATGAAGACCCTGTTATGATTTAATGTTAGTTCTGAATGTGGTGTGGGGTAATTTGTCTAAAGCTGTTCTTCTATAGAATGGTAGAACTTAGATACAAAGGCTTAGTAGACAAACTTAGAGTTGAATTTTAAAATGTAAATTCGGAGCAAAATGACTAAGTTTAAACTAATTTTGCGCTAACAAAATGTTTTTTTAGATCCTTAACACATGTATCTCTTTCTCTTTTTTATATCATGATAAAATAAAACGTGTGGCATGAACTTTATTTACTATCCTCGTATTAGTTTTAACGTAGAATTGCGTTCCTCCCTAACGTTCCTGGGGAAAGGAAATCTTCAGACGCTAAAACTGTCCGTCCATCCGTCCTCGCGAGTTATAATTTTGGCAGAGTGCCAAACCCAGTCTATAGCTTGGACAAGTTAAACAGAAAATTACCAAGATGAGTAAAAATTTTGACATACATATATGTATATATATGTACATAGTACATATATATAGATACATACACAGCTGGCACTGTAAATGCAACACCCTGAAGGAAACATGCAAATAACATGAAATTTACAACATACATTAGCGGAGGTGATATATGCAAATGATTAGAATTTCAGCGCAGATGCACATCACGCGCGCCTGTGGCGCCACTTCAAAGCGCTATTTAAGGCTTGGAGATTTCGACGATTTCAAGTTCGGCAATTGTGTTTTTCTTGTAGTTTTTTCAAAAAAACGATCAATTATGCCTCGTCGAAAACAGCGATCATCTTTTGATCAAGTATTCGAGTTCGACAGAGGAAGGATAGTGGCCTACCGAGATTATGGATTATCTTTCAGGGAAATCGGTAGTCGTGTTGGACGAAACCAAACAACGGTAATGCGGATATGTGATCGTTGGATGCAGGACGGTACGACGGACCGGAGTGTTCGATCGCATCCACCTCAGCGCACCACTTCACGTGATGACAGGCAAATTGTGCGCATGGCAGTGACGGATCGCTCAGTCACATCACGAACCATAGCACAGCACATGCAGTCTGTAACGCATCATCCAATGTCTGCGCGTACCATTCGACGCCGTTTACAGCAGAGTGGTCTGTCCGCAAGACGTCCATTGCTTTGTCTACCCTTGACGCAGAACCACAGACGTCTCCGCCGCCAATGGTGCGATGACAGAATGATGTGGACGGCAGAATGGAATGAAATTGTCTTTACTGACGAGTCACGCTTCTGTCTGCAACACCGCGATGGTCGCATTCGAGTCTGGAGACACCGTGAAGAGAGGATGCTGAACAGCTGCGTTATGCACCGCCACACTGGTCCTGCACCGGGTATTATGGTATGGGGCGGTATTGGATATCACTCTCGCACACATCTAGTACGCATTGCCGATACTTTAAACAGCCAGCGCTACATCTCCGAGGTGTTGGAGCCAGTTGTCCTTCCTTACCTTCAGGGCTTGCCCACAGCCATATTTCAACAGGATAATGCGTGACCACACGTGGCACGCATTTTCCAACGGTTCTTCGTCAATCGCCAAATTGAATTGCTTCTCTGGCCGCCTCGCTCTCCGGATATTTCGCCGATAGAAACCATGTGGTCCATGGTTGCTCTACGATTGACCCAGATTCCATCCCCAGCTGCCACAGCAGATCAACTTTGGCTACGTGTGGAAGCTGCTTGGTCTGTTGTACCCCAAGAACTCATCCAAAGTCTCTTTGAATCAATGCCGAGGCGTGTGTCAGCGTTGATCTCCAACAATGGCGGCTATTCTGGCTCCTGATTTTGGCAGGAACCACACTTCACAGAAGTCTATAAATTTAATCATTTGATACTTGGTCAACATGTTATCTACAAAATAAATTTTGTTGTGATATCTCTTGTCATTCTTGGTGTTGCAATTTGGGTGGCCAGCAGTGTATATACATACAAAAGCGGTAAGCAGCTATAAGTAATCCTACGTTAATAACCCGCGATAGTTTCGTTAGAAGAGACTACATGAAAAATTTTCTTAGAAAATTATAAATTTAACATTTTTTTTATGCAGAGAGTGTTCAATTTAATACGTGAATAAAATTTGCTCTTAACTCAGAATATTTTTAAAATATTGTTTCCAAAGAAATGCAGGCTTATAAAAGTAATGAAAAAACCCGTTTAATGAAGGATAGTGAGCTGCGTCTCCAAGAAATCCCAACGGCGATCTCATCGTCAAGAAGACGTTTACGTGTATATTTCAGTTAACAACAAGTAGCTTCTATCCTTCAGCACAAGTAGTATAGTGCAGTCAATGTTAATGTCAGATCTGAGTGACTTGCAAACAGGTACGATAACTGGTGCATCGCTTACGAATATTTCTGTAACTATAACGGCCGAAATTGTCGACGTATCACGAGGCACAGGTATGAGATGATAACACGTTTAAATGATTTCAGTTGTGCACACTGGGAACAACAGTCGATCGATCGGATTTTGCGTAGCAACAGATGGTATATTTACTCTGGGAGTTTTTCGTATCCACGTCATGGTGACCGTGACTTCGCTGAGAGGCATGTGCCGACTCTGTGACGTCGCGCTTCCTCCTACATGGATTTTGATGTTGGTTAGGAAGGGTCGGTCCAATTTTTGGCCACCACAAAAGCCCGATTTGATCCCTCTAGACTCTTTTCTATGCGGTTACCTGAAAAACATTGTGTACGCTGAGAAGATCCGGGACCTACGCCATTTATCGGACAGAATCTCCGCTTTAATAGCGACTGTGACCCCTGCTATGATTGCTACCCGGATAGAGATCAACTAACGCCTAGATGTGAGCCGAACGACAAGGTGTGCTCATATCCAAACCTACTACATAATGTCCAAAACTTGATGCGTTTCTGTATCTTTTGGTGAAAAAATAAACACCATGAGTTCTATTATATGGTTCTTTGTTCCACGTTGCAAACCTTTTTTGATGACCCTGTATAATATTGTTAGGAATTCCCAGTTCGGGTTCGGCGATTGAATGGACTATGAATAAAATGGACATGAATAATGGAAATGGATATGAATGGACAAAATAAAAACAAAGATTTTTTTTTAACAGGAAGTCGAAATACTACAGCTTATAGATCGTCAGAAACTGACTACAGTGCTTCTAACAGAATCTCTAGAATACAGAAGTACGGAAAACACTACACAAAAGACGCGACATGGTGTCGAACTTATCGCGACATTAATCTCAGCAATTTTCCGAAGACAATTTCATAGCTAATAGCGGCGCTTTTGACAAGCTCCAACCACAATTCAAAAATGAAATCAGAACTCTGAAGTCCATTTTAGTTTTTTAAAGGGGAGTACCTAGGTCATGACGACTTTATCTCGTGTACACAAGTTATAAGTTATCAAGGTGCGAGTGCTCAGGAGTTAAAATTTAAGGGGGTCCAGGGCACATTTTGAAAAAAAATTTATTTATTGAGTTAAAATTTTGAATTTTTTTCTGATGGTTAACCATATAATTTGTAAAAAAAATCACACCATAAAACTTCTCAAAAAGTTTTTAAAAAATTTTAAAATTTAAAAGTTTTAATAAAAGTGGAGTAATTTAAAATCGTTATAACTCGAAATATTATTTGTCGAATTTCAAAATTTTTTCATTTAATTAAACAGAAATATATAAATTTTAATTTTGATTCACCATTTTTTTAAATATTAATTTTTTAAAAAATTAAAAATTTTTAGATTAAAATTACGAAAAAAATTATGTAACTTATTTTTTAAAAGTCATATTTTCCAAAGTAAATATTTTTTTCAAATTTGCTGAATCAAAATTAAAGTAAAATAGTTGAAAAAGACATGTTACAAGTTTCAATCATTTATCTTTAACGGTTCTTGACTTATAACAATTTAAAGACGAGAAATGGGGAAAAAACCCATCATGCAGAAAAACGCACTTACAGGTTTAAATAACTATTGGCTACTATCAGAATGTTAAAAAAAAATAATAATTTCTCTTGTTCTAATTAAGATAGAAACATGATTTAAACGTCATTTTAAGCGCAAAAGAACACAAAAATTTTAAATGCAATAAATTTTTTTTCGAAAATTCGAACAATTTTGTGCCCTGGACCCCCTTAAAATTAGGTTATTGAAAGATATTAAGGTAAAAATATCGCAAAGAGGATAAAAAATTATTACTGTAAACCTAATTTGTAAAGAAGAAAAGAGAAATTTTAAGGTTGATTTAGTAATTATGAGCCAATACAAATCTTAAGAGCCTCAGAACTTTGAACTCTGAATCGAGGCTGTATTTATAGCTTCTCGAGAGTGTTGTGATTTTTACAATGTTCCAGATCCTACCAGGCTTGGAAAAGTCGCCAAGTTTGACACCAAGTCGCCAAATTTGGCGATATCTCAGAAATTTGGCTCCAAAATGTCGACAACAAGCCAATATCTCGCAAATTTGGCGAGATACCTTAGAAACCCTATGTCCTATGTTAAATGCATGGTACAGCAGAAATTTAGCTAATACGACTATTTACATGGAACAAACGATAATAATGCATTATTTTACGAGCAGAATAGCAATTTAAATGGTAATTTAAGCTAAAGACGTACATTAATTTACAAAATTCGTAACAATATAACATTTCTTACTAATCTCTCTATTCTAAAGAAAAGTAACTCCTGCCTCTGCCTCCGCTGTCAAAAGCTTTCACGCTATCTCCTCCAAAACCGCTTTGGGTATGGGGTCGAGACCGATACCAATACATGCAGAAAAATGTGGGGAACAAAGTAAGACATGTCTCATCTTTGGACTTTATGTGTTTTTTTATGTTATGTTTTGTGGGAAAATATTGATTTTTTCATCTTCAGATTACTATAACTCTCCAAACAATGATCGTAGAATTTTGATCTTTTTACAGTTTAAGACTACAGACATTTCTCTTTCAAACTAGACCTCATTTTTTTAAAAAAATATTTCAAAACAGACTAATATTTTCATCAAAAAATGAAACACAGTTTTTCAAGAAATGTCGTCCCTATGTGGATGTAATATCGATGCTTCTCGAGTTTTTATCTTACAAAGAAAACATTTACATCATCTGGAAGCTGAAAGCTTTCTTATTTATATAAACCTCATTTCAAGTCTATATCTTAATTTTTTTTATTTTTTATTGAATTTTAAAGCTGATAATTCAACAGCGACGAAATGCCCTTCGCATTAATGGTGACAACAGTAAATGGATAGAAGCTGTTTCATTGCCCGAGAATCACCCTTATGTATCTAGCTATTGGCCATAACAGAGGAGCGAGCGTAGTGAGCCTAGGGGCGAAGCCCCTAGTGTGATTTAATATAATTCATTTTTTTCAGTTTCAACCTTAAAATCCTGATGAGGATAAGATACTTACTTCTAGAAAATGTAATGTTTATTGCATGTTTTTAAACTTTAGTTAAACTTCTATATGCATCTTGTATGTTTAATTGATTAAATTTTTACTTTTAGCTCCATCAATACTGAAGGATAAGGGCATTAAAACTAATGTAATAGTTTTTTTTCTGAGGAGGAGCGAACTTAGTGTTTTGTAATTAAGTAGATTCTCACTGTATCTGGTCTAAATATACATCAGTTAATAGTTTAAAATAGATTCATGAATAAAATACTATGTTTGATTGGGAAAAAGCTATATTTTTAGCTTTAAAAATTTTAATCGGGTTAAAGCAGTTCCAATTTTTCTAAAAGCTTTTAATCATCTATTTTTTTATACATAACCAGTGCTTATATACAAAATATTTATAAGACAAAAAATTATAGCCTTCCTTGACAAAAAAAAATTCCAACAGCATAAAGTAATTTAAATAAAAAAAGCAAATACATTGACTGTTGTATAACCAGCTAAATTATATTCTGTTCATTTAACTATGTATTTAACTATATATTATTTATATGTTTAAAATAAATAGTTAAATAACTATGTATTTTAAGCATATAAATTTGTAGGTATTACAGTGCATATGTATCCACACATAAAATCGCACAAAGGAACTAGATATTAAACCATGAATTGTCTGAAATGGATTCATCAATTTCTTGGATTTGTAAGGCTTTTGAAAACTTACCTTATCACACTGTACAGAAAAAATAATTAAAAATAATTTTCTTTGTTAAACTACTACTATATTACCCCTTTCATTTCAGTTATGAGTAAATTTATAAATATTTCTACTCCTTCCCAATTCTCAATTGCACAAAATACTCAGTTTTTGCTGTAACAATTATAACGAAAATATAATTTCAGAAAATATTAGCTGTTATTTATATAATTTGTAAAATTATACTCCAGCTTCTACTATAAAATAGTCCAAGTGGTAAGGTATCTGAAATGAATAACTCCTTTTCTTTCAAACTCTGTTAACTGTTTGTAATGTTTATTTTTTTTCTTTTACGACGAGGTTCTCTGTTAATTAATGGACCAAAAACAATCGAATTTGCCAACACAGTTTTAGGGATTTGCATTTTCGGGCCCTCTATCATATCCTCTAAGTCACATTTCAACCTAAATTGCGCACACATCATATTTGCAACTCAGCTCAGTTTTTAACCATTTGTATTTGCTTTGAAAAACTACTCTTAGGCCAAATTTTAGGTCATTCTAACAACTTTTACTTAATACTATAACTTTAACGAACAGCAGTGTAATTAAAAGTGAAAATATGCATTGAAGAATCTTCATTAATTTGAAAAACCAATCCCTCAGTACGTTCAAATGACTTAAAGTTTATTTGAAATTGCAAAGAGGTTTTAACGACTGAAAAATTCTATGACTAGTAAAATTAACCTCAACTCCAAACCGTCTGATCTTCTGTAGCTAAATGATTCAGGGGGAGGAGATTTAACTAATTTTGTGACCGGATGTTTCACTCCTCGAAATACGTATTTTTACTTTATTTTATTTTCACCTTAGTCTAATTCTACATAATTACTCCATCTGTTCTGATAATTGCAGAAACAACATTTCCTTCATTAAGTAGTTAAATTTATACTAATGAGAGGAATTCCCTTAAATACCCGATGTTCATATTATCTTATGCATCTATTTATTTCTGATAACATGACATTTTGGTACACTTTTCTTTACTATTATTAACCCCAAATTAGAATAGTAGATATAAATATTAAATGACAACAACGACAAAAAAAATCTTGGTGACAAGGAATAAAATTTTTATTTTGTTGTAAACATAACAAAAAATATTAAAAAAATTTTGTACTTTTTTAAATTTTAAAATTTTTTGCCCCTATGCCTGTAATATTAGGTATTTTTAATTAATGAATTTACTTCTAATTGAGAGAGTTTTAATGCTCTGCCTTACTTAGTATTTAGATGAACATATATATATATATATATATATATATATATATATATATATATATATATATATATTTATATATATATATATATATATATATATATATACAGAGAGAGAGAGAGAGTAAGTAACTCTAGGATAGATGGCCATAGAGGAGAGACTACCAATCTAAATATTTCCAAAACTTGATCATGTATGGCAGTTTAAACTTTTTTTCGTAGGAAATGTTCAACGAGTTCATTCATTGCGAGGTACAACTGTGTTTTTTGATTATAAAAAGTAAGTGAAATTTAATTTTAATGTTTATTTAATTTAGTGGTTGAATATTTTTGTTGAGTTAGGTATCTGAATGTTTTGCAATACGTACGTTACTTTTTTATTTACTTTACGGACTTTTAAGGCACGTATATATTCCAATCTTTGCTTCTAAGCCTAAAAAACAGACGTACAATGGCGGAGTGACGCTTTTAATTGGGTGGCCATCTGTCCTTCAATTTCAGGATTGATGGCCACATAAAATCGAGGAGAGATGACTACCTTTAATCAATATTTCAAAATTATATAGAGTGAGGGTTTTAACTGAGTATAATTATATTTAAAATAATTATATAACTTTTATGTTTATAATTATATTAATGGATAATTTTTTTTCAATTTTAACTAATATAAATATTTCAATAATAATAATAATATGATATACTGAACGGTGTTTTTTCCAGTTTTTCAAGATGCCGAATAAATACATAAGAAAGCCTCATTCAAACCGAGGGACCTGGAGTAAAAATGATTTGTCTAAGGCAATGGAGGCTGTGCAAATGTGATCATATTCGATAAAAAGAGCATCTGTAGCATTTCACATTCCACAGAAAAGTTTGGAACGTCGATTGAAGACCAATAATTCCAATAAAGGCAGCATGGGTCCTGGCCCGATGTTTGGAAAAAAAAGAAGAAATATTAGTAAAACACATTAAACGAATGCAGAAACAAGGATTCCGATATACTCGAGATGATGCGAGAATTCTCAGTCTTGAATTTGCCAGAAAAACTGGATATAAAGCACCGTTTTAATGATACAAGTGACAAAAAACAAAAGCACGACACTTTCAGTAGCGAAGAAGATGAAATACATTTGAAATTATCAGATTCTACAGATTCCGAGGAAATAGAATGTGATGAGGATCACTGTGTTGGTTATGGAGATGAATACAATACCCCAACCAAAAAGGATGACTGGATAAAATCCATAAGGATCCGGAAGTGGCTCCATGAAACGTGTACAAACTATCAAGACCTTTGCCAAAAATGTGGAAAAATTTTACGAAAAGTGAAGGTTTGAAATTATACTTCAAATGTTTATTCGAATTTTATTCACTCATTTTCCGTGATATAATTGCATCTTTACAAATTGCTATATGTTTTTCATGATTAACTGTATGAAATGTGTTGATTTTTGCTATTTTAACTTCATCTTTTTATTTCTTGTATTGGATGTATTGGATGGCCATCTGCTATTTTAATTTCAAACTATGTTTCCCACTTTTTGCTCCAATGTTTAATTATTTTTTGCCCAAAATATGATGAGTATATGTATAAGACTTTTAAATATGCATAAATATTTCTTGTGTTTGCATTTTAAGAATTTTTATTTAAATCTTTAAAAACTATGGCCATCTATCCTAGAGTTATCCTATATATATATACTATTTTCCTATGTCATTTAGCATTGCCATTCCCTCCGATATAGTTTAAATAGATTTTTCTTGATTTTGGCTTGTTAGTTAAATATTAAAAAATAGCTGTCAAACAATATAATTGCACAACAACGATCTCGAAAGTAATTTTCGCAAAATCAATATAAAATAACTTATCCATATCAGATGTCTTAATCTTCCTTCAGGTTCATTATTCCTCGGCAATTATTACACAAAATATGTCTAGCAAAATTTCCTGTTATTTTTCTAAATGATTTTCAATTCATTTGATTTTTTTAACACTACGTGATAAAAATCGACTCTAATTTATCTTTTCTATAAATAGAGATATGTGGCACAATAATTTTAATCCATTTATCACCAATTTTCCTCTTTAAAGTCCACATAGCTGTTAATGAAAAATAATATATAATGATAATCATCGTTTTTATTGTTTAGAAGAGCTTAAAATGGATAAACTTTTGCATCTACTTCAGAACCAAAAAAATATATAAATTTATTTTTAATGTTTAATCATGTTATCTTCCCCCTGAAATAAATTAGATTAAATTTTCTCCCCTCAATGTTTCCTTTCTATTTAGCGGTATCTGAAATATACATCAGATTTCATGTCATTAAAGTCAAGTTTTCTAAAGGATAGTTACTCATTTTTATTGCTTTATACTTCGCTTAAAACTAATAAAAAGAGTCAATTACAGCCCCAACCCTCCGAGATATGCTCTCCACAAGTCCTTGTATGACTGCTAGTGGTATTTTCTTCCACTTGGCTTGGAGAAGACATGTAAGTTTCTTCACCGGTTTTGGACGGTTGTTGCACCTCTTAATTCGGCGATCCAACTCTTCCCAGAGGTTCTCGATAGGGTTCAGATCTGGGCTCTGGGTAGGCCAGTCCATTCTTTCAACCCCATTATCACCATAACAATCCAGGGCGAATCTCGAAACCTGGCAACTAGCCTTGTCGTCCTGAAAGTAACATGAGCCCAACCCGTAAAACTGCCACAACGTAGGAAGCACATTGTCATCCAAAATAGTGCAGTAGGCTCCGGCGTTGAGCTTACCATGAATTGGGACCAAGGGTTACAGTCTATACCAGGAGAAACCCCCAGACCATAATTCCAACTCCGCCGAACTTTACTGTGGCCAAAATGAATTCTGACAGGAGGCATTCTCAAGGCAGACGCTAGACCCAGACCCTGCCCTCCGAACGGTAGAGGGTGAACTTTGATTCGTTGCTCCAGAGAACCTGTTTCCACTGATCTACGTTCCACTTTCGACTTGCTGTGCACCACATTAACCGAGCAGCGCGGTTGGACTTTGTGATCAAAGGCTTACGGTCAACAGCACGACTTAGAAAACCAATCAGATGATTTTCCTAATGGATGGTATTTATCGAAAAAATACTCCCGGATGCCTTTTGAAACTCCTGGGGTATGTAAGTCATCGGTTCGGTGCGGTTCTTCCGAATTTCTCTGGACAGCACCCGCCGGTTTCTATCTCCCAGTTTCGTGGGTCTGCCGACTCGGGGCACATTCCGACAATCACCGTTCACCTTCCGCTTCTGAATCTCATAGTGTCGTAACGTTTTGTTTAACGTTTTGTTTAATTACATCATTCAGAATTATTTTACGAAATATCTACATCTCCATTAAATATACCAATAGTATATCATAATGCAGTTTGGGGAACTGCCCTTTACAATGAACCGACGTTAAGTGTAGATATGGGATTTTCCCCCTATCTATACAAAATATTACGAAGAAACTCTTTTTTTGTCACATCTTAAAACCTCACCCCACGTTAACGAGCATTCCAGCAAAAAGGGTTGCGATTGCTGACATTCCTTTACTTGGCAGATATGCCAGTTATCGCCCTCCAACCATACACACCATACGTAATCCCTTTGTTCCTCAGCCTTCATCCAGAGCTTGGCGACTACTTGGCAAGCGCCAATCGACATCTGGTCAAATCATCACCTATCACGTGACCACCGGCAAGGAGAGACTCAGCGTTGATGACTATGACAGACTGCCCTCCGAACGCCATGCGGTTAGCTGCTACGAGTATGAAGACTTTAGACGGGGACCTGACTTTCATTCCCGCGGACAGCTTAGCACGGAGCTTCCCTCGCAGACCGCCGGATCCAAGATGGGATCCTCACCTTTCTAAAAATGGATTGTTGTTAAGGCCTTAAGCCACCTTTTTCCTTTAAAAGATATAAAAAAAATAAATATTGATCAATACTAATGTGAATCTCCTTTTTGATATTTCTATCACCAATTTATTCTTGTTTTGCAGCTCTTCAATTTCGAATTCAATATGGCGACATTGGCCATTCCTGTATACTTCTTTGTCACTATAAAGTATTCCTGGGTGTCCTCCCTTTTAATATGACAATCCATTAGGACATCTGGTGCCATGCCAGGGCACCTCGTCAACTCAGGTACTTGTGCTCATTTTTTTATGGTATTTTTTTTTCTGTTTTAACGTAAATTTTTGGTATATGAGTGTCTGGCATTTTATTCAGTATTTTAACACTCAACTTTTGCGTACCACGCATAGAATGAATAAAATTTGATAAACTTTGTGCAATAATCTAGCACCATTTAAAATAGGAATAATGATTTTTGATGATAATGTATGGTAATTTTTCTTGTATAAAGTGTTGGTCATTTTTTTTTTGCGAGATGATAATGTATCAATATATATATATATATGTGTAGCTTCAACACAAAATGACATTATTCAATATATTTTGCCTTGTTTTGCGTGCGTATAGGTTTTTATAATACATTTTGTTTCTTTTTATTTTTTTGCTATACGTACATTGTTATATTTTTTTTTCCTTACTTCATTTGTGTACTCAGTATTTGTTTTCATACTTAAACTGCTTTAACTATGGCAAAGAATCAGTCCATGCTGTTAAACATTCTCCCTTTCGATGGGGACTCCACGCTGCTAAATTTTTTCTTTGATCAGGTTAGTGACCTGCAAAATTTTAATAAGTGGAGTGACGCTCAAACTATTGCTTTCCTTAAAACTAAACTATCTTGTGTAGCACTCAAATATTTCATTGAATGCTCACAATTTAAATCTTTAAATAGTTTACTTGAAATCAAGCAGAAATTTGCTGATTTTTTCAAACCTCAGTCTAATCTTAATTCCATACAAGAACTTAATTCTCTTAAGTTATTGCCTTCAGAAACCATACTAAACTTGGCACATAGGCTGGATCTGTTAGTACAAAATGTTTATCCCCAGATCACTGATGTTACTGCTTTGGATGCTATTAAGTATAACAAAATCTTGGAAGCAATTCCTAATTCCACAAAAATAAAAATCTTAGAAGATAACATAAAAACCTACTCACAGGCTGTCAGTCGTGCTCAGCAACTTCAGGAAATATCTGTACAATCTAATGTTTACACTAATCACAATGATAACTCTGTGTCCCACTTGACTGCTCAAGTTAATGCTTTGCAGCAGGAAATTAAAAATTTGAATCAATCTAATAAACAAACAAACACTTTTGATCGTAATAGCCCATATCAGAGACCTAAACATAATTCTAGTAATAACTACAAGCGACCAAACAGAAATTACAATGTAAACAATAGCAATAGAAACAGAGATAAATTTAAGCGATACCAGAACAGAAATAACACCAACTCTAGTAACAGCAACGTTGCATCTTCTCAAAGAATCCAGTGTGTTTTTTGTGGTCGATTCGGGCATATCATGCAGAATTGTTTTTCTTTTAAAAGAACTCTAAGAACGAGCACCACAAATAATGATCATAGTCAACAAAATACTGGTTTCCCCAATGTGAATGCTCCACCTTTTCAAAATCATTTAAACTAACAAAGGAGACTGATTGTGCTGAAAATCAGTTCTCAGTTGCTCAGTCAGCCAATGTGTGTACTACTAAAACTATGTCTCATAAATCAACTCAATATGTACCAATACTGTTAAAACATAATGTTGCTACTCAAACAATTTGTTCCCAAAGTAAGGATAATGTGCTCAATACTAGTATCCCTAATTCTCTCAATGAGAATACTGGTAATATTTTTAATCAGAATGTTGACAATTTGAATTTCTCTTTGCCTGTTGCTAACATAAATCTACAAAATAAGGATGTAAAAATGTTAATTGATTCTGGTTCGACTATAAGCTTAATTTCTAAATCTTTTTTTGATGACATTAAGTCAACTATTAAATATAAATTATTATCTAGAAACTTAACCATTAAAACTATTAATTCTAGTGTTAATTTCTTCGGTTGTGCATTGTTTTCTTTTAAAATTGACAAATTCAACTTTAAACATTCTTTTTACATTACTACTTTAAATTCTCCTGTGTTTAAAGCCATCCTTGGTTATGATTTTATGCGAAACAATGGTATTTCACTAAATGTAAATGAATCTTGTCTCAATATTAAGAATTCTAAAGTACCATTGATTTCTTCTCCACAAAATGAAGTTAACAATTATACCTTAACCCATTGTAATGAAAATAATAATGTACACATATCTTGTTTATCTAATGTGAATGAAAATGTTGTGTATACAAATTCTAAGAATATTGAACAACCTGTAAACAATTGTGACATGAATTATAATGTTTTCTTGACAAACAAACTAATGATACAACCAAATGACCACACATATGTAGAAGTCCACACTGACTCATCTTTTCCTACTTCTGAATTTTTGTTTTCTCCTAACGTTTTGTTTAATTCTCAACTTGTCTGTTACCCTTCAATACACTCAATGCAAGACATTGCTGAGGAAGGTGAAAATTATTTGTCGTCAGATAATAGTGTGCAATGTCCTACCACTGTAGCATGCACATCTTCAGAGATTAAGCAAAATGCTGGTATGAACTTCTATATATATGTACAAAATATATCAAATGAAACCTTACATTTTAACAAGTCTGCCATTGTTGGCGACATATCTTCCCTTGACTCTATCCAGAGTATTTCAAAATCTCAGGATTCTCCTTCTGCTAGCTCTCACACTGTCAATTTCATTGAAGCTTCAGAGGAAGTCTTGAGTCAGCGTAAAGCTGAACTTTTACCTACCGACTTTGACCTTGCACATTTGGTTGAAGAGGAGAGAATTTCTTTATTAAACCTTTTAATGAAGAGTTATGCTGCCTTCTCCAAATCTCTGACCACTTTAGGTCACACTGATAGAGTGAAACCTCACATTTCACTTCTAAATCATTATCCAATCAAGACGTTACCTTTTCCTATACCACAAGCTCTTCAATCTACTGCCATTCAGCAGCTAGATGAGATGCAATCTGCTGGTATTATAGAAAGATCAAACACTGAGTGGTGTTGTCCAATGCTTTTAGTCAAGAAAAAGACCTTCTCAAAAACTCAAAAACCCAATTATCGTCTTGCACTTGATCTCCGACTCTTAAATTCGGTCATAAAATCTTCTTCCTATCCACTTCCTAAAATTAACAATATTATCTCCAATCTCTCTAATTACAAATTTTTCACTGCTTTGGATTTACCAAATGCATATTGGCAAATTGATCTACCTCAAGACTTACAACATATTGTTGCTTTTACTACTCCTTTTGGCTCTTTCAAAAATAAACGGATGGTTTTTGGTCTTAAGACTGCCTCCAGTGTCTTTCAATCCTTAATTGACTCAGTGCTAGATGAAATTCATCTGCCTGGGATTTTTGCCTATCAAGATGACATCGTCATCGGCTCTAATAATTTTCAGGAAACCTTATCCAAATTAACTGCTGTTTTGTCAACTTTAATTAAATTCAATATTACTTTGTCTCCTAGTAAGTGTTCTTTCCACACTACTAGTATAAATTTCTTAGGTTTCCATGTCAAACAAAATGCCATTACTCCCATTCAGTCGAATATTGTCAAAATTACCTCTTTTCCCACTCCCACAACTAAACGACAACTTAAAAGATTTATTGGCGTTTGTGGTTTTTACAGAAATTTAATTCCAAAATATGCTTCATTAATACAACCACTAATTGACTTAACTACTCCTAAAGCTAAATTTAAGTGGGAAACTAATCATCAAAATTCTTTTACTAAATTACAAAACATCTTTTTCAATCATCCTTTTGTCACTCTTCCAAATTGGGAAAAACCTTTTTATCTTAACACAGATGCTTCACTTAATGGAATATCTGGTATATTATTACAAAAATCTAACGATTCTTTCACACCAATCTCTTACTTTAGCAAAACGCTCAAACCCTCAGAAAAGAGATATCCTGCCCTTAAATTAGAACTGTATGCATTATTTAAAAGTGTCATTTCATTTAAACATTATTTATTTAACCGTGACTTTACTGTATTAACTGATAGCAAATCCCTAATTAATTACAAGCATACTGCTTCACCAACTGATTTAACTACTCGATGGCTCATGGAACTTAGTGAATATTCATTTAATTTTGTCCACGTTCCTGGTAAGGATAATGTGCTTGCTGACTTCTTTTCTCGTTTTGATATAAATCCACCTTGTGAAACTTTAACTACTAATCCTTTATTACTTCAATCTGAAGAAATACTCCCTATTGTTTCCCATCTTGATTCTGAGATTCCTCATGTTGATAATAACTCTAATGATGTTCTTGATACTTCTCTAATTTCCACATCTAATGATAATGCTGTGTCTCATTCAGAAATTCCTAACAATGAAGTTAATAATATCTCTACTTCTCCCAATGACAATCAAGTTCATGATAATACTAGTGACCCATACTTGGAAATTTCAACTCGAACTTTTCTAAATGAACAAATTAATGATGTTAAATTAAATATTATTCGAAATTCTTTAAATGCTAAACGTAAACATATTCCTAAGAACTTGAAATTTTACTATCTTCATCCTGAAACTAAATTACTTTGCTGGGACACCAAATTTTCTAATAATTCATCTCCCCACAATATTATTGTTGTTCCTGAATCACTAAAAGCGAAAATTTTAAATATAATGCACTTACCTCATTTTGGCATAGACAAAACTTATTCCTTACTTCAATTACGTTACTATTGGAAGGGCATGTATGCTGATACTGTAAATTTTATTAACTCCTGTCATACTTGCATTAAACAAAAACAACATAATATTCCAAAAGCCCCTTTCCAATCTAATCCTATTCCAAATTCTCCAAATCAAACTATTGCTATGGATATTTTAGGTCCTTTACAAAATTCCCAGTATATCTTAACTATAATTGACCATTTTTCCAGACACATGCAATTATATCCACTTTCTAAAATTACTTCTGAAGCTGTAACTAACTCTCTTTTCAATTACATTTCAACTTTTGGTCGTCCATCTACTATTTTAACCGATTTGGGAACTCAGTTCACTTCTGAGGTTTTCAATAAATTTTCTTCTTCATTGGGTATAAATTTGTCTCATGCGTCGTCTGGACATCCTCAGGCGAATTGTATCTGTGAACGCATAAATACTTCTATCAAGAATACTATTAATTCTCTACTTGAATCTAAAGTAAACTTCAAAAATGCTGTACTTATTCATCAGAATTTATACAATGGCTCTATCCACTCTTCGACAAATTTTTCTCCTAACATGTTACATTTTGCCAGGGAACTTTCCCTACTTTTTGATACGTTTGATAACAGTGTTAATATTCAACAACTAGATAAGTCTCTTTATTTACATAACATTTTGTCATCATTAAAACACATCTATCAGTCTGTAAGTGATAATCTTAAACTTAAACAAATTAATCAAGCTGATAAGCAACTTCCTCATGCTAAACTACGCAAATTTAATATTGGTGATGTTGTTTATTTAAAATCAAAAGATAAATTTCATAAAAAGTTTACAGGACCATATGAAGTAATCACTCAACATTCAATAGTCACTTATTCCATAAGAATACTTAACAATCCTTCTGCAAATACTTTTAAAATTCATACTGATAGACTAATGTTAGCTCCTCCTCGAAAACCTTACTTACAACAAAAAGTTAATAGTAACTCTGAAAATAAACTTTGTGAACAATCTACTGCTCCAAAACAAAATACTCGCTATTACTTTAGGGCTAGAATTTAATTTTTTTGTATATAATTGTTTGGTAGAGGCGCGCGACACTAAATAATTATATTGTGTGTGTTGTTATGTCCTAGCATTTTCTTACGCTGGCGTAGATTTGCTCCTTGTTTTCATGTTTGTTTCTATGTTTAAATTCTACGCTTCTTTTGTAAGGCTTGCATTGTTCGGGAAAAGTGACTCCACAACTATTTTCTTTTGCTTTAAAATAAGTCACAACCCATAGATGTAATACAAGTCATGACAATTTTTATGTAATTAACACTACTTTCTTATTGTAAGCTATCATTGTAATCATACCATGTTTTTCTTTGTAACTAAACAGATTAATTGTAATTTGAATGGTGTTGAGATTATTAAGGCTAGTTAACTTTTCTTTGTCTGCCAGAACTCATGTTCCTTTTCTTTTAATTTTTTCACATACGTTGATATTTTTTTTTACGCACTGTACCTGGTTGACTGGTGATGAACTCTATTTTTTTTAAATCTTTTTGTTTTGGTGAACTTTTCACCTCTCCCTGGAAACACTTTCCCATTATATATATTCCCTATCTATTATTGTTTGCATATTTTTTTACTATATATCTTTTACGCACTTATCTTATATGTATATGCTATTTGAGGATAACTGTATGCATCCCTTACTGTGGGACATTTTTATGAGGTGAATTTTTTTATAACATAACTTTTACGAGCATATACTTTGTGTGACGCAACTACATGTCCACGTGGAGGACTGCAGCCTCCTGCTCGATTTTTGTGTTCGTTTGTGATGATACTGAAAGTACTCACAACGCGATTTTTTTCAGTCAGTTTTCATCCTAGAACCAACTGCACTGTATATTATGTAAGTCCACTCTAGATAGTGGCATTGTAGTAAGTCCACTTTACATAGTGGCATTGTTGTAAGTCCACTCTAAATAGTGGCATTGTCTGTTATGTTTGGTACTCTTTAAGTGAGATACCTTTTTCATATGTGTGTAAGTCCACTCAATATAGTGGCAGCTAGTAATTCCCTCACATTCTAATACTTTTTGTACAAGATAGTTATTCCTCACACTTATCTTTATTTAATCATCACTATTTTATTGTCTGTTACATTTATATATATATATATGCATATTTAACATGTTTATTATTTTTGTAGGGGAAGTGTTTTTCCAGTTTTTGTTGCCATTTGGTATTTTATATTTTATATTTTCTATATTTTATATTGTTACACAACCAATACGAAAACACATAACTTTTACGATCACAAATTTCTTTTTTTCGTTACGCCATTTATTTTGTTACATTGCTCAACAACAATTTTTTTGTGTGTCTCCGGGGGTGAATGTCGTAACGTTTTGTTTAACGTTTTGTTTAATTACATCATTCAGAATTATTTTACGAAATATCTACATCTCCATTAAATATACCAATAGTATATCATAATGCAGTTTGGGGAACTGCCCTTTACAATGAACCGACGTTAAGTGTAGATATGGGATTTTCCCCCTATCTATACAAAATATTACGAAGAAACTCTTTTTTTGTCACATCTTAAAACCTCACCCCACGTTAACGAGCATTCCAGCAAAAAGGGTTGCGATTGCTGACATTCCTTTACTTGGCAGATATGCCAGTTATCGCCCTCCAACCATACACACCATACGTAATCCCTTTGTTCCTCAGCCTTCATCCAGAGCTTGGCGACTACTTGGCAAGCGCCAATCGACATCTGGTCAAATCATCACCTATCACGTGACCACCGGCAAGGAGAGACTCAGCGTTGATGACTATGACAGACTGCCCTCCGAACGCCATGCGGTTAGCTGCTACGAGTATGAAGACTTTAGACGGGGACCTGACTTTCATTCCCGCGGACAGCTTAGCACGGAGCTTCCCTCGCAGACCGCCGGATCCAAGATGGGATCCTCACCTTTCTAAAAATGGATTGTTGTTAAGGCCTTAAGCCACCTTTTTCCTTTAAAAGATATAAAAAAAATAAATATTGATCAATACTAATGTGAATCTCCTTTTTGATATTTCTATCACCAATTTATTCTTGTTTTGCAGCTCTTCAATTTCGAATTCAATATGGCGACATTGGCCATTCCTGTATACTTCTTTGTCACTATAAAGTATTCCTGGGTGTCCTCCCTTTTAATATGACAATTCATTAGGACACATAGGTAACTGTCGATTTTGGGTAATTAAACTCGCTAGATATGTCCGTTAAGGATCGGTCAATTCTGTGATACCCGACGAGTACACTTTTCTCAAAATTAGATAACTCTGCACTTCGTGGCATCTTGCATGCGACTGCCAATGCTGTTTCCTACACGATATTTAACGGCGGAGGGTGTGACGTATATCAGGACCGCAGATATCGTTATTAGCATCTTAACTGTTTGACATCTAAACAAAAACAAAGAAGCATCGACATTGCAATGCTGTTGCAACAACAATTTGAAAAACAGCAATTTTTTTTCGTATAGTCTCTATCTTCTTCGCTACCCAAAAATTTTGGACGAGTCCAATCAAAAGGGATGAAAATGATGATATGTGCTTATGACTAGCTAGGAATCATCATGACTGCTAAAGTTCTACATGCTAGAAGTGTGACTGTAGCGTATTATTGTGAATGGATGCAAAAATTGCTTCAAAAGATGCACAAAAACCGATGTGAATTGCTTTCTGATTGTCCCCTGATCTTGCATGATAACGTACGGCCACGAGTGGGTAAGGTTGGGACCGATTTACGGGCGAAATACAATTGGGAAGTGTTGCCTAATCCACTATACAGTCCGAGATGAGTCCACCTGACTTCGACCTTATTCCCAAATTGACAGAACCTTTTCACAGTCAACGATTTTCGAACTTCGAAGAGATTACTTCAGCCGTTATCCATGTCATCAGAATACTCAACAAAAGTAGTGTGCTGCAAAGAATAAAAAATATTCCTAGATGTTGGTAATCTGTTATTGAGAAGCAGAGGGACTATGTAGAAGAACTGTAGAGAGAAATATCAGAAATCAAATAGGTATAAAAGAACTAATTCAGTAGATAGATAGATAGATATATGTGTGTGTGTGTCTGTGTACATATTTCCAGCTTACCTAGCAACCATGGAACTCGGTTTCGCCTTCGTTATGGGCTCCTCCACTTGGTATAACCATAAATACAGTCGGACCTCTATTTAAAGAACCTCTATTTTGCGAATTTCTCTATTTTGCGAACTTTTTCTTGTAACCAAGAACATTTTGCGAATTTCTTCGTAAAATAACCTCCAAATAGCGAAGTGCATTCTCTATTTAACGAAGTTTTTCTTGTGATTCAATATTTTTTTTCTCCATATTTCTCAAAATATTTCTGAACATTTCAGACTAATTCTTTCTTTTAACACATTTAACACATTAACTTTCTTTTAACACATTCCGACGCGGATTACAGTTTGAAGAAAATACGCCTGAAGGGGTTTTGGTGCATTGGAAAGATGCGAGACGTATTAGGAGATAAAGTACTTTTTCAAACAAAAAACTTAGACTAAATTTACAAAATTTACCAATAATTAAATTTAAGGAATCATGTGGTAATGTCAGCTTAAAATTACTTGTTATAATGAATGCGATAATGTCATTAAAATTCATTTATTTTAATATAATTTTACAGTGTATTCCCGGACAATGTTTTATTTTATTCTTGTTTTCCTTGGAGATTTCTGCTTGATTGGTAAGATATATAAAACAAATAGACATTAATTTACAAAATAAAGGCGTGAGTAATTATTTTTATTAATAATATTTAGTGTTTATGAATTAAAAATCTGTCTTGTGTAGTTTAAAGTAGTTTAAAAGGTAAATCTCTATTTAACGAATTTTCCATATAACGAACTTTTATTGGAGATTTAGAGACTTCGTTAAATAGAGGTCCGACTGTATATACCACGGTATAGACCAGGTCTGCACAACATACTGTCCACCAAAACTTACTCTACAGCCTGCGAAGCTTTATGTAAAGACGCTAAGCATTATAAATGTAAAAAAACAAGCAATATTATTTTTAGATTGATAATATTACGGAAGGAATAGATAAGCAATGAATATTAATATTTATTAAATGTTTAATATAATCGATAATTTATTTCTTGCCAGATAAAAAAGTATTTTTTGCCTACCAATCTGTCACAATTCCTTGGATCTCACAGCAGCTTTCCATACAGTAATATGGCCCTCATCACATTTCCAGTTGTGCTAGCCTGGCATAGACGATATTTCTTCTCCGTGTTGGTTTGGAATTAGTCAATTACAAGTAAAAATTTAGAGAAATTCGTCATTGGTATTAATTTCCCTGTACCTAAACCATGCTGAGAAGCCTGTGGTGAGATCTAAGCTCATGATTAATTTGCTACACTGGAGATATATAGTTTTGAATGAGTGACCTCTTCCATGAGGTTTTCTTCAATGCCTTCTCTTAAATAAAGAATTATATTGTGATGTGATTATTTTTAGATCACGTATTTCAAAGCAAAACTAAAATGAATTTTATGAGTTCACTAGAATTGTCCAATTCCTCTTATTTAACACAACAGTTTAATCTCAATTTACTGTCTAAACATGACGTGTACTTATTTAGTATCAAGCACAAAGTATTAAGTATAGACGATAAAGATTTAGGAAGCTGAAATACTAATATAATACCTATTTCGTTGTTTAATCATTTCAAAGTGTCAAGCAAGACTCGAAGATAAACACTAAAATTTCTTTCTTTCAAGTATATAATTTAAAAGCTTTCTTAAATTCTATATACCATTATATAACAGAGAAATAAAACGCCAAGGGAAATTGTCTCACGAATAATTCTTCCGATTTTTCTGTCCCATCTGTAATCGTAATATATTTTTCCCGCATTCCACAGTTTTTCGTAACCATTTATAAAATCGCTGACTATCCCCCGTTTCGGTATTTGTTGCCTCGTGAATACGTTAACTGCTATAAAACTCACTGAAACGTAAAGATTTTCTTAATTTGAATAAGATCACTCTAAGTAGTCCGTTAAATTTCATAATGCTTTGCATCCACTTCCATAAACTTGCTTAGCAAATACAAACTTTTTTTAGAAAATTTATTCATAAGCTTGGAGGAGGTTGTCAGTTATATATATCTCAAGATATAAGATGCTCCTAGTTCTTTAAGATAGGACCGTACAAAAGAACTGCCGATACAAGCGGAATCACTCTTTTAAAACCTCTTTTGTCAGCAAAATTTATTTTCGATTTAGATAAAAATGAAAGAGAGCTTAGCATTGAAAAAGAATATATTAAATCTGATTTTGTTGAATCATTATATATTTCACCGGTTCGCGTATTTCGTGTATAATAGCTTTATTTCGGGAAGTTTTAAAAACGCATTAATAATGTCTCACTGAAAAGTTATATCTCTCTTTAAGCTATAGCTAAATTTTTGATAAACTGAATAGTATCACGCATATTTTGAACCCAAGACTCAAGATAATTTTAACAACAAAAAAAAAAAAAAAAACTTGTGTTTTCTTTGGCGTGGTGAATTTGTTTGTATTTACAGGATCCATTCTATATCACAGTATTCATATGTTAGGAAGAATGAAGTTAATTTTGTTATTGCAAAGAAATGAAAGATTGGAATTGTTTAATTAAATATTTCATTTCATTCGTATAATTCATTATCAAAGGTTCGGAAGGAAATAAAGTATATTTTCAAGAAACAAAAGTTTTATATATATATATATATATATATATATCTTTTAATCCTTTTTCAGCCGTCAGACAGTAGCAATGAAATTTAATTTGATCTCACCACATATAACCAATAACGGTTCGCGTATTTCGTGTATAATAACTTTATTTCGGGAAGTTTTATAAACGCATTAATAATTTCTCACTGAAAAGTTATATCTCTCTTTACGCTATAGCCAAATTTTTGATAAACTGAATAGTATCACGCATATTTTGAACCCGTGACTAAAAATAATTTTAACAACAAAAAAAATGTGTTTTCTTTGGCGTGGTGAATTTGTTTGTATTTACAGCATACGTTCAATCTTACAATATTCATATGTTATGAAGAATAAAGTTAATTATGTTATTGCAAAGAAATGAAACATTGGAATTGTTGAACCCTCGTGGTTTCTTCCCATTTTGGTTACACTCAAGATCCTTGGGGTCATAAATGACCCCACAAGTTTTCCTTCAATTAATTTATTATGGTTATTGCATGTTACATATATTTTTTAAGTTTACACACTTTTTAATGATAAAAAATATAAATAAACATACGCAATCAAAGTAAAATTTAGTTTATGTATTAAAAAATATTAATTTTAGAGGAAAACTTACAATAACTGTAGATTTATTGACAACTTAATTTTTGCAAATGAATTTCTAACGCTTATAACATTTTTCGCTACATTTTTTATCCAGTTCTCTTGGACAAAAGTTGAAACGTCCTCTTTTTTTTCCTTTGTCTTGCTTCCACTCATATTTGTATCTACTATAGGATCTGTTTGCGATTTCTTAACAATTGCTGCGGCTGCTTCAGTTCTTGGGAGAAATTTTCTCTCCTGTAGTGCAGGTTTTATTAATTCATAACCTAATTCTTCCAGAAAATACCTTCTTCTATTCTTTTTGTTTTCATGGTATGAAGGGTTAATTTCCCGCCAAATCACAAAAGCATTGTACGCAGATACATCCATTATGTTGTAAAAAAGTACAACTGGCCAACGAGCAGTTCCTCTTTTACAAGTAGCAACTATTTGATCCAAAGTATCAACTCATTTTGTCGAATTGTAATCCATTATCATTGTTGGTTTTTTAATCAGATCTATTACTTATATCACCTTTGTTGTGCATGGTACTAATTAGAGTGACACATTTGATTTTCTTTGGTGTATATGCTACTAATGTAGTGTCAGTTGTAAATAAAAAATATTGAGGTAAATACCTCAGATCCTTTCGAATGAGTAAATTCGATGGGAAGTTCCGGCTTATTTTTTCTTAATTTTCCTAGCATAGATATATTTCTCTTCAGTAGTAATTGGCCTAGTTCATAAGAGGAAAACCAGTAATCGAAAGTAACATTATGCCCCTTGAGACCATAGGTCAAATCCAAAACAAAGCGTAAAGCTTGTTTTTTCTCTGGTGGGCCATTCTTTGGCATTTCAGTGTATACTAGCATATTCCATGCATATGCACTTTTAGAGTCACAAACAATCCATATTTTTATGCCATACTTCGACGGTTTTGGGGCATGTATTGACGGAAAGGGCACCGGCGTCTAAAACCGACAAGTTGTTCGTCGATTGTAACATTATTTCCTGGATTGTATAATTTAGGCAAATTTTCAACCCAATTTTCCCACAATTCTCGAATAGCAGCCAATTTATCACTCAGTTGCCTTTCTTCTCTAGTGTCTTTATTTTCAAAACGAAAGACTCTAGATATAACTTTCAACCTCCTTAGAGACATTGCAGATTGAAAAAGAGGTCGTCCAAACTGTTCAGCCCACAAACTTGTCAGTGCTTCGCCATGTGATTTGAAAACCCCAGCTAAGATTAGAAGCCCCAAATAGCAATTTAACTCATTACAATCCATTTTTTTTCAAAGCAAACAAGAGTTTTTTTCTAAGGTCACCAGTGACCCCAAAGGTCTCGTGTGTAAAAAATGAAAATTTGGTAAAAATAAAATAAAATAAATACAATGTAATAGCATTATTTTATATAAAAAACTAAAAGAATAAAAGTCACAAAATGTCATTAAAAACAAATGGTTGATTAACAAGATATATTAAAAAGAAATTGCATTGGGGTCATATATGACCCCAGGGACCCACAAGGGTTAATTAAATATTTCATTTCATTCGTATAATTCATTATCAAAGCTTCGGAAGGAAATAAATTATCTTTTCAACAAACAAAAGTTGTTTATATATATATATATATATATATATATATATATATATATATATATATATATATTTATTTATTTATTTATATATATACATTTTATTTCTTTTTCAACCGTCAGACAGTAGCAGTGAAATTTAATTTGTACTCACCACATATAACCAATAACGAATCCACCACTATAATTAAAAATATCTACAATTCGGTTCAATTTCAATGAAACTTGTTTTCTTGAGTTTTCTATTCATTACAAGGATTGCATAAGGTTATAATATTGCACCTTTAGTTAGAGAAAAATTCTGAGTTTTAAGATTTTACAAGCATATATTTTTTGAATGAAAATATTACAGAAAAATAACAAATTTTATCCTAAACTACTGCAAAGATCGATTTTTAATTCGGTTTCACTATAAAGTTAGTAACCGAGTGACAGTTCATAACACTTTTTTAGAGAGAAAATTTCAAAAAAATAATTGGCGTTAAAAATGAAACTGACATTTATTGTATTTTACGGTTGATTATCAGAGGGAAAACTATCAGTGGTAGTTAATATCATACTTAGATATATTTTTCGTACAAAATAAATTACCAAAAAGTATAGTTAAGCTGTAGTTATCTATTTGGTAGAGGTGATATCTTTCAATACTATTAAATTTATAGACAGAATATCTATATAATATTATATTAGACATTTAAATAATACAGAAACTCGGTTAAAATAATTATATCTTTATAGTACAATTTTATTTTAGAGGATTGCATCACTAGTAATCGTATGATTGTTCCTCCCATTTTTATCTGAAATCTCAAATAAAAAATAGAATTATGTATTAATAATCCACTTCAGTCATTATAGTATTTGTTATTTGTTATTTTAAACTTTATTTTATCAATTTCCCAATGTTGAGTGCTTGGAGAAACGTCTATCTACAAGGGTCAGTAAGGAATTCAATATTTATCTTACGAATTAATTTCAGAAAGACTGTCATTGTAAATTGATTGCAATGGTTTAGATCACGGGCGGACAAATTGCGTCCAGGTGCAGATTTTTTTGTGACCCACCAAGACAGCCAGAAAAACTGCCAATATTTTATTTAATTTACATTTATTAATTTTTATGATTCTATTTATACCTTTTATGAAATGTAAAGCTAACTAATAAATGCAATAATTTTAAAAGGTGCGGCCCTCCGCTAACCTCCGCTTCCACAAAGCGGCCCTGAGCCAAAACAGTTGTCCACCCCTGGTTTAGATAGATCCTTGAAAATAGTAAGCTCAGTATAGTAACAATACTGTACAACCCACTCTTCAGTTCTCTGAATTTTAAATAAATTTTCTCTCTCGTATCCCCAATGTAGAAGGTTAATAGAACTGAAAACTCTCCTAACTGAACCAGTTGCATTCGGTAATGAACACAGTTTTAAATGCAGATAATATAGATTGATCTGCTGACTACAACGTAGTGTTGTTGTTGTTGTTGTTCCTAACGCCCCCTGGTAGGAAGTATTCCAGACCAGGTACACATAGTCTTCTGGCTGAGTAGAGCGGCTCCGTTTTGTAATAGCACCAAAAAGGTCGGAATCCGACTTAGCTAGTTGCCACGACAATTTTGACGAGTACCTCCCCCCTCGAGGAAACATCTGGGGGCATCGTACCTTCCCCACCAACTGACCTCTTAGAAGGACTTCCCGATCTACGGATTTAACGTGCCCATAACCAGCCTAGAAACGAAGGTATTTAACGGCAATTGTCGGGATTCGATCCGAGCACCCTTAGTACCGAAAGCCGACGCGTTACCGATTGGCTACCTCGGGCTCATACTACAACATAGTTATATATATAAACTACACAGAAGACATTTTTTTGAAGGTGTACAACATATGAAATCATTGTATTCTATCCCCTGCATTGTTTTCTTCATATTAAGGTTTAAAATGTCGAGAGTTTTTATAGATGATCTCTAACATTTTATGCCGGAAATCCTTTAAAAATTGTATTTTTTCCTCAAACCTCTTCTTTTCTCAAGCAAAAATAATCAAAATAGTTTCTTAATTCTATTTCTAAATCATGGGTTTGTGTATTCATAACCATGAAAATAACACCATTTACTACATGTTTTGTACTTATCGTATATTTTGCGCTCTTCACCATTTACACTTTTTTCCAGCTTTTACTAAATCTTAAAACATATTTCTCTTACTCTTTGTATTTTAAAAACAAATTTTAAAAATAAGTCAAGGACTTCTGGCACGCCCTACCGCCTTGCTTTTAGAAATTACTTTTTCTTCTTCAAACTTCTGTGTAATTTCAAGAAGAATGAATGAAAATTGTGTACTGGTTTCATACCATACCCGTGAGAATATAGATGTGTTCATGAAAAGCAGACTACGGTGATGTGGGTGTACCTGAAATATGTCAAATTTACTAGAAACATTTCACGCATATAAAGCTTTCTACTCAGATTAATGACTCGGAGAATTAAACAGTGCTCATTAGCGTTTCCTTGTGCTATTTATGCATTCAAAACGTTTTTAACTGATTTATATTGCGTTAATAAATGTTTAAAAATTATGTATCCCGTTACGGGGATTTTATAAAGATGAACTATACTTTATATATAAAGCTTTGTATACAACTGTTCGGAGTCATTCTAGAGATTGCATTTCTGCAAATTTAAAACGGTTGTGTAATGATCCACACTCTAATATGTGTTTAAGACCCAAATCCTTCTTTCTGTATTGAATTCTATCCCAAGTGTCTGACATGACTTGCACTTCTTGTGCCAGTGTTCATTGTAGAATCGTTAGCTTCTTGGATGGTCAGCTTCTTTCACCAAGCATGGTCTCAACTTCTTCCGTAATCGAGAGAAAAACAAACTCGCATCTCTCGAAACTTGCTTTCGTTCCTTGTCAACACCATTTTCTCCAATCTAATCATCGTAACGGCTCCTTGATCCGATAGAGTGAAATTCAGGGTGAATAGAAAAAAAATTGTTGTGGAAGACATAATGAATGTCGAATGTTGTTACCAGGTCGAATGTCATTACCATTTCTTATGTAAAGTACCGTTTCATGCAAGATCTGGGGGTTGATTCACACTTCATCTATATCTTTTATCTTTATTTGTAATGTGTTGAAAAGTAAATTGACGCAAAATTCAGACTTATCCAAAGGTATGCGCGACTACTCTACCAACTCTGTCTCAAGCTTTCTATCGATACCCCAATACATTTTTCTCCCACACGCGCCGTATACCATCGATAGAAGCTTCACATTAGAGGAGTAAGGAATGAGCGTAGGTGGTGAATCAAAGAACGAGTTTAGAAGTTTGTAAGCCTGAACAGGGCCGCCCAGAGGGGGGGGGCAACTGGGGCACTTTGCCCCAAGCCCCCAACTGCCGGAGGGGCCCCCAAAAATTTTTAAAAAGTTTATTTATTAGATTTCCTCCGAAAGAAAATTCTGAAACTTGTACCGTACTTCAAAATTCAAAATAATCTCTTAAAAAAAACGGCCCCCCAAAAAATAAAAATAAATTATTCGATTAATCAGATTTCTCTTACTACAAAATAGTCTTCTGAAAAATAGTCTTGGGTCCCCCAACAGAAGTTTGCCCCAGGCCCCGTAAAGTCTCTGGGCGGCCCTGAGCCTGAATGTTCTATTTTTTCTCTGATAATACCTAGTTTAATTCAAATTCATTTCCATGTCATCATGTCTTCCACAACAATTTTTTTTCTATTCAACCTGAATTCCACTCTATCGGCTCAAGGAGCCGTTACGATGATTAGATTGGAGAAAATGGTGTTGACATGGAACGAAAGCAAGTTTTGAGAGTTACGAGAAGGATTTTCTTTCGATTATGAAATAAGTTGAGACCACGCTGGGTGAAAGAAGCTGACCATCCAAGAAGCTAACGATTCTACAAGGAACACTGGCACAAGAAGTGGGAGTCATGTCAGACACTTGGGATAGAATTCAATACAGAAAGAAGGATTTGGGTCTTTAACACATATTAGAGAATGAAAATTAGTGCTTTGGAGAAGGGTATGAGCATTTTTAAGAAAATGTTAAGATTCTCGATGAAAAGCTACGGGTAACCGTGATTCGTTAACGAAAGCATTGTACTATATTTTCTGCCTTTTATATCCTCAGTTGTTCCCTCAAGTTTAAATTAAAGAAAAATTTTGGAGAGTATCTAGAGGTTTTTTTCTTTTTTTTCTTACATAAGATACAAAGAGTCAGTTAGCTAAGGTTTAGAAAAAGCTACTTTTTTACCAATTTTATTAGTCAAAATATTGGGCAGTCCTAATACTCATGTACCGTAGTATCCCTTGATTAAAACAATGCAAGGATTACTGCTCGAGATTTTTGGAATTCTACTAGGATAGTAGCCCAAAAATCTTTAAACGGTGGCCGGACCAAAACAATTCTCCAAAGAATATGTTTTTAATTTCTTTGCTTAAAAAACGGACCATACTTTTAAATAAAATAACACAAAAGTATGTTTCTACAATGATCACACTACCAAATACGCTTTAGAGTCTAAACGTAACCTTCTGTATATCCTACTATACGTCTGTTTACCTAAAAATTGTCTCTTTATTTTTTCATTTTAAAAGGATATGTCTAAAATATGTGTAAAGATCTTTAAGTAAAATCCCATTTGTTTGGGAGATTAATTACAGAATTTATATAAATGAAAAAAAAAATTAAAACAACGTTTCTGTTCAAGAGGTTCTAAAATTAAACAGCTAAAACATAATGTTTTAAAGTGCTGTGAATTTCAAAATTTTGCGCAAAAATAAAATTTTGCATGAGGTACATACACACTTGTTTGATTTACGAAACATGAGAAACATTTGGAATCATAAAGAACTGAGCTGCTAATACACCGTTATCTATTTTTTACCGTCGTAAAATCTCCTTTTCCCTTTAATTGAATGGAGACCTAACGAGAAAAATCGAAACAAAAGAAACTATTTAAAAATACAGATTTATTCAAAATAATCACGGGAATTGCGATTTTCTCCATCTAAGACAAAAATGCTTTCGACTGTTTGGATTTTTATACAGAATCCAAGCATCCAAATAAATGATATGCGGGTAATAACGGGTCAATTGAATACAAGCGATGAAATCAGAAACAAATTGCAATTTGTTTACAGCTTTCAATTCCCTACGGTCACGTCTTTGCGGATCCCTAGATATTTATCTTTTGAGACATAAAATGAAAACAGAGCTTTACAATCGGCTTAAAATGGAGAGACCCAAATCTAACTGGGGGCTATATATCTGCCAGAATCCAGACAACCATTAAAGCATTAAACAAAGACCATACTTTTTTCATTCCTCTACATTATTCTTTCGTGATGGTTTCCATTTCTATTGTGGACAGATAGATTTTTCAAGGAAAGTTTCAGAAAACTCCCTTTACAATTTTAGAAATTCTTTTTTGAAAGAGCTTGTTCTATAGCAAAATTCGGGATTTTCGAGATCGCCTAATTAATTTTGTTGGAGACCGTTGTAACCGTCTGTATAGCATGATTTTTATTCTCAGAAAATTGCTGATATTTAAGGTTCTTTTTCAGAAAAGTTTCGAGTTAGAATTTAATCAGTTGTAACTAAGGCGTATAAAATTAATTTTATATACTTCTAAATTTTTAACTTTATATATTTTTATCCGATGTTAAAGGCCTCTTCTTAAATTTCTGTTATGTGTTTAGTATATTTTTCTGTATTTAGACTTTTTTTTCATTTGTTTCCATCTCTGTGAGACTGCCTTTTATATGCCACATTATAAATCGAGGAAATGCTTCATAAAATAGAATAAATTCCTCAAAAGCTGTGTAAGTTCTCGCTTGCAGTTATCACAGCTTTATAGATTAATATCACAACAGACATAACATCACTGTTACGCTAGTTTATTTATGCATTTCTTTGAATATAAAGTTAGTATTTAGGTAAATATTGCTGAATGTGTCATTTGTTTCATGTAGTATCTTCATACGCATGCCGAGATCTAATTCTAATGCTGAAGAACTTGTTGAAAAATAGTTTTTTTTGTTATTCACCGCGAAATCTTGCTGGCTACTTTATTATGGGAGCACCATTTAAGTGAACCAGCATTCCTCCCTATGAAGAGATAACATGGTAACAACCAGGCCTTATTTTGGATTTAAACCCAAGCACACTGCAGGGAAGCTCACGACGCTAACCACTACGCCCACATGCCGAGATATATATCCGTAATATCGTCCGCTGAGAGCGAGATTAAATCCCGTACTCCTCTGTTTTGAAACCACCGTCTTGACCGCAACACTTTCCCTGCAATGTGAAAAATCCAATTATTTGAATTGCATTCCTCTCTTTCTCCTCTCCTTTTAACCGTGGTATTGTACAAAATATTTACTTTTTACATCAATGATAATGGTTGATGGCAAAATATATTTATTTTATCCTCCATTTGTTGTCCGGCTATCATATTGATATATCTTTCGTCAACACATGTTGTTTCTAAAATCAGATAAACATTAGGTTACAGCATTCAAACACCTCTCGTGGTCATGGTGTGGACGACATGTTGACCCCTAAACCACCCCGACGATGAGATCAATCTTTCTATTTTTAATTTTCCCCCCTCGATCTTTTAATATTATAGCACATCTATTAGTTTGATAATCTGAATGTTTTAAGGAAAAATCATTTTAGACTTTAAAAGGAAATCTACTGTTTGTGATAGTTTGGTTTATTCTATGAGCTCTACTGTTATCTATTTTTAATTCGATAGTTCAATAATACTGTGACTCAGGTTTATGACTCAAAATCAATTACGAATGTCTATGAACACCCATACGAACTATGATATTCTATCCCACAGACTCCGGTATTGGAATACCAGCGCATTAGGTATTCAGCAACCATTATAACGTCGTTAAAGGAGTTTGACAACAAGGAATCTTAACTTTGGGTTGTCTTATGTGAAACAGTCAAACTTTCATGGAACGTCATTTATTTATTAACCTTAGCATATTAAATATTTATCTATTACTGTAAAAGTTATAATGGAACGATTTTTGATTTTCTTATCAATTTCTTGATTTAGAGGAAAAGTCTTTGTTCATTTTAGTGCATTATTTACATAGATAAGACAGAGAAGAACAATAAATTTGAAATAAATATAACAATTAGTATTTACTTATATCCACGAGTTTAATGATCTTTGTGATTTGTCCATAAAGGTAACCGCTTCTAACATCCTGTGTACAAAAGAAGGACTACACGTATAAGTTCAGAAAGATCAACCCATTTTTGCGGCCTATTGTTATATTTAGACGCTCAAAAGTCAAAACCTTTATAGCATTCAAATTTAGGCTAAGAATAAGGCACCTAAATTTCTACTATACGAGCTATGTGGACATTTTGTCAAGGATAAAGTTTTCTTTAGCAGATGTCAAATGTCTTCAACTGCTGCTTTCCCTTGCGTTTTTATCTATGTATTATTACATCAACATGGAGACATTTCTTGCCTTAAACTACAAGTAGTATAAAAGCTTTTAAGACTTATTTAAGGCAGTTTTAAAATGAAATTAGCTGTTTAAGATTTAAAACTATTCTAAATAAAGTTTATCACTTCGTATTGCAATTAAGTGAGCCGAAATTTGACGCATGTTTGTTAGTCTAACAGTTATATCTAACTTTCTTGTAAATTTTGTGAAACGTATATCTGAAATGCACTGCAGATATTTTCGTTTATCATAAATTCGCATTTCACCTCTACCCTTTAGCTGGATATATTCATCGACACCTGTTTACGGTGACCAAAATACGGTCGAAAATGTTTTTTTTGCTGGCATGGAATGGGGCGGAAGGTGAAAATAGCTTTCAAGGTTCATTTTGCTCCGTAAATGGTGGACGCCTAATGGATCCAATCGGCGTCATGATGAAAAGAGATGATTCTTTCTTTTTCTTTCCCCTACTCTCATGTCTATTATACATTTCGGTACCCTAACAATTGTCTGCTCCAGCCCCTGTTAGTCTTCTGCAGTGCTCCACGATTTATTTATTCTAATACTTGATGTTGCACTCTTCTTTTCATTCGTTTAATAAAGATTCCTTCTTTTACTAAATCTCACTGTTACGTTTAATGAATAGTCTGGTGTAATTTAGTTTATTACTTAGTCATCTATGAGCGATTAAAAATTTCTCATTTAAGGCACTTGAAAAAACTCGATCTTTCAAATGTTTCTTTGAGTCTTGCCATTCTGCAATACGAAAGATTTCACATAAATGCCCATTGTCGTACAGTGCGGTAAACTTGCATCTCTAAAGAAAAAGCTAAAATCTGTCTTTCATACTATGTTTGGTCACACGTAATGCAAAATCTAATCTTTCACTTTAGCTGAAAGTTGTAAGTTTACTCCAATTTTAAGTTAGTAATGAAGCTTTAATTGTGATAAATATAGTAATAGATTTATCCATTCTTGATTTCTATGGTTTAATTATGGAAATACATTAATACCGCACAGAACTTTAGGCACTACAGTTGTTACGATTTTATTCTTATGTAATATAAGTCCTACACTTCAAGATAATTATGTCACCGGAAGCTATAAGTAGGCGAAATATTATCTGTGACTATATGACAATTTTTAACAATATTTGAAAAGTAGGCGAATGGCTCAGTACATAGACTCCAAAGTACTTTATTTTCGAACGCAGATGCACTTGTTGCTAGACATTCGCCTGTATGTACATTTCGAGACAGCTGGCCATTCATTTAGGGGGGGGGGGGCGTGTAGGTGGTCAGCACTGCCCCCAACAAACAGGTCCCGTAATTTGGAACCGAGTCAAGTGAGACAGGTACACTACAAGACAGGTACACTTGACCCATACCTCCAGAGGTAAATTTGAGAACTTGGAGGACATTGTAGCCACGACATATTTTACGAGGTTCGTAAAATCTGTCGCTATGTTTTACAAGACAGGTACACTTGACCCCGTATCTCCAGAGGTAAAATGATAACTTGGAGGACATTGCAGCCACGACATATTTTTCGCGAAATATCCGCCATTGGTGTACACGGCGTTGGATTTGTCAGTCACGGGCATCGAACAAGTGACGTTCGGATGACTGGCTCACTGCCGTTGCCAACTGGGCCACCGCACTACTGACTTCAAAGTACTAGAGTCTGTAATTTTTACGCTGGATACAAATTTATTAAGTTATGCGAAACTAGAGCGTTCCTGTCTAATTATTCTTAATTTGAAATGGCATCACCTCAATCGTGATATCTTTACAAAATTTTCTTAATGGGTATTTTAGACTTGAAATAACACCAATATATAAAAAAAGTACGAATTGTATAACGCTGTCTAAAAAAGGCAGAAATAATGTATGGGTATTGTAGTTTTATTTCCAAAATAGTTTTATACACTTCAGAACTATTACAAGATACTTCAAACACTGTATGGGGAAATCGAATACTGCAGGTCCTCTGACAAGTTCGCAATTTGCACTTATACAATTCTATGAAGAAGGAAGAACTAATCAAATAATCTACCCCAATAAGAAGCACAGTCCACTCTCTGCGATGGATTTAATCAGCACAATTATAGTGCGTCAATAAAAATCCCACTTTATCTCGCTACTGTGCAAATTATCATTTAATCTCGGGCAATAAATGTTTAGTTTCGGAACAAACCGGCGAGTACTTTTCGAATGAATCTGCAAATTACACTGAATAATTACGGACCTGAAACGCTTGAAATGTGTTGCGCTGAGGACATGCAATATGCTAAAATGCAATTGAGCCCATTGCCGTCGGTCGATACTAATTTCGAAATAAATCTTAGCCATGTAAAACGTAATTCAGAGGGAAAAACGCATTTCATAGTATTAGATCCATTTTGGAGCTATGCAACTAATTAATGCTATCAGCACACGTGCGTTTTCCACACTATATTCATTAAATTTTACACCAGATTTTTGCACGTTAATTTGGTGCAATACATGGGAGAGTTTCGAAGCGATTGTAATAATTAGTCGAATTAAAGTATTTGTCTGTCTGTAAGGTAAACAACATTTCCACATTTTAATATCATATTTTGTGATATGTACGGATGGACAGATTTATATATTCCGGGGAATTAAGTCGTTCGTTATTTGTCAGAGATTTAATTGTATTAGGAACTATCACAATTAGAAATTAAAAACTCCAACAAAAACCTAATTTTAGACGGGTTTTCTGCTTCAACGATGAATGGTAATCTATAACGGTTAAATAAAAAACCCGACTGTAGTTGCTCATAAAATTTTAAAAAAAACTCTGTCCTTTGGTAATGACTTCAGTGTTTACAAATTTACTAACATATAAATTTCATCAATAAACATCCAAAAGTATACATTATAACAGCATACAATAAACCTTTAACGGCAAACCTTTAACAGCATCATGCTGTTAAAGGTTTGTGGAAAAAAGAATACTTTCTACTTGATTTCATATAACATTCATATTTACATCATCAAATAAAATGTAATGGCCTCTGTGTAACGTCATTTGGCATAATCTTTTATTTAAAGCAATTACCTGTGAAACTTTGAACTAGATTTACAAGAAATCAACAGTATCATATAACTTCTACACTATTAAGTTTCTCTTAATATTAGAAGCGCTCAGTATAATTTGGCAGAGATATCAAAATGTAAAAAAATGCAACAGAGGGAATAGGCTGAACTTCAGAAATATGAGACTATTTTATACACAGAATGCTGTACATATGAAACGTGTTCACAGTATGTATATATATATATATATATATATATATATATATATATATATATATACAGGTGGTTATCAATATAATGGAAACACTTAGGAAAAACCTGAAATTCTTTATTAATATGGCATAGGACCATCAATGGCCTTTAATACCACCTGGATTCACTAAGGAAGTGAATTATAAAAGTAATGAATAGTGTTTAAGGGAATATTATACTATCCTTTATGGATAAATCGTCAATGTTCCTGTAGAGATGCTATTGCTGTATATTGATTCCTGATTCTGTTCCCTAAAACATACCACAGCAGTTCGATGATATTGAGGTTTAGGAACTGTGCGGGCCAGATAAGGTGTTTGTCTTGGTCTTTATGTTCCTCTAACCACGACTTGACACGTCTAGCTGCATGGTTCGGAGCATTATCATCATGGAGAACGCCATCTCCAACAGGAAACAATTTTTGCACCATAGGGTGGATCTGGTCGGCTTAAAGTTCGACATAGTCCTTCCCAGTCAATCTCCCTTTCGGGGTTACTATAGATCCCTTTTGAAAACTATGAGATGGCTTCCGAAACCCTAAGAAATTCCCTCTCCATATTTGACAGCTGTCATGAGACAAGCATGATAATACGCGTGTGTAAGTGTTTTCAGACAAACACACGTCCTGTTGCAGGGGACAATGTGAACAATGATTCGTTTAACCAAATGTTATATTTCAACGTATCACTCGACCCGTATTTGTGCTCTTGGCACGACTGTAGAGGACGGATTGTTTTGACATCTGTTACAAGAGGATTGGGAATTACTACTCTGCCGTAATTGTTTTGCTTTTGAAGTTTTCTCTTACTTGTAATGGCTGGTACTGGAGACTGCAGATTCAGATGGATCTCTACGGTAATTTTGGCTGCAATCGTCTTCTTTTTTGATGTCACAGTCCGCTTCAACACCAGTCAGTCTCTTTCACGTAGCTTTCCCTTTCGTCCACTATTCTGTTTCACAGAGGATGTCTTTCTGTGAACTCTGTATACCATCATGACTTCCGATATCATAGCTCGGTAAACACCCAAACCCATGGTGGCTGTTGTAACAGATACTCCAATTAAACGTGCTTCAACAATTTGCCCTTCTGCACTTTCTACAAAGTTTGACATCTTACGCTATCCCCCAAAGATCCTGATGTCCATAGTTTCATTACTGCTACTTTAGGGCAGAATTATGTATACACTATATTCTATAAAAAAATATTGGTCCCTAAACTTGTTTTTAAGGAATACGAAGCACTTCCATAAACACCACTAATATTGATGTGCTTTCATTCTTTTGATAACCACCTATACAGGGTGTCCCTAAACGACCGCATAAACTCTGCACAGCTAGATTCCTCGTTGGGAGTACATAAAAACTGCCCAAAGATGCGTTCCTGTACGATCCATAGTTTACGAGAAAAATACGAAAAACAAAGTATGACGTCACTTCCGGTGCAAGAAAAAAACACCTCTATTGGACATATCAACAACAATATTTGCATATCTTTCCAGATGATAATGTTTAAAACGTTCGCCGCGCATATCGCGTCATGAATACGCGCGCGCCATGGAATGACGTTAAGCCGCCGTTGAACTGGTATTTAAAAGGCTGCATCTTGCCTTTACCGGTAGTCTTCGTATGGTGGCCATGTACTCCGTTCCTGACTACTTGATGTACTTGATGTACGGCCGATGTAATGGAAATGCCTTACGAACTGCTAGGGAGTATGCCCGTCGATATCCGTCCCGCCGTCCTCCCGATGGCAACGTCATCCGTAGGCTAGACGACAGACTGCGAAATACGGGAAGCGTCTTGCCAACAGCCAATCTTCACGATACTGGAAGACCGCGGAGCGGCCTAACGGTAGCACAGGCGGATGCAATACTGCAGCGGGTAGAAGAGACGCCCGAGGTAAGCACACGCGCATTAGCCCGTGAGATGACTTCGAATAAGAGTACTGTGCACAGGCTTTTGAGGCTACACCCTAAGAGGCTACACCCATTTCGGTACACAACCGTGCAAGGTCTGAAACCAGATGACTTTCAGAAACGCGTGGCCTTCTGTGAATGGCTGTTTCAGCAACAGAACACAGATAATGGTTTCCTTGCACATATCCTGGGGACTGATGAATCATGTTTCACTCGTGATGGGGTATTCAACCATCACAACAGCCATATGTGGTCCCAGGTCAATCCGCATGCAATCAGGCTGCAGAAACATCAGGAACGTTGGTCTCTTAACGCGTGGGCCGGCATACTCGGGGATCGCCTGCTTGGACCATATCTGTTGCCTGAACGGCTCTCGGGAGAGTCGCACTTGGTGTTTCTCAATGAGGTCTTAACCGAGTTCCTCGAAGACATACCATTAGCGGCAATACAGGGACTTTGGTTCCAGCATGATGGGGCTCCGGCGCATTTATGTGCTCCTGTACGTGGTTGGCTGTATATGGAATACCCCGGCCGCTGGATCGGACGTGGGGGTCCGGTTCTATGGCCGCCAGGTTCGCCAGATCTTACACCGTTGGATTTTTTCCTATGGTGACATCTCAAGGAACTGGTGTATCGAGACGTAGTGACAACACAAATGGACTTATTTGCTCGTCTAC
Organism: Dolomedes plantarius; assembly: GCA_907164885.2. Lineage (NCBI taxonomy): Eukaryota > Metazoa > Arthropoda > Arachnida > Araneae > Dolomedidae > Dolomedes > Dolomedes plantarius. The sequence continues at coordinate 130,501,599 of OU015497.1, read as the reverse complement.
ATGCTGCTTGTACTTCGGTGGACCCCGCGATGCTGCAACGTGTGATGACAGTCATTCCACGGCGTGCTCAAACCTGCCTCGACAAGCACGGCGGACACTTCGAACATCTGCTTTAAATTGTGCATGCTGTTGATATGTTCAATAAAGTGTTTTTTCTAGCACTGGCAGTGACGTCATACTTTGTTTTTCGTATTTTTCTCGTAAACTATGGATCGTACAGGAACGCTTCTTTGGGCAGTTTTTATGTACTCCCAACGAGGAATCTAGCTGTGCAGAGTTTATGCGGTCATTTTGGGACACCCTGTATATATATATATATATATATATATATATATATATATATATATATATATATATATATATATATATATATATATATATATATATATATATATATATATATATATATATATATCCAATTCTGCATATTATATATGTTTAACTTTTTTAGTTTGAGGTTTATTACTTAGCAGATTTGATGCATTCAATTAAAAGGCAAAATAAATAAATGTTATGGATTATGATAACAATTATTATTCATACTTGCATGTTTATGTAACTGAACGATATTTCTTTTACACAATCTTTTGCCCTGTCTTTGATACAACAGTTATAATTTTATACATTAAGATTGAAAAATATTAAACACTGTTTAACTATTCTAATTAGTTACACAGTAAGTCAAAATTTCATTAATACATCAATTGTTTAAATAATATCAACCACCATCAATAATTCAATATTTAAGATTAACTTCCAAAATGCAAAATATGATAACAGAAATTTATCAAGATGTCTCTAAATACTGTGTACTTCTCTATCAACTCTCTATCCACATTGCTTCTCAGAGGATTACCCTAATTTACCAAAGAATACTATGTGACGACTTAAAGAATTGTACGTATTTAGAATAACATGAAAAGGTCTTCAGATGTACTTGAAGTGTTCGTTTTTATTCATGGCATCTTTATATTATAATCTCTTCTATATTTTTTTCTAGTAGTTCAAATCCAAATATTGTAAGGCTTTAGTTTTTTAAAACTAATATAAACATGTATAAAATATTTATACTATATACACTGCTGGCCACTGTACATGCAACACCCTGAAGGAAACATGCAAATAACATGAAATTTACAACATGCATTAGCGGAGGTGAGATATGCAAATGATTAGAATTTCAGCGCAGACGCACATCAAGCGCGCCTGTGGTGCCACTTCAAAGCGCTATTTAAGGCTTGGAGATTTCGACGATTTCAAGTTCGGCAATTGTCTTTTTCTTGTGGTTTTTTCAAAAAAACAATCAATTATGCCTCGTCGAAAACAGCGATCATCTGTTAATCAAGTATCCGAGTTCGACAGAGGGAGGATAGTGGCCTACCGAGATAGTGGATTATCTTTCAGGGAAATCGGTAGTCGTGTTGGACGAAACCAAACAACGGTAATGCGGATATGTGATCTTTGGATGCAGGAGGGTACGACGGACCGGCGTGTTCGATCGCATCCACCTCAGCGCACCACTTCACGTGATGATAGGCAAATTGTGCGCATGGCAGTGACGGATCGCTCAGTCACATCACGAACCATAGCACAGCACTTGCAGTCTGTAACGCATCATCCAGTGTCTGCGCGTACCATTCGACGCCGTTTACAGCAGAGTGGTCTGTCCGCAAGACGTCCATTGCTTTGTCTACCCTTGACGCAGAACCACAGACGTCTCCACCGCCAATGGTGCGAAGACAGAAGGATGTGGACGGCAGAATGGAATGAAATTGTCTTTACTGACGAGTCACGCTTCTGTCTGCAACACCACGATGGTCGCATTCGAGTTTGGAGATACCGTGAAGAGAGAATGCTGAACAGCTGCGTTATGCACCGCCACACTGGTCCTGCACCGGGTATTATGGTATGGGGCGGTATTGGATATCACTCTCGCACACCTCTAGTACGCATTGCCGGTACTTTAAACAGCCAGCGCTACATCTCCGAGGTGTTGGAGCCAGTTGTACTTCCTTACCTTCAGGGCTTGCCCACAGCCATATTTTAACAGGATAATGCGTGACCACACGTGGCACGCATTGTCCAATGGTTCTTCGTCAATCGCCAGATTGAATTGCTTCCCTGGCCGCCTCGCTCTCCGGATCTTTCGCCGATAGAAAACATGTGGTCCATGGTTGCTCTACGATTGACCCAGATTCCATCCCCAGCTGCCACAGAAGATCAACTTTGGCAACGTGTGGAAGCTGCTTGGTCTGCTGTACCCCAAGAACTCATCCAAAGTCTCTTTGAATCAATGCCGAGGCGTGTGACAGCGGTGATCTCCAACAATGGCGGCTACTCTGGCTACTGATTTTGAGAGGAACCACACTTCACAGAAGTCTATAAATTTAATCATTTGATACTTGATCAACATGTTATCTACAAAATAAATTTTGTTGTGATATCTCTTGTCTTTCTTGTTGTTGCAATTTGGGTGGCCAGCAGTGTATTTTGGGAAGTAGCATTACTTGTTGAGGTTAGAGAATGGAGTAATTTTCTTGCCTTTATAGGTATTTATATAACTATACGACTTAAAAATCAATTAAAAATGTAATTCAGTTTGACGGTCTGTACAAGAGGCTTCAAAATCATTGTTTTCACCACATGCATTATTCATTATATGTTTCATTATACAGGGTAATTCCCTCTAAAGAGGTCCCAAACAGTCTGCAATAACTCCCGCTACGCCGAATCAATCTTAACTAAAAAATATAAGCTACATACCTCGACGTATGTCTAATTGATTACATCATATGATATACTGGAAGTTATGGCCGTTTTCTGCCAGACACATTTCGAAGCAGTGCTCCATGTCCCTGAAGGTTTTGGTAACGATATCGGGGTCAAATAGCAGCAATTTCACGTTGGATGCTTTCTCTCAAATCTTCCACAATGCGAGGCCTATTCCGATAGAAGTCTGGTAGTGTCAGATCAGGCGACTATGTTGGCCAAAGACCCTTTGAAATTACCCTGTTACCGAAGAAGGATTTAATTTCCGCCTTGCTCCCTGTCGATATATGACACGTTGCTCCATCTTACTGGAAGTAATCTTCCGTTAACTCATGATCATTTACTTGATTCATGAACTCTTCTAGAATGTCCAGAAACACATCAGTGTCTACAGTTGTGTCAAAGAAGTGTGTTTGTGTGTGTATGCATTTGATTGTTTAACAATCGAAGTCGATATCTATTGGCTTATCCCATGAGTTTGTAGACATAACTCGTAAGGTAATCTAAACTGTAAGAAACACATCAATCATCCGTCATACAACTATATGATGGCCACGGTTTAAACTTTTCTAGTGAGGTTTTTTGATACACCAAGTATATGCAACACACTGCAAGCAGGATTAGGTAAGTATCATCCCTGAATTAGTGCCACATTTGATGAAGTAAAGCAAGATGTGCTCTGCCAGTCTGGCAGGATATTAAATTCTAATGCATTCTGTTTAGAGTTAGTGATTTAGGAATACGCTGTCAGTATGGAAGCTAAGTGTTAGACTAAATGAAGTGTGACCCTTATCATTATTTATCTTCTATTATTATCTAAATTTTTATACGCATTTTTGAAACATACTCCGTTAAGGCTATTGTGTACTAATCCTATTGGATTCTGTCGCCTCAATAGTAACCTATGGAAAAAAATTTGTCCAAGGATTGCCGACTGGGATTAAATTATTTTATTTATTCTACTTCATAATAGAGAAAAAAAATTACACCTTGGGGCATTTTTCGTTTTTTTTTTAAATGCAAATAATATTTTTTAATTTAAATTATTCCGGGAAAAAATCTGGTATAGTGTGTTTTAAACACTGATAAATTACCTTTGATGAACTAAATTTATAAAATAAATCCTGTTGCAAGATGCAGAAAAGTTCAGACTATCTGAAAATACGCTTTTTATTGGATTATCAGAATTAATGTAGCTGTAAATAGTAGACAAATTTTTTCCATAGGTTAACATTGAGGTGAGTGAATCCAATAGTGTTAGTACACAACAGCCTTAAGAAATGAGTCAATTGGTGTCCAAACTATCATATAACAACCAAATTAAGAACTATGAGGCTGTTAACAACATAAAATTTCATTTAAAATATTTCTACAGTAGAGTTTGACGCACATTGATGTGTCAGAAAATTGTTTTCATCTAAAGCAAAGTAATTTTTTTTGGCTTCCATATTAGCAAAATTTAGTTTTTTCTGATATTGGTCTTTATTTGTTTGCATTTCCTATTCACATTTATTGATACACGCAAATCATCTTACTGGAGAATATATTTTACTACTTATATCCGAAAGAGATTGTGATGGTTCCAGAAATGAAACTTATTTACTCCTCTCACAACCTCATTCAACAGAAACAGTCAATCCCTTATTTTGAAATCTCATAACAGTTTGATAATTTTCTGCAATCGCAGTCATTCCATTTGCAAGTGCCTTGGACATGCAGCCGCATCATTTCCACCTATCAAGTTATTTCCACACAAAATAGGCTCATTATTGTAACTTGTGCTTCATTTTCCAGCGTGCCATTAACTGATGGTATGCTTTATCTTTGTGTTGCCAATTAAAAATATTTGTTCGCGATAAATATTCTAAATATTTCTCGCAATGAGAAAATAACCATGAAACAATTACTGCCTCATCCTGTTTAAAATGCACTCTCTTTCGTGTGAGAGAGAGAGAGATAATGAAACGTTATTTAGCTGCTACCATCGTACGAGTGTTTGCGGTGATTAATATTTTATATTCCAGTTCCCATAAATGAAATTTTATTTTCGAGCAACTTCTAGTACAGTTATTTACAGGGACGCTACTCACGTGAAAGTTTAAAAATACACCTGGACAAATTATGGCACAGAGTGTAGGCAAGCAAATAATATTGTTTTATTTCCTTAAATAATAATCTGAGACATGCAACCGAAATATTTTCCAACTTTATTAGAAGTTGAGAAATGTAATAATTTCCCAATTATTTTCTCCCCGTCTGGTTGTATTCAGAGTCTATATATAAACAAAAGTCTACAATTATAATTGGTGTAGTCGTCTCTAACCAAATTCCTTAGCTATGTAAGTATTGAAGATTTAAGATTAGCCAATAATTATAGACTTTTTTTATTATCATTTCAACTGTTACATTTAAATTAACAGTTTCTTTTTTTAACTTACATGTTTTGTATATTCCCATAGTACTTGAAGAAGATAAATATAGAATATAACATAAAATTTTTACCTGGAATCTCCCCATTATTTTCGAGTTTGCAAGGTTTTAAAATATTTTGTATTGAACATATATATATATATACAGTGGAATCTCAATGTATCGTTTTTCAAGGGAACGATTGAAATGAACAATAAATGCTGGAAAATGATAGATGCGGAAACATACCAAAGCAACAGGATCGTTGGGACTGCATAAAATGAACGATACATACGGAAAAACGATGGATCCGAAAACGATCGATCGAGATTCCACTGTATATATATATATATATATATATATATATATATATATATATATATATATATATATATATATATATATATATATATATATATATATATATATATATATATATATATATATATATATATCTATATATATATATATATATATATATATATATATATATATATATATATATATATATATATATATATATATATATATATGTATATATATATATATATATATATGTATATATATATATATATATATATGTATATATATATATATATATAATATATTATATATATATATATATATATATATATATATATATATATATATATATATATATATATATATATATATATATATATATGTATATATATATATATATATATATATATATATAATATATTATATATATATAACAGTTCTGTGACTGACTGATTGACTGACTGACAGATAACGCAGAGACCAAACCGCTGGACCTAAGGGGCTGAAATTTTGCATGGCGATTCTTCTTATAGTGTAAGGGTGCACTTAGAAATATTTTTGAAATATTCTTCTTAAATTTTTTAAATTAAATTTTTAAACTTTTTTGTAACATTTTTTAAAGTTTACATTTAAAATAATAATCTGAGGGCTATAAATTTTATATAACGAGAAAGAACATAAAAATTTCTTTAAAATGAAATCTTTCTCGAATTTTTATCTCTATTTTCTGATTTTTGGTGAATTTTTAATGATTAATTTTTATAATTTAATTTATTAAATGCTGATCACGAGATTTCTTTATTTTTGTTTGTTATACATTACATTAGTTTTGCGTCACGTGCATAATAACGAAATAAATTGACAAAAATATTAAAATACGGTAAAAGATAACATTTATCCACTAGACTAATTGAGATGGAAGTTTTTTTAAGAATTTAATTAAAATTAATGACGAATTTAATTCTCTAAAAAGAAATTTTATTATTTTTTTCATTGTAATTATCCTAAAATGTACTCCGTAGCGAAGGACGGGTATTCAGATAGTATATATATATATATATATATATATATGACAGTACAGTTGCAATTGACTATGTGTCTGCTCTTTTTAACTAACCTCTATTTTTTCTGCTATTCTTTAACTATCCTCTATTTTTATCTGCTATTTTTTAATTATTATCTTCCTTGGATGATTAATTTTCTTTACAGTAATTAATAAGTTTCTTTATACACAACACACACACAGACATAACTCCGCACATATGTACATACACAGTGAAATAGAGGTAGAAAGTGATCTATGTCCAAACACGTTCCACGTTTGTTCGTTTTTTTTTAACTAACACATTTAGTCGTTAGTATATTATTTCCTATAACTTAACAAAATGTCAACTTACAAGGATTAATGAGGTCTTATGGGCACATATCAACATTTAAAATAATAAAAAGTTTGTCGAAAAATATAATTTTAAAATTTTAACTCATATCATAAATTATATTTTATTCTTTGATTAATGAAACGCCTATTATAACGGAGTTATTACCTCATTAGAGTTATTTTTCATAATATTAATTTAAATATATATATATTCCTTCGAGACTACTGTTAATGTTTAAGCGTCTGAATAGCAGAAACCCCAAAAAAATATTTGGAGAATTTTAATAATTTTTTTCAGGTATTATAATTAGATATTTTACGCATATATTAGTAAAGTATATTTTCTATTACTTGTCTATCTCTTTTTCCCTTTCTTGACTATCTTCAGACATATCACACGTGATCCCAACAGAAATTGTTTCCCACCCAGTCTCTAAAACTGTTCAACAGATGGCACTACGTGTACCACAATTAAAATGTAAATTCTCCAACAAAGTCCTGTATTCCGAAAAGCCGCATGGTTTTCAAGAGTGAAATTCAGGAGAACAAATTTCGCGATGTTAATAATAGTATGATGCTAGTTCACAATAATTTATGATTGATCGCGGATAACTTTACGTCTAATAAGATAAAATATAGCAAATTTCATGGATAATATTACCTTGGTTTCAAGTGTTAATTATTACATGTAAATTACGCATGAAGAATCGTTACAATTAATGATTGAAGCTTACTTTTCATCCTTAAGTTAAACACGTATTGAATTTTATTCCACAAGGTTTTGGAAATGTTTTAATTAAAGTTATAATAAATGTTGAAAAGGTTATTTTTATCTTATTAAATGTACATCGTTCTGCGTAAAACTATATTTCTGTGATATTCAACATCAGTATTTGCATGTATAAATATATAATCAAACTAGCTGAAAACCCGAGCTTCGCTACAGTACATTCAAATTAAATACAACGGTCAATGTATGCAATTAATGCAAAAAAAATAAATATATATATTTATAATAAATGCGACGATCAATGTGTACAATTGATGTAAATATATATATTTAGAAAAAAATCGTAAGGGATATTATTTTGGATAATATCCAATCGTCTGCTGCATTAGAAAGAAAAACATATGTTTTTCTCTATTTAGTTGTTATGCACGTGACGATAAATTTATTTAAAGAACCAGAAAAAGAAATCACGTGATCAGCATTTAATAAATTAAATTCTAAAAATTAATCTTTAAAAATTCACCAAAAATCAGGAAATGGAGGCAAAAATTCGAAAACAATTTCATTTTAAAGGGATTTTTATGATCTTTCTCGTGATATAAATTTTATAACCCTCAAATTATTATTTTAAATGCAAACTTTAAAATTTGCAAAAACAGCTTAAAAATTTAATTTTAAAAAATGTAAGAAGAATTTTTCAAAATTCTTTCTTAGTGCACCCCTACACCATAAGAAGAATCGCCATGCAAAATTTCAGGCCTTTAGGTGCAGCGGTTTGGTCTGTGCGTTGTATGTTAATCAGTCAGTGAATGAATGAATGAGTCAGTTACGGAACTGTTTTATATATATATATATATATATATATAGTGAGTCAGTCAGTGAGTCAGTTACGTAACTGTTTTATATATATAGATTATGGCAAGTATCAATAACTAAATGAAAATTCTGTAGCAGTAGTTAAAACATTCACTCGATTTTACTTTGTCCGGGATGTCCAAGGCATCCTAGTGGTATCTGGCTACCTCGCAACTGCAGGTAGTCGGTTCGAATCCCGAAGAATGCCATAAACATTTTCCTTACGGGGTGTGATAGCATGTATCCCAAAAATGAATATATATATATATATATATATATATATATATATATATATATATATATATATATATATACAGAGAGAGAGAGAGTTAAGTAGATGTGTGTGTGTGTGGGGGGGGGTGCTGGTTCACCAGAGCGATGCCACGAATTATGTGCGAATACCTTATTGCAGTGGTACTCAAACTGTGGGTCGGTACTCTCTTGTGAGTTGGAAAATAATGAGAGGGGCCACGGATAGTTTGAAGCAAATATATCTCATACTGAATTATTTAGTAAAAAAATTTGGTTTAAATATGCTAATAGTTTTGAAATAATGCTCTTTTTCAATTTGCAATTTTGTTAATTTTTCGTTAAATGAAATACAAACACATATTTTATTTAAATATTATTTTTTAGTCACATGATATTTGCCTAAAACAAATACAGATGGTGAATAAAGCATTATTGTTATTATGCAAATTAAATGCATACAAAAACCTTCAGTTCATTTATTTTTAAAATAGTTTGTCAAAATTTGCTTATTTTTTTCTGTTATTGCTAAAAATGTCCTTATTTTTCAAAAAATATCTTCTTACTGTCAAAACTGTTTTTCAGGGCTCGAGTGATATTTTATCTACAGAAAAATCGGTCTAAAATTTCTGTGCCCCACTGCCTTTATGGACAAGTGTCCAGCATTAGCAAATAAGAACAACTTTGTCTGGGTTATTTATGACTGCTACCTGTATCACAAAACTTGGTACTTATGAATTATCCGAAAATTGTTCTTGAAATCATTATTAATTTTTATTTCTAATTGCGAGTTACAAGACTATATATCAATAAAAGCAAGAACAAGCAAGAGAACTTAAACGTCCATGAGCCCAAATATTCCTTATATATCCAACATGTCTGGATATCCAATATGAGGCAGATCGGGGCAACTCAGTAAATGGGTATAGTCCATGATATCCCGTCGATTACAGAGCTTGCAAGAAATTTCTGGAACGATTTTAATAAGGTAGAAATGTTTTAGTAGGTAATCATGGCCCGTCCCTAGGCGAAACAAGGCGACCGCTTTCTGCCTCGGCCATCTTTGTTAATTTTCTTTCATATCTTATGTGAACTCCTCGACAACAATTCTTGCGAGAGGAAGATCTTAAAAGTCACCCTTAGACGCAACTTTAGCGAGTTGTAAGAGACCTCATTATTGTATGTTTGAAGGTCAGATGCAACCTTTGTAGCCATGGAGTAGGACAGCTCGTTGCCCTGGATGTCGCAGTGGTCTGTTGTCCTCTGCAGGCTACCTACCTAGCGTTATTGTGGAGTTTGTCTAATAGTTATTGACACCTGTATGCATCAGATGACTTGGGGATACCGCAGGAGCCAATAACTTGAAGGATTGCCCTAGAGTCGCTAAGGATGACCAGTTTAGAGAAATTATTCATCCGGCATAAAAGTTGCTACACAGCAATGCGAATTGCTGCAATCTCCCCATCAAAGGCTGTTTTATGAGTGCCTACAAGTGTATAAAATGAAAATAGATCATAGTGGAACCCTGCGAAAACATTAATATAGTCTACTGATTTTGAGCCGCCAGTAAATACTCGATGTCCTTTGGTTATCGCGATTCGACTATTTAGTAGAACAAAACTAACGTCTTCGCTAGAATCAACCCTTAATTACCTTTATGACAGTGTCGATACAGACACAATAATCAGTTAAATCTCATGGATTACGAGGGGATGTCAAAAATTCAGCATCGAAATTTAAATTAATATAATATTCTTAAAATTATTGAAATATCATAATTGCTTTATATGGCATATTACTGAACGCTCATACGTATCGATATCAAATATCTCACATATAAAATAATTAGCTAGTACATGAAAAGCAGATTTTGAATAAGAAATAAAAATTAAAGATTCTGTTAAAACACTGAAACTTTACTTTCTAAAATTCCTACATTGATATATTGATTATTTGAAGAGGTAGATATCTTTTATATCAAAGAATAAATATAATAAAATTAAATAGAAAATTTTACTCTTTTACAGCTACCTTATCCGCTTTTTTTCAATCGCAGAGAATACGATGCAAACAAAATTTTAAAAAATTATAAATGTAAAATATAACTTTAAATACCATTTGATCTTTCATACCTGTCCAATAAATGCTACGTGAAGAAAACCATTTAAAGAAAACCCTTTTTTTCAATTCTAAGAGTAATTTTTTTATTAACAATACTTTCTTAATTCCTTTCCAGGAAAGTTTTCGTTAAATAAGTATTTAGGTAAAGAGAAATAGTAGAAAAAATTACTTAAGGAAAAATGTGAAAATTACTTTTAACCACAAACCTTTATTTTCCATCTGGTAATTTTTTATAACATGATGTTTTGTGCTGAAGAAACTTATTTTTGGGACATAAGTGTATAACTTTTTATCAATAATCTTCAAACCTTTGTTCTTATATATATATATATATATATACAGAGAGAGAGAGACAGACAGAGATAAAGAAAAATATACACATATACTTCAATATTTTTCAAACATTTTATTGTATATAACTTTTTAATCATTGACGTAAGATGTTTTGTGACAAGGACAGCAATGAAATGATTTTTGAAAGTGTTTAGAGATAGCCCTTTTTCTTTTCTTTTTTTTCTTGTTTTTTTTTGTTTGTGTGTGCTTGGGGGGGGGGGGGGGGTTTGTTTCCAGTATTCTTAAAATATGGTTTGCGCTAACAGATGTAATGATAAAAAAAATTTGCAAAAAGAAACCTAAACAGCATTTGCAAATTATATTCTTAAATCAGAGTCCAATAAAATTGTATTCCAATGCTTCGCATTGAGCAAAATTTGGGGAAATTTTAAAACAATTTTAAATCAAATTTATCTAACCACAGTTCGGAAAACTTTTTTTGTTAATTTAAGCTATGCGTAGAGAGGAATAAAGCATGTTTTAAGCGTATCATAAAAATAAAATTTCATCATATTTCTTTAATATCTGTAAAAGAATATTAAAATAGTACTAACAGTACTTAATGAAGTTCAAGTCTAACGTGAAAGATAAAAAATATTACGTTTTTGTAGAATTTCATGGTGGGAAACACCAAAATGGGGTTATAGGGTTTATAGGTAGATATTTTTGTATTCTTACGGGTTTTACTGAAATTCGGAAAGAAAATTTGAGATTTTTAGCATTCAGATTTTTTTCAAAAAAAAATGGAGAGGAAATTTTTAATGTCATTTAGTCATCATTGTTAAGATAATTAAAATTTTCTGCAATACAATTAGTACATGGATAAAATGATGATGCGAGTTTTACTGAAATTTGAAAATAGGATTGCGAGATTTTCAGCGTTAAGTTTTTTTTGAAAAAAAAGGAGCAGATAATGTCAGTTATATATAATCTTCACCATTCAGATGATTGAAATTTAATGCACTGAATTTGGTACATGGATAAAATAATGATTGACGTTTTACCAAACTTTGAAAATAAAATTGCGAAATTTTTAATATTAAGATTTTTTGAAAAACAAAAGGAGAAAATTTTCTATGTCATATGTTCATCATCATTAAGATGATTGAAGTTTTATGTAATGCAGTTGGCAGATGGCAAAAATAATGATTCATTACATTTCTTATAAGGCGCTTAATTGCTTCCTAAAATATGAGTCAATAACGACGCTTTACAACCATAAAAAATCAAATTAATTATTTTACGCAAGCATTCATCTTTAGTCGTATGATTAGATATAAAAACATCAATCTGCTGCTTAAAGAAAGGGATAAAATTTCAAAAAGGATAATTTCATTTTTTTTAAAAAATCCTTTTTTGTTAATGATTTAAAATGTTTTAAATTTTTTTTAAATGTAATTTAAAAGTTAAAATATTTTATATTAAAACTGCTTAAACTGTGATGTATTTTCTTCTTTTAAAGAAATTAAGAGTTTGACAAAAAGAAAAAATTAAAGAAAAAACATTTTAGGGGGTTCTAATCAAATAAACAGTAGTGAAATATGATTATAATGTGTCGGTATCACGTAAAATTATAAATCATTTGTTAATATGTTTCCCATTTTACCTTCTATTAATAAATGTGATTTATTATTTTCATATTCAGTCTCTGTATCCCCAATACTTAGTTTTTACAAATTTCTTTTACATTTTTAAATCAGATCCTACATACATTTTGCGTAACTAAATAATTCTTAGGAAGTTAAATACTTAGTAGCATTCTAAGAATGGCAACTCTTTAATAAATGTCCTCATTAGAATGTATAGGCTTTTATTAGAATATATAGGAATCACTAGAATTCATATGCTCTACGTATAATCACAAATTATTTATTCATGTGTTTCACATTTAATCTTCTATTAAATAAATGTGATTTATTATTTTCATATTCAGTCTCTGCATCCCCAATACTTGGATTTTACAAATTTCTTTTACATTTTTATATCAGATCCTACATACATTTTGCTTAACTAAATAATTCTTAGGAAGTTAAGCCCTTAGTAGTATTCTAAGAAAGGCAAATCTTTAATAAATGTCCTCATTAGAATGTATAGGCTATTATTAAAGTGAATAGGCATCATTAGAATGCATATGCTCTACGTATAATCAGAAATTATTTGTTCATGTGTTTCGCATTTAACCTTCAATTTAATAAATGTGATTTATTATTTTCATATTCAGTCTCTGTATCCCTAATACTTAATTTTTACAAACTTCTTTTACATTTTTGCATCATATCCTACATACATTTTGCTTAACTAAGTAATTCTTAGGAAGTTAAATATTTAGTAACATTCTAAGTATGGCAACTTTTTTATACATATCCTCATAGGATTGTATACGATTTTATTAGAATGTATAGGTATCATTACAATGCATAGGCTCTACGTATAATCACAAATTATTTGCTCATGTTTTTCACATTTAACCCTCTATTTAATAAATGTGATTTAACATTTTCGTATTCACTCTATGTTTCGCCAGTACTAAATTTTTTATACAAATTTCTTTTATGTTTTAACATCAGGCACTAAATATATTTTATGCAACTAAATAATTTTAATACTTCGTGACATTCTAAGAATGTACTCTGTAATAAATGTCATCAAGTTGGTTGCTGAAACCTATTAAAAATTCCCCATTCGGGTGGCATGCAATAAAATCGGACTTGTATGTGATAATAGGACTTGTCAGAAAAACTTGTAACTGCTCAAAAGTATTACAGTCAATTAAAAATATATATGAAGAAATAAAGGCAAGAAATTCGTTTTTTTTCAATCCTGTCACATTTCTAGATGAGAAAAATTAATGTCACCTTTATTATTTGAATTCATTTGCTGATTGGTTACAAATTATACTTTATTCAGGATTTTCGTATGTGAAATGACTTTTTGTTTTATGAAGATATGACTTTCTCATATTCTAACTATCAGTTCTTTATTATAGTACAATAATTGAAATATGAGATTAATACAATTTGTAAATTATTGAAGTTATTGATTTGTGTGTATATATAAATTTAAAATGTTTATATTAGATGTTTGGGAAATGAACGATTGTTTCGTTTTCAAATTACAAATTGGAAAATCTCATGAATTGTTCCGTAGACTAAGTAGATTTGGAGAAAAATAGTTAGAATAATTAAAGGTAGATGTCTATGCATCAGTATGTTAAATTTGGATTTCATATAAAAGGAAAAATGCTTTATTGTGTAAAGTTTCATGTTTGGGAAAAACTGTAGATAAATGCTGATAGTCCTAGGAATATTGTTAGCACAACACCAACTCCGGTGCCTGAAGACAAATATTTAAACCACAGTTAAGGGAAAAAATTAACAGAATATCTATCGACACTTTGAAAGAGCATTTTATTAATCGGAGATTAAACGTATGACACAGATTCATAATAGACAATATTAACATCACAGGAAAATAAACTATATAAATAGTATGCCTTTGCCTTCAGAGACAATGGGTACGCGAAGATCAGTTTAAAAAACGAGACTATTGCGATGCTTTAATAGTTAGAACTCCTGTTTTGAGATTAAGATAACCATATTTGACACCTGTTCCTCTCCTATCAATTACGGTGACATCTGATCACTGATAAAGAAATTGTGTAGGTCATTATTTAAACAATAAAGAAATTTTCTGGAGGAAAAGAAATCAGCAAGAAGTAACTGAAATGAAAAAAAATCTGCAAACACACATCCAAAGCTGTAGCCCAAAAAAGAGAGTATTTTATGAAGAGAGGGACTTTAAACAATCAGAAATCTTTCACATCTTAGGTATAGTTCAGTTAAGAGAACACGGTTTCGAGATTAGAAGATCATGATTCGATGCCCAGCGCTGGTTGCAATGTTAGGATTCCGAATTACCGTAAAATATCGAGTATAACACGCACTTTTTTTCATCTTTTAGTCCGCAAAACTGAGGGTGCGTATTATACTCGCGTACAAAAAAAAAGTAGTTTTAAACATTGGATAAACGAACGTACAGCAGCTGTCAGACATTGTTGCAACACAGGTGCGTGCGCATCTGCACTCCGTGATTCATCCACCCGTTTACTAAGCAGGTATTCATTTTAATCAAACGGAACTCGCAGCTCGTATCACACACGCGTTCGTTTAATAACAGCTCCCTTGAAATATTGATAGTTCCCGGTCATTGGAAGTGCAAAGAATTATTATTTTATTTATTTCCCTCAAACTTTCTTCAAGATGGTCCTATACTGCAGCAGAAATATTATCAATTGTTAAACTTGAGATGGCAGTGAGAACGACATGTTATGGGAGGATAGGCAGTTGTCATCAAATGAAGATGATGATGGTGATATATATTACGACGGCACCAATATTTATGACATGGACGCAACAACAATAGATGAGATGTATTCTAGTCAAAGTGATTAAGACTGATAATATGACAGTATCGTTTGTTTTGAATTAAATTTTTTTTTCTACTGAATTTAATGTTTTTGTTTCCTTTTTTTACAAATTTTATTTCTTCTAATAAATATTTGTGCAATTTTTATATAAAACATTGAAAAGCTATGGTAGCGTATTATAGTCGAATTTTAATTTTTTCCGAAAATTTTGAGCAAAATAGAGCATGCGTATTATACTCGGGTGCGTATTATAGTCGAGATGTTACGTTATATTTATATATCAATATTAATTGTAAAATGAATGTTCAAGAGTATTTTTATTAGCTCTATATGTAAAGTAACAATATTCATTTAGTGTAAATTTTTCCACACTATCCTTACAGAAAACTAAAAAAAAAGAATTCCCTGGATATACTCTACCATCATAAGAAAGACTTATTTATTACTACATAAATATTTTAAATGAGCAAGAAAAAGCGAAATTTAGTAAAATCAAAACAAACCTTTTATTCCTAGAAGTTTCGGCATTCTTTATTAACAGGGCGGAAATACGACTAGTGAATACGTAAAAACAGTTTTGTGAAAACAAAAATCTTGTTTCTTCCAAGAATCTGGAAAATTTAATTCAAAACTGCATAAATCCAATAGGTCTTCGTTCAGTGCTCCCGACATCCTTCGAAGAGCTTGTTAGACAATGTTATGCAAATTGCAGTTTACAACTTCAGCGAAACAAAAGAAATGTTTTAGCATTTTCTATGTCCCTCTCGCTCCAATACTGGCATCCAGTAGTTAAATAATACAAAACAGACAGCATCGGTTATATGACTTTCAAATCATTGTTTAGATTCGGAGCTATTGAGCCGAGTCACAAAGAGCATATATAAAGCAACTGGAACAAATGTAAACGAGTCTTTGTATAGTAAATTCTGATTCTTCAAAATAAATAGTGATGATAGGGGAGATGCGAAACGTGACTGAAACAATATATTGCATGCTTTAGCTAACAGATAAATTCTTTAATTTATTCATTTTAAATATTTCAGATGTTCGTCTACTTACAAATCAAAATTTTCTTATAGATTGATTTTTAAATAATCTATTTTTTTTATCTCACATGTTATTTAAAAAATTTTATTTCTGAGAAATTAAGGCGCCTTACCCCCACTGATTGGTACATGACTTAGATATAAATATTTTCCCTTATCTGCTGCAGAATACTGGGTGAAAATGTGGAACAAGTACGTAAAACTCTATTATCGTGTAAATTGGGCTTGTTTCTAAACGAGAACCAGGTAAAGCAAGGAAGTCTCTTCTTCGAAGGCGTTGTACCTTACTCCTGGAAATTTGGGAAACTTAACAAGAGGATATAATAATGAGTCATGCCGGTGAAAATTTGAGGAGTGGTTTGTTTATTCCAGAAAATCTAGTTGTTTCCCACCTTAGATGTAAATTTTATTTAAATGTTGAGAGTAAAAAGTTGCTTTTATTTCAGGCATTGCTTTACATCTACCACCGAACACTTACGTTCTAATACAGTCAAAAAAGGTCGTAAATAGAAACTGGGTTCCTCCCCTAGTTAATTTTAACTTAAATTCACGCTGCAAAAAATTGGCAGACAAAACTGACGCATACACACTCACACACAAGAAAACAAACAAAAAACTAATGATTTAAGACAACTAACGAAGAACTTCCTCGTGTATTTATCATTTATCACGATGTGCTTTCGCTGTAGTCTCTGATTGCTATTTTCCTTTTTTAACAAGCTACTTTGAATTTCTTAAGTCATTTATAAGGTATAACGTTATTTTTCCTCTATGCGAATTAATTTCCTTAAGTTCATTTCCCTGTCTTCTAAAGCCATCCGGCAAATTATTCAGTAACTCTACACTCTTATCTCTATCGCAAAGCGAAGCAAATTTGACGCACACCCATATGCAAAACAGATTGACGATTACTCAAGACAGGCTACTTAAACGGGTAGGCGGCCAGCCGGAGACCCGTTAGAATGTTTGTCTCATGTATGAAGACTTATAGACAACATGCACTTTTTTCTGCAGCTTTGGAACTTAGATAACAGAACTGGAAGTCGAAGTGTAAGAATATAGGGCAATGGGAATGTTAGAGCTGGAAATTACAATTTCATGGTTGGCTGGTTGTTAATCGCACTACGGTTAACTTTTGTTGCACGAGGATTAATTAAACAGGGATCTACAATTTAAAGCTGGTTCTGAACGGCTTCCAATATCTATGTCACCAGTGGGGGGTTAACTGACAACTTTTTATTGCAATTTAAAGTTAGATATTAAGAAGCCAGATAGTTCCTAGTAAGAGATTTTTTCCCGTCACTTACTTTATCTAATTTTATGTTATTTTACTACATTTCTCGTCGTAAGTTCATGTCTACTAAGAAATTTAATTTAATTTTTGAATTTATGAGTATTTTTCTTACCAATGAGCCTGTAAACCTAGAAAGCAGGGTAATATTTTTTTTGTTACCTTTGTTGCATTTAGCTAGCTTTATTCATTGTAGACAATAGTAGCTACACAACAGTAGAACGATCAGAAACATAAAAATGTTTTCCACATCTTATAAACTCTACCCATTGCAAAGCATATCTATCTTTAAAATAGTTCAAAACACACAAAAAAAACTTCTTTTCCGCAAAAAATAGCCCTTAGTATATTTTAAATTATTTTACTCGCATTTACTACTAGGAGAGATTTCATCAATCTTTTCATGTGAAGTGAAATTCTCGAAGATTTGTTGCTGGTTCTTAAAGGCGCCAATGAATGTGAAACTAAGCATTTCAAAATGATTCTTTGAAGAGTTCTCTCTTTTTTAATTATTATTTGGCGTTGGGTATTAAAAGCAAACATCAATCATTTCTACTTGTTCGGCCAGAAAAAAAAGAAAAGAAAAATCTCCAAGTCCGCATGTAATTTGTAAAGCTTTTACCGAGGAGAGTCCAAAATCAAGCATTTGATAACATGACGGAGAAATTTTATTCAGGGGAGGGGTGAAAGAAACACCCATTTTGCCCTTGGAATCATTGAAAAGAGCACGACTTTCCTCCTTCCATGAATTATTTCCTGAATATGTATCGTTTGTTTTTGGTTCTCCCTCCTCCTCCCCCTTCCCTTCTCCCTCAGTATCGACTTGTATTGTCCAGTCTGAGTGCATGCCCCGTACTTCTTTAATGCAGCGTCAGCGATAATGGATTTTAAATTCGGGGCCCCTTTCAATCGCTGGGGCTGCTCCATTGTGTATACAAGAGAGAAAAGTTCCAGAAACGTGTGTGTATCGTTATTCGTTGACAGCTTTGAAAAATGAGTGGACGGAAATCAATTCGTTTTTAGCTAAACACAAAAGTGCCCTTTGTGCGTTGCCCCAAACAGCACAAAAGAACGAAAAACGAGAATCGCTATTCAGAAGTGGAAGGGTTCTTTGAGTAGCTATTCTCGTTGTTCTTGTAATTGAAATATTGGTATGTAATGAGAAGTAATAAAGAACTGATATGTAATATTAAAAGGAGTGTTTGAGCAATTCACGCTTTTCCCGCTTGTGCTTTTGAGCTTCTCTTTAACGACACTCATCATTCCCCTTGAAAATTTGAAACGAAAAAAAAATACAAGTTAAATAGAAATTATCTTAAAAGATTAAATCATCATCCATTAGAACGGAGAAAATTGAAAAGACTAAACTAGATTATTATCCATTACATAATGAATTATTACATTTAAAAAAAATACATTTCAAGTCTGTTAAAATAAAACAAGTTTCAATTAAGAAAGCAAAGTAAATAAATGAACTAATTTTGAATACAAAATTTAAACTTTTTCAGTAAATACCGAAGATACGATGCGACATCATTCAGATAAGTTAATCAAAAAATTCCTGCAGTTATCAGTAGTCATGTTACTAGAAATAAACCTGTGATTCCAGCCATAAAACACCCAGAACCGTACATATTGTTGAGAGAAGATGATAGTTGAAATATTAGCATCACATTTGTAATCAGTCATTTTGCTCAACGGTTCGCCTTTTTTTCATTTTCTCTTTTTTTTCATTTTCTCTTTTTTTTCATTTTCCAGACATGATAAACTGTCCAAAAGACACAATCTCTCCAAACTACTCATTCAAATTTAAAACATGGCAGTGGATCCCCTACGGCGTGTAATACAATTTAATGGTTTTCCGTTTATACTTGGGGATTCTAAAAAAGCATTTTATTTAACAAACATATTTAAATACTGGTGGGGTCAGTTATTTTATTAATATAACTTTATATCTTAGAGGACTGTATAAGGATCCATTAACATAAATTTTTAATGTTCTTGTTTAAGTGCAACTAATCAATATTCTTACTTCTTTTAATTAAGGTAATACTGGAATGGCTTACCTTTAATATAATGTGAATAATACTTGAATAATATGTCAACACTAAAAAATTTAGTTCCATGCATGTATCCTTAAAATTCATATAATAATTGACTTCAGTTTAAAACTTAACTGTTGAATTCATGACACACTGAATAACCCTTCGGAATTAGGTTTTACAAAATGAATAATTGACTGCAAAATGTCAACAGTTTGAACAATAATCTGCACAGAATCTTTAAAAAAAAAAAAGAAAAATGAAATCGCATCCAACATAGTGATTTTTGAATTCTTCCATGACATTGCTTAGAATAGAATATTAGCCCAGTAAAAATAGGTGTTATAGCTAAAAAAATTATGGAAGATTTGAAAATTGGTGGAGATGTTTGTTTGGGCATTCTGTTGAACATACTAAAAGTCCCCATAGATCAGACTTGAGCTTTTGCCGCCATCTTGGAAAATGTGTACACTTTTTTGGTTTTTTGCAAGTAACTTCAGAAATATTGATTTTATGTAAAAAAATTGAACACAAAAATTAAAGAGCATTAAATTATGAACAAAACATTATTTACATTTTTTTATAAGTCTAACACGAACAAAGATAATTGACTTTGAAAATAGCGAATAATCATGCATAGGACGCGGATGCGCGGGTCATCCCCATCGTTATGGGGGGATGAACCACGCATGTTCCCCAAAAGTCTTGCACACTCACGTTTGTCAAACCTCTACATATCAAAGATCGAGATGAAGTTGCAGCAACATCCAATCCACTGTTATCAGGTGGTATTGTGAAGCTTGGTGGATTCTATCTTTTTATGTCATACTTAGACTGCATTGGGTACATAATGGCTGGAAGTGGGTAAAAATAAATATTAAATTTGATATATGCAACTACGTCAGTAAAAAAAAAAATATTGTCTGGTCATGCATACGCTAGAAAACTCCTATCTCATTTATTTACCCAAACAGCTTTAGTAAAAATACTTTTTGACGCCATGGACATATCTGATTTCTGAAGCAGTAATCTCCATGAGTTGTTTAAAGATTTTGAAGGCCTTTTTTGTGTTTTTGTAAATAACTTGGGAAATATTAACTTTATGTAAAAAAAAAAGTTTTATACAAAAGTTAAAGGACATTAAATTGTGTACAAAAAATATTAAATACATTTTGTCGTAACCCTAACACGAACCAAAATATTGACTATTAAATGCGGGTTGATTATGAATGTAGCATCCAAGTCTCGTTCCAGGCGCTTTCCTTTGAATTCTCTCCTCTCCCTAATTTGGGCAATCTTTAAACACAAGAAAATAGACTAATGTTTTTTGAAATGTAGATAATTGATCATTTTTAATTTTATGAATGAATGTAATAAACTTGGATTTATGCAGTACCATATTTTAATTGTATATAATTTTTTAAGCTTACCTACTTTATGGTTGTCGTGCTTTTTTAAGTACGAGATTGTTCGCGTCATCAGTCTTGAAAAGATCGTCTATGGGTCAGCTAGCACCACGACACTTATCAATTCCTTTTATTGGATCATCATGATCTACAATAGAATAACTACAATGGGGTATGTCATTGTGACATACCCCATTGCAGTTATTGTAGGCCGTTGTTCAGTTGATGCTTGCTTTCCGACACACGCATCTTTCTCCCCAGTCAGTCTTACAGTTGTGAAACACCATGCTTAAAACTGAAATGGGAGCCACTGCATCCATAGTTGTGATGGTCACGAGGGTTTTCTTTTGACATTTCCAGCCTACACTTCAGGATTCTACTCATTCCCAAACCACTCACAATACAACCTGATAACAATGGATTGGATGTTTCTGCAACTTTATCTCGAGCTTTGATACACGGAGGTTTGACAAACGTGAGTGTGCAAGACTTTTGGGGCACATGCTGGTCATCCACCCATTGGGATGGGGATGACACGCGCATCCGCGTCCTACTCGTGATTGTTCGCTACTTTCAAAGTCAATTATTTTTGTTCGTGTTAGACTTAGATTCGTGTTAGATTTTTTTACATAAAACCAATATTTCTGAAGTTACTTGCAAAAACCAAAAAAGTGTACACATTTTCCAAGATGGCGGCGAAAGCTCAAGTCTGATTGGTGGGGACTTTTAGTATGTTCATTAACGTGCTCAAACAAACATCTTCACCAATTTTCAAAACTTTCATATTTTTTTTAGTCATTCGTCAAAATCGGGTCTATTTTGGCTGGGGTATATACACCACAACAGATTAAACATTTCTTAGCCATTTTCTTCCATTACTCAAAATAGAATCTGCAACAATAGCAGAATAAATTTTAAAAAAATTAGCTTGAAGTAAAAAAAGTTACATAGTGATGTCATCTATTGACTAGAAACACAGTTAGAGTATAAATTACAAATAATATGATGAATAAAATGAAACGATAATTATAATGAGTTATTTAAAAATAAAAATAAATAGAATAAGTCTTTTATGAAGACTGAACAATACTGAAAAGGAAGGGTCACGTGCATCTGCAATAAATACACTATCTCAATGTATGTACCGAATAGGTCAATGGAATAATGCTCCATGTCTTGTTGCTGAGGGCAAGCCAAAGTGGTTTCGTGAATACATCTATAATGTCCAAGATATCCTGTGATGTCTTTAGTAACGTGACCTTAATACTATAGAGCCATGATGGAAATTTCAGAAGAGACAAGCTTGAAAGGGGAGTTGCCAGCAACAGGAGGACTTCAAAACCCTCCATTTTAATAACTTTTGCATATCGAAAGGTTTTGAGCAATGAATTGGGCTGACTACTTATATCCCATGTACCGAGTCTAAGTACATTGAATATTCAGGTATCTGAAAATGTTATTACATCTGAGTATTAGCAGTGCATCAAAAAAGAAGAATGTTTGGAATAATATATAAATTATTCATAAAATACAAATCATTAAAATGATTCGTGAAAAGGGAATATGGTAAACTTTTTTGTCATTCTTTTTTTAACCACAGATTGACTGAAAAAATATGTGAGTTTTATTATTTTAATTAACATTTAAATCTCCCTATGCAGTTACTCATTTGTAGTAACTAGGACAATTTTTGGATTTTCAGGGTACCATGTTTTTATTGCTCTTACCTGTGTATTTGTTATAAATCTAGTGTTCCAATTTGTCCAAGAAGTAATCACTGCTCTATATACTTACAGCGATTGAACTTTCTCCATGGTTCAGGAGTTTTTCAACTTCATAGTCTTCATAGTTGGCAAAAATCTAGCCAAATGAATGCAGAGCATATAGTTACATGCTTCTATAAAATAACCCTTGAGCTAAAGAAAATTATTTATGATTTTCAATTAGTCCAACTGATGCTACTTGAAAATATATTAACTGTGGCAATACATAACCATTTTATAAAAAAATCATCCTTCTGCTTACCTTCAATATTGTTATTTTAAAAGCGGATTTATTATGTCTCAAAAAGATCTTTAAGTAACACAACTAATAAGATTGCATCTACAACTAAAATGTATACAATTATTCAATATCATTATATTTTAAAAAACAATCTACGTAAGAATTAAATAAATCAATTGTTAACACCAGAAAGACGGCTGCCGTCATTTTGACGGTTTCGGACATACTAGTGATTGCTATGTTGGTATTTTTGTCCTGAGGCTTCTGAAATTTTATGAATTTTTCTAATTTTACGCGAAATATGTACACACATTTACAAAACTATATTCGGTAGTAAAGAGGGGGAGAAAATGTGTTGTATACCTACTAATACTGAAAGCCGTCAATTTGACGGCAATATAGAAAACAGGCAGAAATATTTAAAATAATACCGGAAAAACGTTAGTTACTTTTCATCTCTTCCCCCTTTTGAAAATAACAGAAATAATGGTGTTGAAAAATCAGGACAACATATCATGCATACATTTTTGCGGATAAACCATATCAGGTTGTCAGCTCGGCATACCTACATAAAAATATATCTAAATATATACTAATTTATTATATATTGGTACGAAATAGCAGTTCAAAATTTAAAGTATTAACCATTTAAAAAAAACATTAAATATTTTAAATTCTTGATTTTACTTTTAACCGTCAAAATGACTGCTAGTGTTTATATATATATATATATATATATATATGTGCGTGTGTGTGTATATAGCTTTGCAGCATTCGTTTGAATTCATTTCTGCAGAAAATGATTTTTAGTAATAAAATTTCTGTGAAATGTCTTACGATAATTCATTCATTCATTCATTGAAAGGCGTTGCAGTTCAGAAAGGACAGGCGTCATCACTCGACAAATTTGAATGATAATGGTACCCTTTGTTTGATCTGATGACTCAAATTATTCAAAACAACCCCTTTTATGCTCCAGATAATTTCTGTAAGCAGAAATCTTCTATTCTATATGCTCAATGAATCTGCGCCCTTAAAGAATTTCCAACAGTGCATGAAAATCTTCTTTGTGGATTATGGACATTCTGGATGTTGTTATTAAGATGAGATTTCAAGAGTCATTACAAATGCAAGTATATATATTTCCCATTTCAATTCAAGAATTTGTTTTGTTTAAAACTGCGTTAATAAAATTGATGCTTATAGTTTATATCAATTCGTAAAAATGTATGTTTTTTTGGGCTGTCACTTAAATCAAAATAGTTATTTAATAAGCATGTAATGTAAATGCAGCAGGAATTGTATTAAGCTGAAGTAGCAAAAAACTTGAATTTTAGATCATTGACGTTATATATTTTATTTTAATTATTAGCTTAGTTTCAATTAGCTAAATGGTCTGAATATTGTTGCAAAATCGAAAAGTGGTTCAGTGGTAACTTCAAAGAATAATCAAATAATCAGATGCACGGCTAAACATTACAAATAATTTTATTAACATACAAAAGGAATGGCGGTCATAAGGGTTTAAAACCCAATAAAGAATACGAGCATAGATCGTTCGAAATAGGACCTATCGTTTCGAATCAAAATCTTATTCCTACTAGTTCGAATCATAATCTAAACCTAATATATTTGAGAGGGTACGAGATTATCTCAGTGAAGCAGCGACAACAGACATCTATAACTATTTAAGCCCAGTAGCGCTACCTAACACACTTTCTCAACAATACTTTCTCACATCAAATGCGGAAGCTAATTAATGAACAATACCATTAATGTGACATTTTGACTACTATTCCACTTCCCTCTCTTGGTTAGTATCATATATAGTTTTCACATTTTCGTCACAGTTACTCGGGACTTATTTATTCATTAAGAGATTTATAAACAGGAATTATGTTTTGAAATATTCAGTGATAGGTTTTTCATTACTTATACTTAGTATTTATCAGTAATTACTTTTTTGTAATCAGTTCTACTGGCTGAAATAAAACGAGCTAATAAAAACCTTAATAAATTGTTTTATAATCCTTAAAAAATCCTTGCTCGTTAAAATTTCTTTTGAAATTCCATTCTTTTGTAGACCTGTTACTTAATGTTAAAGAGAAATAAATACACATGATTGTATATTGTAAAATAATGTGAACAGGAACGGATAAATATGGTCTTCTAATACATTCACATTGTTTATTGCAAGTTAATAGTGGTCGCAATTAAGTCTTGGAAATTTCCTTTGTTATCTTTTGATAAATACAAAAGTTTTCACCTATATATAGGTTTTTGATCTGACGCCCAGTTTTGTTATATTTTTATAAATGCAACACAGGTAGTTTATCTCCACATTCTTTGCATGCTGTTCTTTCCCTCTCTGTTTGTGGTAATCTGTTTCCCAAAGTGCGCTCCAGCATTCCTAGTGGTAAGATGGATTTAAAATAAATTTAATATATATCAACGGAACACAATATTTTCGACTGTTTCAAAATTAATATGACTGCAATGGAGAATCTAAATTAAATCTGCTGGATAAAATTCATGAAACTTATCCCAGAAAATGAGAACACACTTCCGAAAAAAATGTAAATCAGGTCCATGTACTCTGAAAATTTATTTCTTTGGATTCAGAGAGCTGAAATTTTCAGTAATATAAAAAAAGAAAGACTGCAACTAACTATAATATCTAATTTTCAAATATTAACAACACAAAAAAATGTTTAACGTTTAGGGTCAGAATTTCTGGCAATGGGTAGTTAAAATTTGATACTCGGCATCTAGGTTTCAAAGAGATCCTGTCGAAATTTTCTGGTGCAATATATTTGAAACAAATCTGGATTAGCCGAAAATCGCTATTCGAGTTCCACTACAAATGTGTACGACAACATATTTAAATGAATTAAACTCCTCTGAGAATGTTATAGCAAAAACTAAATTTCTCAATTTGCGACACGCACTAGATATCTAAATCCAGTTGTCCGATGTTAAGCCAAATTTTCTGATATTGTTAAGGCCAAGAGGCACAACTATCCTTTGCATTCATATGTTTCATTTAGGCCGCCAAAATAGTATAGTGGTTAGCGTTCTAAGCTGCTACGCAGTGGGCTTGGGTTAGATACCGAATAAGGCTTGGTCGTTTCCATGCCATGCCCCTCATAGGGAGCCATGCTGGCTAGCCTTTTGCCGGTTACATTATTATAGGAGCAATGGTGCTCCCATAATAATGCAGCCAAAGGCTTGGTCGTTTCCGCGCCATGCCCCTCATAGAGAGCAATGCTGGCTAACCTAATAACTTGCTGGCTCACCTTTTGCTGGATACATTATTATAGAAGCAATGATGCTCCCATAATAATGTAGCCAGCAAAACTTCGCGGGTTTTCATGGGCCAATGTTAGAGAAGTACCTACCGTCAGGGACAAATGCCTGTCATATTGAAAAACAATTTAGAGACAAAAAATAGTTTAACTTATTTCTTTCAAAATTACAAATTTGTCAATGTAAAAAACAATTCTTGTTTTTATTAAAATGTTTCACTTTTTGTGAAAATAAATTGTTTAACTGGAACAATTTTCATTTTATTCACTGTCAATATAAATAAGAACGACACGTATTGACCCGAAAATGTACGTTTGTGTTTCAAAAGTTTTTTTAAAATTATTTGAATATTCTACGGCAAACTAAGTATGGGAACAATTGCTACAAAGTAACTTGCGACATAAAGATGATTATCTCAAACGGAAATTGATTTTTCCTCATAAAAATCATGTTTGCCATGTTCCGTTCTTTTATTGTACTTTCTCTATATTTCCATTTAAATCTCCATATAATACCCTCATACTTCTATCTAATTCCATTTTCTGTTCATAGTAACTTTTAACAGAAAGTTCAAAAATCTTGTTAATATGATTTTTCATGAGTCAATGTGTTTGTAACCTTTTAAAACCGGTTTCGTTTGACCCCACGCTGACACTCAGTAGAATATTTGTGTGTAATAAACAACAGGATTTCCATATACCTTGTCTATCAGTAATTATTTCATATCAAAATTATTTAAAATTTATCTCATAATCATTTGTCCATACAAAATTTTGACCATCTAATATTTGATATTCCTCGACCCAAAACTAATTTTAATCCATTATTTTCCACACTATAAGGGCGGAAATTAATCGTTCATATCCCGATAGATAAGAAATATATTTATCAAAATATTCGATTTTTGGGTGAGAACCCCCTTTCACGAGCAACACCACGCTAGAGCCTGGAAAATAAAATAAGACTTCACAAAGTAAAAAAAATGATAATTTTTCCGATTAGAATTAGGATAATATATCATTTTCGTTATATTTATTTTCATACAGATAGGGAACATCGCTTTTCTTTTAATAAGTTATGAATTACAGTCAATGATTTATTGCAGGTTTTGAGATGAGGTAAACGATAAGGAAATAATTACATAGAGAGATTCTTCCTTACTTATACAAATAAATCATTGCTAGTTGAAAAAAAAATCACAATTACTGTAACGTTAACCATTCATTGTGAGAAATTCATTAGCCAGAAAAGTTCCAACGGTTCAGTCGGTGTGTTTATTGTAACTCCTATAGTGTTTAATTAGAACTTACAGAGATAGATGCTCGCAGTAGTGATACCTCATAATTTTCCGGGAGGATCATTTATTTTTGCGTAGAAAAGCAAAACTTTGTTTTCATTAATTCCTGTATGAATTTGCTTCTCTTGCGAAGAAAATGGCTTGCTCGTACTGAAGGGCATTAATTTTGAAAATCTGGTTGGAAACTAATCCTATCTTGCATTCTCGTAAATTTATCCCCTTTGCCAGTCTCAGTCTCTCACAATTATACTTTACTTAATGTATTGTGTACTACAGTTTAACTGAAGTAAAGTGGGAAGAGCGTCGGAGACTGTTTGTCATACGAGTCATGAGGATTATTAGTCACTCACGGGACACTTTGAATTAAGAAACGTAAAAGCATTCATAAATAATATAAGTTATGTAAGAATGTATATAACAAGCCAAGAAAAAACTCAAAATACCATTAACCATTGGAATGCATATAGAAATATAAATATATATATACATATATATATATATACATATATACAGTCCAACCTCGATATCTCGAACTTGAAGGGAGAGACAAAAAAATTCGAAATATCGAAAATTCGAATTATTGAAAACCGCATGTTATCAATAGTAATAGTGAAAATAAAAGCTTTTTTACATACCTTTTTAAAAAGTAATCCAAATTTTTATTTTAATAAACACAATTTACAAAATTCTTGGAAAAAAAATTCAATTGTGGTTTGCTTCAGAAAAGAGTCTGTTATTTTATCAATTACACTAAGTGGACAATGGCTTTAAATGTGTCCTCTTACCTATTTGGTTGACTTTCAACATATCTTCTCAAAGCGTCTACTGCAAATAGTCCTTCTTTGTTTGTCACATTAGGTGGCAAATGGCGGATTTCGTCCTCCTCTTCTTCTGATAATACACAAGAAACTTTCTTCTGACGGATGATGTCATTGTCCTCCCACTGACCACACACTATTATCGTATCATCTACGATGACAAGTCATTAAATTCCATGTTATCGAGGTGCATGAGCATTGAGGCTCTAGCTTGAATGCAAGACAGCACAGGCATGCATTGACACCTGTAATTTTTTTCTTTCACTCCTTGTTGCAATGATAAGAAATTCTACAATCTTCTTGGAAGCCACCCACCTCTTGATTTTTGTCCATGCCTTAATTTCTTGTTTTGTTAAAACTACCCCAACCCCTCTAGAAAGTAACTTTGGAGAATAAAAGGAGAAAAAATAAAAGAAAGGATCGATGGTCACTGCATATGCATGGCACTTAACTGAAACGAGATAAGAAAACAATAAACAAGAATTTCAAATCCCATCTTGGAGGACAAGAGAAGTTGTCATTTCACTGTGTTATCTTCCGTCTTTATATCCCTTCTTTTTAAAGTTTATGCAGGGTTTTACCACTGTAATGTTTGAATAGCTTTTCTATTTTTTAGAAATTTCTATTTTTTGGATATTATTTTTTTGTTTTTAGAAAAATTTTTTCCTCCATTCATGGAAAAAATTCAAGTTATCGAGGGATGAGCCAAAAAAAATTCGCCAAATCAAGGTTTTTTTTAACATTGAGTGCATAGGAAATTTGAAGGGAATTTTTATTTCTTCGAGATATCGAAAAATTCGCGAAATCGAGGTTCGAGTTAGCAAGGTTTGACTGTATATATATATATATATATATATATATATATATATATATATATATATATATATATATATATATATATATACGCGGCTATCGAAATAATGGAAACACCTACCAATATTAGTCGTGTTTATGAATGTGCTTCGCATTCCTTAAATAACAAGTCTGACCACCAGTATTTTTTTATATAATATAGTGTATGTATTATTCTACTGTCAGGTTACAGTAATGAAGCTAAGGGCATCAGGCTTTCGGGGGGAGTAGCGTAAAATGTCAAACCTTGCAAACCTTGTGAAAAGAGCGAATTGTTGGAGCGCGTTTTAATTGGAGTATCTCTTACTGCAACCCGCAGGCTAATGGGTGTTTTAAGAGATATTTTATCGAAAGTCATGATAGCATACAGAGTGCACGGAAAAACATCCTTTGTTAAACAGAATAGTGGACGAAAGAGAGAGCTGAGTAAAAGAGACAGACGAGGTATTGAAACGGATTGTGACACGAAGAAAGAAAACAACTGCAACCAAAATGACCGAAGAGCTCAATCCGCAACTTCATGTTCTGGTATCAACCATTAGCGGTAGAAGGGAACTTCACAAACAAAGCATTTCCGGAAATGTAGTTATTCCCAAGCCACTTGTAATAGATGTCAGTACAAAATAACGTCCACAATGATGCCACGAGAGCAAATCCTGGTCGAGTAATATGTCGAAAAACGGCATTTGGTCCGACGAATGATTATTCACGTTGTTCCTCGCAACAGGACGTGCGTATGACTGGAGAACACCTACACAAGCGTAAGATTCTGGCTGTTGCATCTCAACTGTCAATCATGAAGGTATATCTATCAGGGTTTGGGATGGCATGTCATGGTTTTCTTCAGGCCCTATTGTAACCCAAAAAGGGATATTAAATGAGAAGGACTATGCCGAAATTTTAGTTCACTAGTCCATCCTATAGTTCACTAGTCCATCCTATCCCAAACATTGTTTCTTGCAGGAGATGTCGTTCTCCGGTATGATAATCCCCCCTTACATACAGCTAAATCTATCAAGTATTGATTTGAAGAGCATGAAAAAGAAGTCAAATATCTTATCTTGCCATGTACAATCCCATGTATAAATTTTCCAACCACTGTGATCTGTATAAACGGATATATAAAGGTATCGATATCCACCACAGCATATATATATATATATATATATATATATATATATATATATATATATATATATGTGGGAGCGCCCTCTGGCATCAACTTCTGACACTCACGGCAGACGATTCTGTTTCACAGCGAGCGCCATCTGTGAACGCTCAGCGAACCAGGCAGGACAGAATTAACTTTCATACGATTAAGACGCGCAGCAGACGGCTGTGATGTTACTTTTCAAACAATGTAGTAGAATGATATATTTCTATGTTATGAAGATTATATTTAATGTACCGTATTGTCCAAATATATAAGTGTTCGTCTTATGAGAATCGTATTATTTGAGTCATTTTATTACTTAGAAGTTGAGGAACTCTGTTTATCTGTGTGATTGAATTCTAACTGGTTTAATATGCTTTATGTTTCAGACGACGTTAAAACCCTAGACAACGAACTGTTTATTACACACACACACACACACACATATATATATATATATATATATATATATATATATATATATATATAGAGAGAGAGAGAGAGAGAGAGAGAGAGATGTGTGTTATTATTACACATATATTATAATAACGGCCCGCCAATTCATTAATGCTTTTTCTTTAATTTTGTCATTTTTTTCTATAACTGTTATTTTACATTTCAGTTAGTGCCTATCCTCACTATGCTTGTACTTGAGGAGCCTAGTTGTTGGTGTCCTTATCACACCATGTATGACACATGCCATATGTCAGAAAGAAGCTATCACATGTCTTAAAGAAACTAACTTTCCTTTGTCCTGTAGTGAGAGTCTCACTGCGGGTCACTTAACATCATGTAATTGCTGGAACTAGTCGAGTCGCACAACCTCTCCTCTCTTCAAAGTATATAGCTGTTGTAGATATTCTTAAACTCTTTATATTCCTCATAAATGTTGATCTAAACTAAATACTAGTATAGTTCTTTAATATGTTTGAAGTTAATTATACCCCTCAATTGGACTGCATGGCATGGATTAAGTAACTACTCAATCCAACGACTACAACCCAAGTAATGGCCTGCCATAGTGTCTACCCTCTGATTACTAATTCATTACACACACACACATATATACACTTTGAATGTGTGTGTCTCAAGATTGGAGACAGTCTATACCAGAGGTGGGGGACGCGCGGCCTAAAGGCCGCACAAGAAGATCACGCATGCGATCTGCGTGATCTTCTTGTGCGGCCTTCATAAAAGCTAGAACTTGTATTAATTAATACTTAATTTTATAGATTATAATAATTTGCATATCAATGGAATTAAATAAAGAAAGGCATGAATGTATGTACGCAGGCTTCGCGTTAAGAAGCTTGATCCAAATATTCAATTACTTTCAAGCAAGAAACAAATGCAAATATCCCACTAGCTTAAATTTTTCATCGGATTTTAAAATTATTTTAGGAAATGTTGCTTTGTCAGATATTTATAATTTTATACTCTTATTATTCTATTGTATTTCTTTATAATGCTAAAATTATTTAAAAATACTTCTAGTTTATTATTTTTATTTGAAGTTGTATTTAAATATGGAGTTGTTTATTAAAATTTAAAAATCTGGATATATATATATATATATATATATATATATATATATATATATATATATATATATATATATATATATATATATATATATATATGTGTGTGTGTGTGTGTGCTTACATAAATACAAGTAAAAATACCAACAGTGAAATATAAAAAATTACAGTGGTATCTATGGACCTAATAATTTTATAAAAAAAAATAATAATTAATGATTAATGTTATAGCAAGTTTTTACCCTTATGTGAATACAAAAATATTTTATATTGTAACTTTTTATGTGAAATAATAAATAAATAAGGACTTAATTTTTTTGTTATTTTTCTACATAATGCACCAGATTGTTAACTATACCTAACTATAATAATTTCATAAAAGTCGCATTTATAGGTACATCAACTTATGCGGCCTCCTTTATTACTACCTAATTTACATGTGACCTCTAATGGTAAAAAGGTTCCCCACCTCTGGTCTATACAGTGTGTTCCAAAAATAATGGTTGGATTCGAAATGACTCTAGTTGTGCAACAAATCATGTTGCATACACGGATCATATGTTAGATTAAAGAGAAACTGTCCAAGTTTGTGTGTGCGAAAGCTTACGTGCAGACTCCAACAGACTCCGGGACTAGCACCTGAAAATTCCGGAGAATTCCATTTTCCAGTTAGACGGAGCTCCTCCATATTCTGCTACAATCTTGTGGGAATTTCTTAACCTAACATTTTCTCAGCGATGTGTCGGACGAGAACTGTGGATTGCCTGGTCCCCACGGTCTTTAAACCTTACCGCAATGGATTTCTAATTTTCGGGTTATATAAAAATACAAGGCTATTCTATTCATGTCCGAAATAGGGACCATTTAAAACACAGGATCACTGAAGCTGTATCGTCTACCACGCCGGATGTTCTCTGTTATGTATGGGAAGAAACTGGATATCGTCTTGGTGTCTGCAGGGCAACTAAGGGAGAACACATCGAAGTCTGCTGATCAGGGTGGAATTTTGGAGATTTTCTCATCAATTTGACGTATCTTTCATCTCTCTACAATGTTTTTTTCCGGAGCTATAACCATTTATAACGCCACCATTATTTTGGGGACACACTGTATATATTTATACATACATACACACACATACACTTATAAGTAAGTGTGTGTATATACTAGGTAGATTCAAAAGTAGGGTGAATCGATTCATTTCATGAGTTTTCTTCGCTTTTCCTTTTAAAAAATATTTCGGGCGAAACATGTAAGTCTTTTGTGTTCTTATCATATAAGATTTAACACAGATTAAATTTTGATTTCTTCCCTTGGATCTTCTATGTTGCATATTTTTGGTTCATACACTTTAAAAGCAAGAGTGAAAAATTTCTTCTGCAGAAAAAATAATCTTTTTTCATGTTTTTTTAAAGTGTATGCAGTTTTGAACATATTACATGCATTTTTTACAATCTTATGGATTTGTTTATCAAGATTTCGTAATAGGTTGATGCACATACATTTAGTTTCAAACTAAATTACTATAAAATGCAGTAAACCTACACCTGTTGAATTTCCTTTCCTATACGATATTAAATATTTTAAACATGGATATTTTTCCAAAATAGGTTTCCAATGTAAACAAAATTTGACTTAGTATTGTGGAATCGATTAAATTTTTGATTTTCTGAAGTTTACAAGTCTTTGTTTGTTTGGTTTAGTTGATAGCGGTATGGTAATTTTTTGCTACACGAGGGTTAATTGGACCGAGAACTACATCTTAGAGCCGCTTCCGAACGACTACATACAGCTATGCCAATAGTGCGACTCGAAACCATAGACTCTGATACCGAAAGACAGCGCCCTAGTCATTCGGGCGTCGTCTGTCTCTGTGCTTGTACAAGGATTGAAAGAAACCCTTTTTCTTTGTTGCGTCTAAATAATTCTTGGTATTATTAATAACAACACCCTTCTCAAAGATTATACCTATGTGATACTTCTAAATGTGGTACACTACCATATAATCAACATGAACACCGTTTCACATTATTTGATGTTATCCTGTTCAATAAGGAAACAAAAAATTTGAAGAGTAATGATTTAGATATTCACACTTTTTACTCAGAAGATTAGATTTATCTGGTATTCAGGAATGAATGTAAGAGGAATAGCCAAATACCTTGTCCTCGAAATTTTGTTAGTTATGTAGACCGTACAGT
Organism: Dolomedes plantarius; assembly: GCA_907164885.2. NCBI lineage: Eukaryota > Metazoa > Arthropoda > Arachnida > Araneae > Dolomedidae > Dolomedes > Dolomedes plantarius. The sequence goes on along the minus strand of OU015497.1, from coordinate 130,467,072 downwards.
TATTTATCCTAGACTCACTTTCCTCCTCATTTCTCAATCATGAACATTTTTCAGTCGATATTTGGCTACATATTGAATTAATACCAACACGTTTCTCAAAGACGTGTGTGGTATTTCTGAGCCACCCATCCATATAATAAACGTGAATGTTGTTTATTATTTGATGTTACCCAGTTCTATAAGGTAAAGAGAAAAAATGGGAAGAGTGATGATTCAGATGTTCATATCTTGTGTCAGTGAATTTTATTTTTATGGTATTCAGCAATGTATATAACTGAAATAACCAACTACCTAGCCCAAAACATTTTAGTAGCTTTTTTATTATTATTCCAATCGTATGTTATAAGACAACTGAACATCAAATACAATACATAACAAAACGAATTGACATCAGTATATCTATGAACATACGGCGTTCCAAGCAACCCAGTAACACTCCAAAATCGAAATACGGGGGAGAGCAGGGCATATGCATAGATGTGACATTTCCATATATTCTTTAACATTACATCAGGGGCAAAGAGAGTCAGGAACAACGTTGATGCGATGTAGGTGCTTACGAGGGCGATCATGGCCGGATATAAGACGAAACATTGCAACTGATTTCTTCCTGGCCCATTCAGGTACTTCAAGATTCTGTCTGAACCAGGAATTAATACTATTTCTGTTTGTGAGTTCCTGGAAGAAAGAGTTCCTGAAGGCTTTCTTAACAATTTTTAAGAAAGCCTTCAGGAACTCTTTCTTCCAGGAACTCACAAACAGAAATAGTAGTAAATCCTGGTTCAGACAGAATCTTGAAGTACCTTTAATAGTTATGTAGAAAATACAATTTTTTTCTGAGACGGACTTCTCTGCTTCTTTCTCAATCATGAAAAAGTTTCAGTCATGGACATTTGACTATACAGTGGAATCTCGATCGATCGTTTTCGGATCCATCGTTTTTCCGTATGTGTAGTTCATTTTATCCAGTCCCAACGATCATATTGCTTTGTTATGTTTCCGCATCTATCGTTTTCCCGCATTTATCGTTCAATCCAATCGGTCCCTTCAAAAACGATAGATCGAGATTCCACTGTATATCCAAATAATATCAACCACTTTCTCAAAGATTTACACCACTGTGGAATCTCTAACAGAGTCATACTCTAATGTAACTGACGTGAATGTTGTGTCATATTATTTTATGTTACACCGTTATATGTAAAAGGAAAAGAGAAAAATAATGTGAAGAATGATGATTCAGATATTCATGCATTTTCTCAGTGGATTTGATTTATCTCTTATTCAGGAATGTATCTAAGAGCGATAACCAAATACCTTCCCCTCAAAATTTTGTTAGATATATAGAGCGTACAATTACTTCTCCGATAATCACTTACTTCCTTCGTTCTCAATCATTAGCATTTTTTTATATTAAACATTTTACCAATTATCTTACTATGCACTGAACTTATTAGAATGTCTACTTATGATCTCGCGGTTTTGAATAACATTCATTCACACTATAATAAGATAGCTCAAAATATGAAGCTATCTAGTATGCAAATCCAGACAGAAAAAATTTACAATGGGAAGTGTAATTATGATGTTCATACAAAATATTTCCATTATCGTAGTATAAATGAGATCTAAAGTTTCGTTTTTTAATAATGCACATTTTCTCCTGATTTTATCAAATTATGTAACATTAAAGTTGTAAGAGGTTGTTCGGTTGCTAAGAAATATTTAAATAACAGCAGAAAAAAGAAACTCAAACATCTTGACTCAGTGATAATATATTTGTCTTTTAATAGTTAAAGGTTGGGTATTTCATGAATACAATATCTTCCCCATTTCGACTGAAAAACATCTTTTGATGCTAACATCAAATGTTTTCGATTAGGTCTAAAAAAAGGAATAAACGAAACACCAATATATGTCCTATAATTACAATGTAATTACATAAAAATTTGGTAAGTTTTCAGTATTACAAATACTAGCGTCGCATTTAACAATATAAATTAATTTATGAATTTATATATATATATATATATATATATATATAAGGAAATTTAGAAAATATCATTTTATAACAAAAATCAAATTAAATTAACCATATGCTGTATACAAACTATAGTGACTCAAATACACTGTTGAATCACTATTTTTATCGCAATGGTTTGTCTCACGCAAAGAAATTTCATCATAGCTGTCATTTCAATCTCGTACGGGTTTTTTTAATCAAAAAGATTTTAATGTTGTCTGAACTTTTACTAAATGAAAAATTAATAGTTTTACGAAGATCTAATCTGTTATAGATTAAGTGTCTGGGCTTATTCATTAACACCATTATTATTTCAGCTCCATTTACTTGATTGCATCGGAAAGAACAATTACTAGACAAATCATTTTGTCTAGACCGGAAATATAATAGAAAATGGATGATTTCAAAGAGAGTAATTAAACGCCTAGCGATAAATGAGTTATATAGGATAAAGCTGATATCAATTCATTCGATTCACACTGAAAATATTTCTATTGATTTATCCAAATTCTATACTAAATGCTAATATCAACACCCAAAAATGGAAATGTATTTCATGTTATAATAATAAAGCCGGATTTTTTAAATTCCTATTTGCAGATAAGTACTGTTTGTAATCTCTTTGAGCATCACAAAGTTCACTTACAGTTCTACAACAAATTCTCTCAAAGAAGCGATCAAAATATATAGTTAGTAGGATGTTTAATTTAAAAAAAATTGAAATTCGTTAGCGTAAATGAACAACTTTGTGTAGTTTAATTTCTAATTTTTTTTGTTCTGTAAACCAATAATGCATAAATTAACGAGACAATTAATCATTGCCAAAATTCAAATTCAACCCTCAAATTCAAATTCATCCATGTTCTCTAATAAAGCATTCTTTAATTATTGTCTTGATTTAAGCATGTACGTTAAATTAACTAAAATGCACGGTGTATTTTTTGGGAGACTTAAACAAATATGAGTTTGAATTAATACAAAAGCTGAAAAAACTCCTTATAGAAAACTGTAGTTCCCTTACAGTTATACAGTAAATTCTCTCAAAGAAGCGATCAAAATATATAGTTAGTAGGATGTTTAATTTTAAAAAAAATTGTAATTTGTTAGCATAAATAAACAACATTGTGTAGTTTAATTTCTATTTTTTTTCTGTAAATCAATCATGCATAAATAACCACTGAGAGACAATTTATTATTGCCAAAATTCAAATTCAAATATCCATGTTCTTTAATAAAGCATTCTTGAATTAAGCATGTACGTTAAATGAACTAAAATGTACGGTGTATTTTTTGGGAGACTTAAAGAATTATAAGTTTGAATTATATAAAAGCTGAACAAACTCCTTATAGAAAACATTTGAAACAATCTTAGATATTGGTAAAAATTAGTTTTTGCATATTTTCTTTTAGAATCCCTATCATAGACATGGGTGTGTATACAGTTTGAAATTTAAGCTATAGTGAGCAGTTCAACAGTCGTGTTGCAAATATTGGCTTCACACAAACCATACGTTATTTTAGTATTTTTTATAATTTATTTCCATTTTTAAAATTTCTTTAAAATTTATTAATATTTATCAGCGAATCTTTTAAAAATTCACAGTTCTCTGGAAATTAAAGACTTCTTTCTACCAAATCGAATAACTTTGTTGTTCTCAAAAGATTCTTAATTTTCACAGATTTTATGTACCTTGCTTTTAGGGTATTGCTTTTGAATATTTTTTAGAGCATACACTATCTCTCAAAACTTCTATCATTGTACGTTGTATAGCATGCAGATGGTTTCAAATTTTTTCATATTTTATAGTACCCAGGTTAAAGTATTATAGCAATTTATTTTTCAATTATAGTAAAATAATAGTGTTTTAGCTTTTTTAGGTATGCTTCCCTAATTTATTCTTTCTTCAAGATCCAATGAGCTAAAAATAAACCTGCTATCTAGCCTTCTGCATTATTGAACTTGCTAATGAAGCAAAAATAAAGCTGTAATTATTGTAATAAATTCATTTTGATAATGTCAGTGATTACTGAACTTAACTTACTTTACACTGAGCACATATGCACTTAATAAATATTCTTACTTTTAACACAGATTAGGAGGACAAAATTGCAGTTTACGGAGTAGAGGATCTAAATGAGTGACAAAGTTATATAAAGCAACATATCATATTTAAAAATTAATTCAGATTTCATCTACTGATCTAGAATTAATTGAGAAAAATATTATAGTCGGATATAACAGATTGTCGGAGAAGCTGCACCATTCATCATATCTCTGCTCTTTAATTTATATTATTATTTTGAATTTTTTCTATATTCTGTTTGTATGGTTTTAACTTTATTAAGATATTCAGTTTTAGAGTTTTTATGAGGAACTATAACATTAAATAGTGGTCAATTATTCTTTTAATATTATCTTAAAATGGTTATCAACTGTTCTTAAAGTTTCTTACTTACACACACACACATGTAGCAGCATGTACTGTGAACTCCTGACTCAGTGGTTTTGTTGGTTTCTGAAATATTTTTTATCTGAATAAATTGGCAACACTGTTTTCCCAATGAAAACGATTTTTATTCCATTTGTAAAATGAGACGGTGAGAGATGCAATAAAATACGTTCCTGTGTAATAATCATTTGTGTGCAGTGATTTGATTTTCTTTTGCGAAAATTTTCGATGAAGTTTTAGTTATAATACCTTGATAGTTTTGCTCAACCATAAGAATTATTTACTTACTTACACACACACATATCTATCTATCTATCTATCTATCTATCTATCTGTCTTTATATATATATATATATATATATATATATATATATATATATATATATATATATATATATATACATATATATATATATATGTAGAGAGAGAGAGATAGATAGATAGATAGACAGATGGATAGATATAGGGATAGCGGATGTGAGTGCATGGACCTGGAATGGTGAACCGTAAAATTGTGATTCAGAAATGTTCTGATTAGGCCTCGTTATTCTTATGAATTCCTGGACATCGGAAAATTAATATATGTGCATATGTTTCATATCTAAAATATCTTCTTAAAGTCAGAAATGGCCGCATACGAAAATAAATCATTTATTTCAGAATAAAAGGGAATTTTTTTTTCATGGTTTTATTTAGGAATGAAACGGCGCTCCAATCTGATTAACGATCTATTAAGTATTCAGCATGGCAAATTGCTGACCGCAGCTAATTCATCCGATTTTTCCGGGCACACGCTGTCTACAGTCATCAACGTGGGTTCGACTGCTCGTCCAGGAATCCAATAAAGGGGTGGACTGCTCTTGGAAAATCAATCTCTCTCCAGTCACAATGCTTCAGAGTGATAATCGGTTTTTTTGGGGACCGCAACAATGGAAGATCAAACTCTACACAAATATTTGAAGTGGCTATTTCCTACCGACCATGTAATCGTCCCAAATGGTGAATGAAAAAAAAGGAGATTGAAATAGAATGTGGGTGATAACAACACATGCCTCCCTCAAATGACTCGAAACTTTAAAATAAAAAAATAAATAAGAAAAAAAATCCACTGCGGAAATTTCACTTTCGGGTCCAATGATGTCATTTTGGAGGGGGGAGGGGACCCTCATAAATCTTTCTTTTGTAATTCAGGGGAAGGGGGGATCCCCCAGTTGTGACTCAATGAGGGGAGGTCTTCTGTTCGGGGATCCATGTTAGCAGAGGTGGAAGATGCTATTTACTGTGGATGAAAACACGCGGGGACACGTGAAAATAGATGTTTCTGGGGACCCATGGTGGCCATATGCAAATGAGGGTCGGTGAGTAACGTCCACATCAGTGATCCGGCGTGTCGACAACGCCCATAAATCTCGAGTCGAATAATTGCCGTGGAACTTGAAAAGCTCGCGTCAAGTGAAAGTCGAACGAAGCTTATGTTGATAAATGCATTGGGAATGAAGGCTTGGATCTACTTAGTGTCAAGGGAATCGGGGAAGCTGAGGCCGAAATTCTGTCACTCCCCGGGTCCAGGTTGCATAATCTTTTCAGGAGAGATTCATGTGCGCGAGTCTGCGCATCGAAATGTTTAAGCTATCGGAGGTAGGGTTGAACGGTTTTGAATGGGCTGTTCTTTTGCTAGGTAGGGAGCGCTCGTTTCCCAATCAATCAATGAGGCTTAGCTGTAATAAAAATGACAAAACAACGTAGTGGATAAATAAGGCGTGATTTGGATGTGTGGTGGTCTGAATGCATCGTCCATTTTTGTAATGAGAGGATTAGGATGTTTAAGATTCCAATAATGTTCTGCTGGAAGAGGGATTTATGATATTTTTTTTAACCATGAGCGTAAAAAAAAATTATTACTTGCGTTTGGACTTGATATCATAGAACTTTCCAGTAGAAATTTCATCTTTCATTTGACTTCTTGCGGTGTTTTACTTCTTAATCTTGATGCTGGAGATTCTAAATCCTTTCAGCTGTTTCAAATATAAATATGCAGCCATGAAAACTGACATTTCTGTATGAAAAAATGTTGTTTTTCATTTCTAATAAGTTCCCTTAAGTTCCGTAAATTATATCCTTCTTTCAGGAAATAGGAATATATATTTCTTTCGTTAATCTTTAGGGAATTATTGATAAGGTGTGTTTGCCTGTATAATTAGTTTGTATATATTTTTACTACCCCGTAATGTATCCTTAAATCCCTAAAAAATTGAATATATATATATATATATTTTCAGGTGGTTATAAAAAAATGGAAACACTAAGCAATAACTTGAAATATTTTACTAATAGGGCTTAGAACTTTTGGCGTGTAGTAACGCCTGAATTCGCCTAGGAATAGAATAATATAAGTCCTGAAAAGTGGTTAAGGAAGTATTATACCATTTTTCATGAAGAAATCGTGAAAGTTCCTGCAGAGTTGCTGGTAGTGTATAGCGATTCCTGACTGTATTCTCTAAAACAGACCACAGCAGTTTTAAAATGTTAAGATCGGGGGCCTTTACCGGATAGAAAAGATGTTTGACTTAGTCTTTAAGTTCTTAGAGCCATGACATGACAGGTCTAGCTGTATGGATAGGATAATTATCCTCTCATAAAAACGCCATCTCCGGTAGGAAACTATGTTTGCACAACTGGATAGACCTGGTTGGCTAAAAGTTCAAAAGTCCTTCCCAGTCAATCTCCCATTTAGGGCTACAATAGCGCCATCCGAAAACCATGAGAAGGCTACCTAATCCCTGTAAAATATGCTTCTAAGCTTAACAGTTGGCATAATGCAATCAGGATCATATGCTTATGTTGGTGTTCTCCAGACGCATGGATGTCGTGTTTCGTGGAACAATGTGAACAATGATTTATTTGACCAAATGGAATTCTTCCACATATCACTTGACCAGTATGTGCGTTCGTGGCACTACTGTAGAGTACTTTTTGCATTAACATGTATTACAAGTTCCTTAGGAATTACTACTCTGCGGAAAATGTTTCGCTTGTGAAGTTCCCTTTTAACTGTAATGATCGTTTCCTGGGGCTTGAAAATTCAGATTGAGCTCTATGGTCCCTTTGGCTGCAGTTGTCTTCTTTTTCGATGTCCCAATTAGATTCAATTATTGTTAGCCTCTTTAATTTAACTTTCTTTTCGCCCACTATTCTATTTTGTAGAGGACGTATTTCCATGCACTTTGTATCCCATCATGACTTTTGATATCATATTTCTAGAGATACCCAATACTCTACAGGGTCCGTTAACAAATGCTTCGAGTAGACGGGAGCCAACAATTTGCCCTCTCTCAAAGTCAGAAAGGTCTAATATCTTAAAAAAAAATAAATAACCAAGGCCGCAGCTTCATTACTTATATCTGATAGTAGAATAATATATACACTATATTGTTTAAAAACAAAACTGGTGACTAGACTTTTTTGTAATTGAATACGAAGAACATTCATAAACGCTACTAATATTGATAGGTGTTTGCATTATTTTGATAACCATCTGTATATATGTGTGTGTATATTCCCTGACGTACTCTAAAGTTATTACTCCTTCAGGCAAGAAGGAAATGTTTGTTTGTTTTTAAACTTTCATTTGAACATTATTTAGAGTGTATAGTGTGTTTTCATTTAAATTACGAGTATAATAAATTGTGTTTTCATTTTTGCAATTATCACTTCATCCAGTTCAGATTCACGAAATCTAATGAGATTTTTTTTCTATTCCTGCATATATTTGAAGAATGCCCTGAAGATGCACTTAGGCCAAAATATTCTTTGGTAGTTTTTCTGAGCATTATGGTTCCTTTTGCTTCGTGAAGGCATATGAAACCGGAAGAAACCTTTTAAAGCCGAATACAAATGGTTTCAAACCAAAATCCTAGCCTCGGGTCTCTAAGGCTTTGGATCCGAAGTCAGGCGCCCTAATCTTTCGGCTATCATTTGAAGAGCTTATAAGAATAGTGGGTCCAATTCCATTCTTGTTCATTTTGAGATACAGAGCAAATGAGATACAAGTCTTTACTTTTAAGATACAAGTTTAATGAGTGCTGAGAAATTACTACTTAACTCTGATTTGTAATGCCCTTTGTTGGAAGCAGAAATGAGCTGGAGGTGTACCAATTTAAAAATAAGATAGAAGTGACTTGTATGAATATGAAAGTGAGGCTAACTCCATTATTTTAGAAAGTGGAGGTGGACCACTATTCAAATATCGCCTTCATTTGGCAACATAAAGAAGAATTTAAAACATAAATGGATCTCTCAAAACATTTACATATTCAAAATGTATGATTTTATTGTGTACATATCTCAACACAATACCTCATTAATGGTAAGAAAAACTTTGCACCCCATCAATCCGATACTTACTTCTACCAGTTGTTTACTTTTAAATTAAATAAACTAGGAGAAGAGTGATTTTTATGTAACTATGATTCCTTTAATGTATTCCTTCGTTCTTTAGTTCAGGAAGTAAGAATTATTTATCCTTTTAGAATTACAAAATTACGCATATTGGTGTTATATTCTTATAAAACAACTTCAAACTGGATATAATTTTTTAATTTAACAAAACAATTTCAAAAATAGGAGTAAAGTTTTATTTATTAAAAGTAATAATTTCACCGTATATTACCTATGCTTCTTAACGACATACATCATATCCACTGTAGCAACTGAAACAGAGTTCAATATATTATTGATTAAACGGAATGATGTAGAGCTAAAATTTTAATAATTTTTCCAGAAACTTGGGCGACAGTCGGCAACCGAATGTCTAGGCAAAACGTGAGATAATAGAAACTTGAACAAATTACAAGTAATTCACCTGTGTCTTTGTAGACAGATAATTACTTTGATTTTAATTCATGGAAGTATTGGAAAATCCTCCAAAGTATCACACTCCACTTGAGTGAAAAAGCAGTCGTAATGCTTAAATTCCATTCATTGATTTTCCCTTTGAATATGATTCGTATGTGCAGCTCATTTGCATCTGTTATTCAATGGGTCTATTGATGTTAATAAATTGAATTTTTCCTTAATGGAACTTCAAATTTTTAAAATAATAAATTTCAATACTTTGAATAGAAAAGGCTTGTTTAACATAAAAAATACGCTGAGCAAAAATGTAAATGGTTATTATTTTTTATTTTTATTTTGTAAATGCCGCTCAAAATCAAAATGAACAAAAACGATTATTATGTTATTGATATAACTTAGTAATTATGAATTCAAAATTCAACTTTTCCATCTGTCTTCCACATCTTCATTTCTATCTCAGTATTATCGACCAAAATGTTCCATAAATTTTCCCTTTATTTTAATAATAATTTCATTTTACGACGTCACCTTCTATTGACTCATTGTAGTTATTTGCTATCTTTAAAACTAATAGATAATTAAAGGATAATATATTGACAGGGTATTCTACGTTTGATCCATTCACTTAATAATATAAGATATAAAAGATTCTTAAGAACAAATGATAAAAAGACATAAGGAAAAAAATTGCTAGAATGAATAGTCATTTCTCATAATTGAATTGGAAATATAAAAACTCCTGAAATCAATCTTCAATCGGTAGAAAATTGGTTTCGAGTCGTTAAACCTTTGTTCAAATCCCGGTCCTTGCAGAGGGCCCTCTATAAAGTTAATTAAAAAAAATTAGTGATTTAGATAAATGCAATATAAACGTCTTATCAAACTTTAGTTAATAATAAGTTACTTTCGTCAGCAAAATCCTATGTAATAAAGGGACATCATAAACAACTCAGCCGATGTATACTTTCCTATGAGCTCTAATAGAAATGATATGTCGTCAGCTTTATAATATCATACCAAGCGGCTGCTATCAAAAGAACCAAATTAGGGCACTGAGAAACCTACAAAAATGACTGATTGGTTGACAATGCCATCTTTTGCTGCTCTTGGACTAATTGGACAGGTATCTACTGTTTAAGGCCGATTCCTAATGGCTTAAAACATGTGTTGTGATGTTGTTATGATCTATACCCCCTGGCTGGAGCGTTCCAAATCTGGTCTGTATATAGTTTCGAGCTGAAGAGTGTTGCTTCAATTTTCAATGACACCTCAAGGAAGGGAATCCGATTTAGCCATGTGTCATCACAATTTTGATAGAGCAACCCCAGGAGTGACATCTGGGGTGATGGTAGGCTCGTATCTTCTCCCATTCACGGACATCACAGAAGGATTTTCCGGTCTATATAACTAGCGTGCCAATAACCCGCCTAGTCACGATGGAATTTAATGGCATCGACAGGATTCAAACCTAGCACTGAAAGACCGAAGCCCAACGTGCTACCTCTAGACTACCTTGGGTACAGCTAAAAACCTACATGGCAACAGTGGGAATCCATCCTTCACACTTCATTTGGTAATATTCGTCGTTATTACTGAATTCCAGCGCCCAGGCTATACAGCCATGATCCGGTTGCATATAAAGCAATGCAAGTGACTGAGTTCTATTGTATCTGCTTTTACCTAATTTTAACTAAACAAAAAAATTAGAAAGTTTATTAGAATACCCACTTGAACAGAAAATGAGTGTCATTTTATGAGTTTAAATTCATTCAATTCGTAGAATTGATGCATTCTGTGATAAACTTTTATTGCTTAAACTTTTTGTGTACAGTATCTTACTTTATGTATATTTTAAACCCTCATAGCGTCTTGCGCATCCACAGAAATGGAAAAAAATACGATCATTCAGATGCGAAGATTAAAACCTTTATGATTTCCAATACAAAAAAAGTCGCAGTTTTTAGTATTCTACTCGCTATTTAACAGCAATATTTCTCTTCTTAATGCTTGGACATATCCAAAGGATATTTGCATGCACCCCGCAAAATCTCTTGGCCATTTAATTATAGGGACACCCAGTGAGCGAACCATTGTTATTCCTTATGACAGGACGAGGGTTGTTTGAATGTCAGTGCAAAAATATTGCAAAAGACATATTTTTAGGAAAAGTTTTTTATATCTTTCCATGCATATTCTTCTTTCATTTATGACACGGCTACTTTTATCACACTTTTTTACAACGTCTTCATGGTTTTAAAACGTGTATAATTTTATCATCGTTTTGATGGGTAATAGCTTAAAAGGCTGAATTATATATATATATATATTTATTTCGGATTTTACCTTGTGTTTGGCGCAGCATGACCTTTCTGGACCTTGCGCCATTAAACCCTAACCAACTAGCCAACCATCCATGAATATTCTCCGCATGGCATGAGTGTTCCTGCATTTATGTGTGAAATGAAAGTATAAATACAAAACCTGTCCTATTCGCTTATACCTCAAAAACGTGGCTTGGATTATTTCTAAAATATATCACATGAGCTTTAAAATTCAAAGTTTTATTACCTTCTGATTACATTATGAGTCATAATATTGACAAGAAGATTATGATAAAAAAATCGTTGATAGCTAAATATTACCTCCCGTCTCTATCGTAATTATCATTATAGAGACTATATTGCTGGCATTGAACTAACTAGGTGTGATAACGTGATGAAGCCTCTTTATTATTTTGATCCCTCGCTAAGGTGGAAGTTCGGGTATTATTTACAATGCGACAGGTAGTTTATCCTATGGACATTTGCCTGATTACACGGCATCTCTACATAGGGAACTCCCCATCCATGAGGCACGTTGGCTTCCATGCCATAGGATCATTCATTTTATATGGGGATTATATAAACGTGTGTATATATATATTTGTATAAGTATAAAGTATTTATGACTGCATGTCAATATATGTCTGCATGTTTATATGCACGCCCATGCACCCAGGAACACGCACACACACATATATTACACACTTACTTACTTACACACACACACACACACACACACACACACACATATATATATATATATATATATATATATATATATATATATATATATATATATATATATATATATATATATATATATATATACTAGCGGCCCGTCCCGACTTTGTCCGGTTTGAACAAAATATTATACCAATAAATTTCCAGTTGATAGCCAATAAATTGTAAATCTGTTTTACCTTAATAATAACCTAAATAATACCTTAAATTAATTTTATGTTAGTTAATAATTAAAATAAAATTTTAAAAAAAAGGCGTGCCGGAGAACGGCTAGGTTCGAACCTCTAGCGTCAGAACAGAAGCCCACCGCGATAGTACCACGATAAGGATCGTTGAAATCTTCGGAACAAAAAGCGGTAGAAGACAGTAGCGGAAACAATGGAGATTGTTAGGATTAAGCCCCTAACTTTATTTCTACTGATTAGATATACATAATATATAGCCTATGTCCATCTGGAATACTGTACCTTTCAAACAGTGAAAGAATTTTTCAAATAGGTACAGTGGTTCTGAAGATTACCCTCCACTTACAAAATCGCTCTCTCTTTATATATAAGTATAGATAGCACCACGCTAAGGATCGTTGAAGACTTCGGCACAAAAAGCGGTAGAGGACAGTAGCGGTAACAATGGAGATTGTTCGGATTAAGCCCCTAACTTTATTTCTACTGATTAGATATACATAATATATAGCCTATGTCCATCTGGAATACTGTACCTTTCAAACAGTGAAAGAATTTTTTAAATTGGTACAGTGGTTCTGAAGATTACCCTCCACGTACAAAATCGCTCTCTCTTTATATATAAGTATAGATAGCACCACGCTAAGGATCGTTGAAGACTTCGGCACCAAAAGCGGTAGAGGACAGTAGCGGTAACAATGGAGATTGTTAGGATTAAGCTCCTAACTTTATTTCTACTGATTAGATATGCATAATATATAGCCTATGTCCATCTGGAATACTGTACCTTTCAAACAGTGAAAGAATGTTTCAAATAGGTACAGTGGTTCTGAAGATTACCCTCCACGTACAAAATCGCTCTCTCTTTATATATAAGTATATATATATATATATATATATATATATATATATATATATATATATATATATATCCATTTGTCCATCCATCCATAATGAAGGGAGTAAAAATTGCCTTTCATTAAAATAGATTCGTAATGAATTCAAAGTGGAATATTAAAGCTTTAGTGTTCTCGCATATGAATGAAATAATTTTCCCGCAGACTCCATTTATCGAAAATTATGGTTCAAAATTTATAATTAACCAAAAGGTCACAAATCGATATTCAAACGACATTAACTGCTTAATAAAGGGGAGATAAATTATCAAGAATCGTCGCAAAGTTTCCACGCTATCATTAATAACGTATCCTTTGTTTGGGAGCAGAAGTGGATTCCGAAACCAAATTAATTCATAAAAGGCTTCTGCAACAAGCTTAATAATATAATGAGCCATAAATGGTCAGAATTCGCATTATTTAATCTTCTGTCTGTTTTAAAAAATTGAAAGAATTGGAATTCTCTTGTTCCATCTTTATATGCTCATTGTAATTTTTAAGTTTAAATCTATCTCTTGATTAGTTAGTATATTTAAAATTAGTGCATCTTGAATCTGATTAGAAAACGGTGAATAGGTTTAGAAAAAATATATTTTAATACGTATTTCTTTATGAAATAAAAGTTCATCATTACCACTAACTAATTTAAAACTTATTTTTATGTAATTTCTACCAGATGTCCTTAAAATCTCAACAGTTATATTTTTAAGTTAAAAAGGTAGCAGAAATCTTGTAGATACATGATTTTAATGGTTTCATTAGAATTTTTACCTTCGACTATTACTTTAATGAAAGCTGATTTCATTTCTTTTTTGTATTTTATGTTAATACTAGCTGAAAACCCGAGCTTCACTGCGGAGTACATTCAAATTAAACACAACGGTAAATGTATGCAATTAAGGCCAAATATATATATATATATATATATATATATATATATATATATATATATATATATATATATATATATATATATATATATATATATATATATATATATATATATATATATATATATATATATATATATATATATATATATATATATTTTTATAATAGATACAATGATCAATGTATGAAATTGATGTAAAAAAAAATATATATTTATAAAAAAATCGTAAGGGATGTTCTTATAGACAAAATAATGTGGAAGAAAATATTCAAATTAAATCTAATAGAACATACTAAAGAATATAGTACAGTTAATATAGAACAGTTTGAGGAACATATATTTTACTGTATTTAAATATTGCAGTGGTACTTACGAGTTTAATTCGTTCCCTGACGGAGCTCGTAACTCGAAATACTCGTATCACGAATCAATTTTCCCCATTGAAATGAATGGAAATGCCATTAATTCGTTCCGAGCTCCCCCAAAACACCGCAATTTTTTGTTACATATTTTTAAATAAGAAAAATGGGATTATAAACGACAAGCATTGTATAAAAGCGCAATACAATAGAATGTACTGCAATAAATTTGTTTTATTAAGTGTAATGTACAACATTTTCCTTGCAGATCAGGCTTGAAGATGCTGATGGAAGAGGAGGAGAAAGGCTGAACTGAAAAATTAAATCTTATTCATTGATTTTTTACCTTTTCGCCCCACTTTACTCACTTTCGCTTTTATTACCAGTTACTCTTTTAAGTGAACGAGTGAGACACGGAAGCTGGGCGATTGTTGCATCGTTCACTGTAGCTGTAATGTCCAGATTCTTCTTTCTGAGAATCTGAAGAGCGTTTTCTCAGAATCCGTAGAAGTGGGAGAGCTTGCGATCCTAGGACCAAGGTCATCCCATCCCTTAGACTCCATGGGAGTTCCAGTGTGGGGGAGGGAATAGAAGCTATTTCTCTGCGAGAGAGGTTGGGCTCTGTTCGGTTTCAGAGGGTGACTCAAATTTGGGCAGAGCAAGCTGCCCCGGGTGGTAATTGTTCAGTGTTAATCTCTCGGTTTAAGACTGGATAGTAGTCTCAGAATTATATGTATACAATTGTATAATAATTGTACATAAATGTTGTAAATATTATATGCTTCTTGTGTTCATATTTGATGAGCACGTAACATGGCATTCGCTGCTCAAACTAGCGGTGGGATATCTGAAGCTTGTTCGTAACCCGAATTTTAGCTCGTAACTCGAAGCAAAACATCTACCGAGAGAATGCTCGTATCTCGAAAAACTCGTAAGTCGAGACACTTTATTACGTATTTTGGATAATGTTCAATCGTCTGCCGCATTAGCAATAAAATTTTTTTTTGTCTATTACGCTGTTATACAAGTGGCGATAAATTAATTTAAAGTACCAGAAAAAGAAATCACGTGATCAGCATTTAGTAAATTAAATTCTAAAAATTAATCTTTAAAAATTCACCAAAAATCAGAAAATGGAGGTAAAGATTCGAAAAAGATTTCAATTTAAAGGAATTTTTATGATCTTTCTCGTGATATACATTTTATAACCCTCAAATTATTCTTTTAAATGTAAACTTAAAAAAAGTTACTAAAACAGCTTAAATATTTAATTTTAAAAAATCTAAGAAGAATTTTTCAAAAATCTTTCTTAGTGCACCCCTACACTATAAGAAGAATCGCCAAGCAAAATTTCAGCCCTTTCGGTCCAGCGGTTTGGTCTATGCGTTGTATGTTAGTCAGTCAGTCAGTCAGTTACGAAACTGTTTTATATATATAGAATAAAGTCTTTTCTAGAATTAATAAGGATTTAAGGAAACTAAATACAAGACTTATTATATCTAACAATAGCCAACAAGTTGAAAATAAAACTATTTGTTCAGTTACTCTTGAGTAAAAAAAATTATTGTACAGAAAAGGTTTTCCATGATGAGTAATACAAATGTACTACAGGAACCTATATACTACAATAGAGTGTCAGTTGTTAAATTAGCTAAAATTTCTTTCCATTAGTGAAGTAAGTATTTGAATCTAATATAATTTTATTATACAATCTCAGACAAAAAAACCGCGCACCAAGAAGGGTAATGCAAATTGGACACAAATAGATATGCAGACAGGTTTCGACGAAAAATGCAAAATTATAAAATTTTGCGGCCAATGAATGAACATGTGACGCTGCAGTGCATCTTAACTGCGCAACTGGCATGATATTAAAGATGAGAAATTTTGATTCCAGGTCATAAATTTTTGAGAATTTCATTCCGTATACTCAGATAGGCAGTAACTTTGCCTCACATACACATGCGCGAACAATATGCGCAGATATCAGCATTTAAGAGAAGACGTGTAGTTGGGCTCAAAGAAACCGGTTGATCTAATCGGCGAATGTTGGCAGGAATGGGTGAACCATGGTCTAACATAGCGTCAAGAAGGAAGAGGTCGGTCTATAGAAACGATAGAACGTGAGGACCGAGAAATCGTCAGATGGCACTCACAGCCTCAGATTCATGATTATCATTGATCGTACGTGCAACGGGTGCTTCAGTGACCGTAAGAACCACTCATATGTGGCTCGGGCACATTCGACCTGGAATGTCACTGACTGGAGTAGAATTGTCTTCAGTGATGAGTCCCGCTTTGAATTAAGCCCCTATGACAGACAAATACGTGTCTGGAGACGCCCCGGACAACGGTGGGATAGCAACCTGACTGTCTTTCGCGAAACGGACCGACAACTAGGAGTAATGGTCTGGGGTGCCATTTCATTTCATAGTAGGACCCCTTTGGTTGTCATCCGCGGCGCCCTTACAGTACAGAGAGAGATAAAGCCCACACTCCCGGCGAACCCCGAGGGGTTTATCGCCGCCCGTGGGCCAAATGGGGAGCGTAACAGGGAAAGCTCCTGTGAGGGGGAGCGCCCTTACAGTACAGCGGTACGTCGACGAAATTCTACGCCCCGTTGTGTTGCCCTTAATATCACGCAATCCTGGGCTTACATTTTAGCAAGATAGTGCCCGCTCGCACACGGCTTGAGTTTCTACTGATTGTCTTCGTGTTTGCCTAACGCTACCTTGGCCAGTAAGGTCGCCGGATCTCTCCCCCATTCAGCAATTTTGGAGCATTATGGGCACAGCCCTCCAACCAGCTCGGTATTTCGACAATCTAATGCGCCAATTGAACAGAATTTGGCACGATATCCAGCAGGAAGCCATCCGCCACCTCTATTAATGAATGCCAAGCCGAATAACTGCTTGCATAAGGACCAGAGGTGGACCAACGCGTTATTGACTTTTGCACTTTGTGAAGCTCTTTCTCTTGTTTAAATCATCCAATTTTTCTCAAATTTTAGTCATTTATTTTCTGTACATGTACATCACAACAACCGATTTTCGTCCCATTCGGATAACTCTTTCCGTCCCTAAGTTTTGCATATATCTTACCTATTTGAGATGTTTAAGCAGAAATGAAAAATTTGCATTTATATTTTTCCTTTCAAGAAAAGTTGATATTATATACACCGAAGAGCCATTACATTATGACCACCTGTTTAATACGACGTAGGACCACCTTTCGCCCTCAAAACCGCCAACACTTGACGTGGCATTGACTCGACAAGGTGCTGGCAGGTAGTCTGATGTATCTAGTACTAAGCGCTCACCACCTGGTCCTGCAATTCCTGCACATTGCGAGGTCGTAGCGTGGGAGCACGAATTCGGTTGTCCAGGTGGAACCACAAATGTTCTATTCGAATAATGACAGGTGAAATTGGAGGCCAATACATGACTTGAAAGTCACTAGAATGTTCCTCGAACCACTCCCTGACGATTCGACCCTTATGACATGGTGCATTATGCAGTTAGTAAACGCCATCACCCTCCGGAAACACTGTCGCCATGAATGGGTTCATCTGGTCTGCAACAATGTTCACGTAGCGCACGGACGTCAGGAATTGTTTTATGGAGATTATGGGTCATAATGTGCTCCATGAAAACATCGCCCACACCATAATACCGCCGCCACCAGCTTGTCTCCGTCCACCTGTACATCCAAGAGCCAGGATTTCCGTTGGAAATCTGCGTACTCGCACGCGCCCGTCGATGTGATGGACCAGAAAACATGATTCGTCGGACCATGCAACTTTCTTTCATTCTTCTATGGTCCATTTCCGATGTTCCTTGGCCTATTGCAGGCGCTGCTGGCGATGACGTGCTGTCAGAGCAGAGACGTGATTCGGCCGTCTGCTTCGTAGGCCCATACGCAGCAGAGCACCTGCACTGTGTGTTGAGAAGCACTGTGTGGGTCACCACTGTTGTAGCTGCTGGCAATTTCGGCTGTTGTAGCTCTTCGGTCACGACGAATAATGCGTAACAGTCTCCACTCTTCTCTGGAATCAACGTGCCGCTGGTGACACATCGCTGGCGGGTGACTTTTCGTTTCACCATCTATACACTACTTTCGATACGTGCTCACAACGACTGCACGTGAATAGCCCACCAATCGCACCGTTTCTGATATCGACTTTCCCAGGTGCCGAGTCATAACCATTTGACCTTTATCGAAGTCTGATAAATCATCTGCTTTTCCCATTATGTCGCTAATCACACTATGTTTAGTTAGCTAATTGATGGGCCCTTTATATACTCCAAATTCAGCCGCATAAGCACCGTGATTTTGTTTCTGGGCGAGCTCATTGTTACAGAAGGAGGGTGGTCATAATGTAATGGCTCTTCGGTGTATATGCTCTTATTATATGCACTGTTATCCTCACGAATCTCCACTGCATGCAATTTTTCTCTTATTCCTGGATCGTAATATTTCTGTAAAATTTCAGAGTAAGTCGCTGAAATTCTTCTTGGGCCCATTATGTTGACCATCATACGTCTTTAGCAAATTATTAAAATTATAAGAAAGATTCATTTTCTCACAATGACTAAATTCACTGATGCCTGTTGACCAATCTCGTCCTGCAATTAGGAAACTGAAATGCCCAGTGGACCCAAGTTTTGTTATTTCTCTGTTAAAATTACGGTGTTAAAGTTTGTTGAAAATAAACAACTGAGTTTCCTGCATACAATAGTATAGAATCTGTATTTAAAAGATTGCATACATGCGTTTTACTTAGAATAGTCTATATTCGAAATACAGTCTCCCGTAAAATATTTCAAAGTTTTATAGTACAAGCAATCGTTACAACAAAAGCAATGCTAATGCTATCATTGTTACAACAAACAACTATAAACATATACGAAACAAAATTTTATTGTTGTTCTTCCTATTATCAGCTTTCTGAAATATCGGCCCATATATAAAGCTTTCACACTGAATTTTCAAAAGATGATTTTCCTTCAATTATTATATTACGTCAAACGAACTTTCAAAGGGATAAAGGCTCTAATATACTGAAACTTTAAAAATAGCATGAAATATCATCGTTCATAATATTAAATGCATATATCAGAATTTTACAAAATGAATTTTACAAAAATCAGCAATCTAATGAAACTAAAGGATATAACAAAAGTATTTGAAGTGAAGAAAAGAAGAAACGCTCCATCATGAAAGGGAATGCTATTATTCACTGATTACTCAAATTCTCTTTGAATGAGAATAAAAACCTATTAACTTTAAAAAGGATCATTATATGAAACTTTTGTAGAAGTATGTAAAAATATTACACTTGTTCGCACACTTTCGTCATAACTCTAGAACTGCTAAACTAATTAAAGTAATTTGTTTGACACTGACAAGGGTATTTCTTAAACTTTAATCTTTCTTGTGGTTCATTATGCAGTTTGACATAGCTTAAGACCAAACACAAAACCTCAGAGGTTCATTAAAATGCAAACAGTTATAAGCACACATGTCCTAAAATTAGTAGATACAGGATCGATCCTCAGCCAAACCATTTCTTTTAATGTGAAAGCAAAACGTAAGAAAATATTTGAGTCAGTGTTTGGTCAGTGTCGCCAACTTGCCACCAAGGGGGTTTCCGCAGACATGTTAGGCTTAAAGTGCGAAATGTAAACAAAATATGGAACAGATGTAGTAAACGTAATAAATTGGAAAACAAACTTACTGCTGGCTTTAATAAACTCGTAAGCGCACGCTAGATCATAAAAACACATGAATACAAAATATAAAATCTTAAAAATAATTAGAAATTTGTTAGGTGGGGGGGGGCGGCAGCCCCCTCCACCTATCGCTAAAAAAGTCAGTATAATGCAACTAATAACTCACTTAAATAACCATAAAATACAATAATACTTTACGCCTATCCCTCAAAAATCTACATCTAATACTATCCAAAATACGTCATTAATATTTCGCAACAATATGGCCGCCATATTATATCACGTAAACAAACGCACACAACTAGCCATTCAAACTCGGTTGCCACAAAATAACAAAATCTCGCTAAAATCGCATGGTTACCACGCCAAACACAAAATCGTCAAACTTGGAAGGGAGGTGCGTATAACACATCTTTACCAAGAAAATAAATAATATCATAATTATCTTTTGAGAAAAAGTAATGCACATTAATTAACCTTTTAGGGTTGTTTGACTGAGTAATTTTTGTTGAAAGGAATTCAGTTCGTCAGCAGATATCATATACGTAGTAGAAAAAAACTTCTTAATATTCTTTGTCCTTATATTGGCAGTGTACCGAAAGAATCAATGGAACATAAATTCGTCAGATTTACTGACACACTTAATTAAAGGCAAATATATAATAGAAAATTTTTAACTTTCTCTTCTTCATCCTTTTCCTCTCTTTTTTTCCCCAAAGAGCGTTTCTCCATTGCTCTCTCGGAACATTGTTCAACCATTTCCATTGCAGCTTATTCAAATAATAAGCGAACACCGAAAACTGCTGTCTTACACGATAAATTAAATGAGAGGCGTACGCTGCTGGGCATGAGATGAGAAAATTTTCGAGGTAGAGGGAATATGCTCATTCTTTTTCCCGGTCACGTGTCTCTGGAGGATGCAGGGAAAATTCGGATCAAGGTATTTCAGTTCGGTCACATCCCTGGCATTGAGCCGTATATTGGGAATAGCGAAAATCTTTATCCTTTTTTTTATCTTTTCGAGTTTCGAGATATATGTTTTTATTCCTGCTGCACTCCATTTGTGATTTCGATTGAAAAACTTTGCCCCATCTTTAAAATACTGTTTGCGCTTTACATGATTTTCGAGGAATAAATAAGGTTGACGGAAGAGTAAGAAGGCGTAACAAAATAGAAGAGAAAAAATATATATAAATTAGCTTAATAAGGATCAAAAGTTCTATATGAAAGTTCTAAATGAGCGAAAATTTTGCAGACATATATATTATATATATATATATATATGTATATATATATATATATATATGTGCGTGTGTGTGTGTGTGTGTGTATCCAGTGAAAATTCTTTACGGCAGCCAGATTCTGGAAAATAGTTTCCGCTTAGAGGGGTGGCTGTCGCAGAGAGGTTCCTTCCGTAACATTGGTTCTATGGAGTCGTTGATCGGTTCTGAACAAAATAGAGCCGTTTAGAGGGGGGGGGGGGCGTCGAATAAGGGCGACCTCTTAGAGAAGTTTCACTGTATATTACTTACACACACACACACATATATACTACATACGGTAACTGTAAGTTATAGGTAATAAATAAAAAAAGAACTAAAATTCTGCTACCGTCAATGCCTTATTAAACAAGGATTAGTGTCTGAATTCATAAATCCCACCTGTTACATCATAACCATTGTTTCCGTTTATATGGGTGAAATAGAAGTTGTCCACAGCAAACACATAGAATAGAAATGGAAGTGATTAAATAACAAGATTTCATAATTAAAATTATCCAGAATTATCCAGCTTCATCTCATCCCATCAAGACTATTCAATTTTCTCTCATAATAGGAACCTTTGTAAAACAGACACTAGGTAACAGGAAATGAACCATGAAATTAAAGAGTTAGACGTAACACTCCGTCAGCGAATCAACTGCAGTGCATGGTACATAATGAGGCTTTGCATAAGGTGCTTTTCCTATTTATTTCCCAAAATCACTTCCAGATTCAGGAAGGTCAAAGGAGGAATACATGAAAATCTGATCTTTCACTGACGAAGTTCTCAAAATGGTGCGGTATTAAAAACGTGCAGTGACTGAGGTCAGTTATGGTAATAGTTTGAGTTCATAATGGAATTCTTTGAACACCATCGGAATGATTCTGGAAAGATAAGCCGATGCAGTATTGTAACGCAACAAGAAACGAGCACTAGGAAAGAGCGTGGGTACCACGAGGGCCATTTGATACTGAAGAATGTCAAAAGTACGCCATAACTGCCGGAGTTGTGGTATGTTCTTTCAGAATAATCATATGAAGAGTATCATAAAAAAGTATAACTTGTATAACATGATATGCAACCATGTTTTGCCGATGGAACATAGCCGAGTTGGGCTCATACTGCTGAATGCTGTCACAAATACACATGCCTATTGGTTGGAATAATAATAAGGGGGATTGATCAAAGTGAGAAACTACTAGTGAGGCTTCTGGGGCTCTCTAAATCCTTCTATCTACTTAGGATATCCATTGCCATTTTCGCTGTTTGAACCATGAAATCAAGTGATCAATTTTCGTTAGATCCTTCAAGGACAGTCCTGAGTGGACTAGGAGTAGGTTTTAGTTTTCTCGAACCGGGCATCGGCCAAACAGACGCGTCCATCGGAAAGCCAGATTGTAAAGCGAGATTCATCACTCCAAAGAGCATTTTCCACATGTCCACAGTCCAATGACGGTGAGCTTTGCACCATTGCAATAGATGCTTCGCATTCTGGGGAGTAATGTTCGACTTGCGAGCGACTGAACGACCATGGAATTCTAGGTTTTTTAACTCTCGACGAACAGTCCTGCTGCTAGCACTAACATCTGATGAACTTTGGAACTCCTGAGTGATATCAATCAACGAGGACTTGCGATTTTGTTTCTTTACCATTTTCAGAGTTCTAAGGCTACGTTAACTAATTTTTTTATGTCTGCCACTTTGTTTTTCTGCAGTTTCACTGCCTCGACGTTTCCACTTCACAATTTAATCACTCACAGTAGATTTTGGTTTCTGTAGGATGTCCGAAATTACACGAACTGATTTCCCATAAAGGTGGCATCCAACTATAATGACACGATCAAAGTCACTAAGCTCTTTTGACTTACTCATTGTCTCACAAACTCATAAATATGACCTGACAAACCACTACCAACCCTTTTATATGTTTCGATTACGCATCAGATTACGTCATCCGCCAGATCCACTTCTTTCGTGAGGGTGTCCGGATACTTTTGGCCGGATAGGGTTTATATATATATATATATATATATATATATATATATATATATATATATATATATATATATAAATGTAGGAAATTTATCCCCATGGTTGAAATATCACAAATGTTTCAGTTAAAATATAATAATGCGTATTCACAACCAACGTTTAATCACACAAAACAAATTATTACAATAAAAAAATGTCTGTGTCCGTCTGACACGACAATAATGCTCATTTAGTCAGAGCCACAAAGAAAAAAGCCTGCAATGTTCATTCTGTCAACATCAAAACATGTCATAACATTTTAATCCAGCCAAAGAATAAAAATAACGTGCGTTCCAAAGAAACGGTTGAGTTGTAACTCGTTTGCTCCAGTGGCACGTTATCCGCAACTTGTGGCGCGGCGCGTGTCTTGTGACTCTAAAATATCCGTGTTGCCACAAGAATTCTCACACACACACACATATATATATATATATATATATATATATATATATATATATATATATATATATATTTGCATGTAAGTATGTAGATATATGTAGAGATATCTTTTTATATATGCAAACTAAATCCTGTTTTCCTCAGAACTACTCTCAGATGGATAGATTTTAATAAAAGCTTAAAAGTAATGGCTTAAGTAAAGCTTAAGAGTAATGGCAATTTTTTTAGTACATAGACAGTTTTATTTTATTTTTTTTTTGTCACAAACATTTCATGCCTCATGATATTTTCTTCTGTGTACATATAAAAAAACAGAATAGGATATTGAGGCAGTTTTAAGTGCGCAAACAATTTGTGCAGCAATAGACAAAAGTAAAAAATATCAGGAAGTCAAAGCAGACCCTCTGTTTCCGATGTAACCAACATCAGTTTTTTAAAAGACTATCCTGAATCCTGAATTCTCCATCTATGTAACCAACTACTTTTACTAAATTGGATAAGATTTAGAATTTAGAGCTGGAAAGATTTAGAATTCAGTGCTAGGTAATTATATGTAATATGTTATACGTTATTATACGTTATACGTAATTATACGTTATTATGTAGGAAACACACTTTTGCTGTTTCAGAATAAATCAGAGTTCAGAATAAATCCTCTTGTTTGTTGATGAAGGATTATGCTTTATATTTTCCTTGGGGACTTTAAAAGCAACCAAATATTTAATTACATGTGAGTCCTAAACTACTAAATCTTGGTGTTGGCTTGAGCATTTATGCATAGTACTTTTCTGCTATAGTCTTGTGCTTGGCGCTTTATGTTCTACTGTGGACCTTGCGCC
Organism: Dolomedes plantarius; assembly: GCA_907164885.2. NCBI lineage: Eukaryota > Metazoa > Arthropoda > Arachnida > Araneae > Dolomedidae > Dolomedes > Dolomedes plantarius. Next base: position 130,442,090 of record OU015497.1, on the reverse strand, counting down.
ATAAAAACGTAACAAACCAACCAACCAACCAACCAACCAACCAAAACTACTAATCTATTTGTATATTACCTCCTGAAATTTAATAAAACATGCTGAAATTTTGCTGGAAAACCTCTTGGGGTTTCAAACATTATAGTAATATAACGACTATTATAATCACCATTTTTGATGATCCTTGATTTTGAAAATCAGAGAAAAAAAGATTCTAGCTCTGTCCCTGGCTGTTAATATCTGTCTCTGACAGCACGTTCATGAAGTAAATTTAGTAGCTGAAATTCCTCATTCTTAACAAGAACAAAATGAGTACTGTTGTTTTTCATCAAATACACTTTCTTAAATTCGTCAGAAAAAAATTTTAATAATTGCCTTTCGACACGGTTCAGTTACTTATGCATAACCGAATACTTTGGAATGTTTTTGTAATCAGTTATTTTTCTGATTGTTAAAATTAGGTAGAAGATGGGATCCCTTTCAGTAGTAAATGTCTTGTAAGGAAAGACTAAATATATTTTGGCCTCATGGAGAGATTCGGATAAAAATCTTTTCTGACTATCCTTAATCATTTAATAAGCACGAAAGCAAAAGTAATGTTTTAACCAAATGATGAAGATAGCTTTGACATGTTCTTACATTCCAGTGTTTAACACTTTCAGGGGCAACAACCTCCACCGTTTACACGGTGCAAATATTTTCCCGATTTTTTTAACATAAAGAATCTTGAAAAATTTTCCAATTAAAGGTTGCAAAATGTTTTTGCTTCTTTAAACTAATAACATATGAAAGTACGAACAATTTTTCTGCTCATTTCACTCGAATACATTGAATGTAGGGGGAAAAAAGGGCTAGATTAAGGCGTTTGCACTGTGCAAACGGCGCCTCTCGAAGGGTTAAAGTACGCTGCGTGGTATAATTCTTCTTTTAGCTTTTATATATATTTAAAATTTTAGATATATTCTGTTGAATATGGTTAACAAGTTTCGCTCTGGCTCAACCGAAAATTATCAATCAGAGAATATTCAGAGTAAAATCCCAGGAATATTCAATTTTTATTTAACTAATATATCACAGCATTTAACAGGAGTGAACAGCAAACATATAAAAAAATTTCAATCCCATTCCTAGTCCAAAATAATACTTGCAGTTCTTTTGAGGCATTCACTTTAAGATACACCCTGGAACTTTTTTAACTTGGTAAACGACCTGAAACAATGTGTTTTCAGTTCAAGGAATTTCGTAATGTAGCTATATGAAAATTACTTCAGTGAGTCAAAACCAGTTAAATTTTAACTATTTAATGAAATAAATTTCCAGCGTGCTTCATTTTGGTAAGATATCACCGAACAAGACCGCAAGAAAATAAACAGAGTGCAATGCAAATTGGAATTCCAGCATTGACTGTTGCGTATTTATGCGTCTACTCAGAGCTGTCTCCACATCAATAATGAATCATGGAAGATAGGAGAAAATAAAAGTAAAAAACCCTGTCTCTAAACTTTTTGCTATTTAGAGACGTTTTGAAACTCAGAATCAGAGTAGAAAATTAAGTTCTCTGCTGTATAAAATTAGGAAATAAGATTTCGACATTCTGAGTGGTCAAATTTTAAAATATGTTTGGAAGAAGGATAGTGACAGTGGTTTAAACAGAAAATAAATTTAAACAAATTTTTAAAAAATAAAAAACAACATTTCTTTATATATATGAGGAAATCAGTTTAGGTAGTCACTTTAAGTAAACTGTAACGATAAAAGCATTACATAAAACACAGAAGTTTATGTTGTCATCATAACTGAGAAGTTGAAATATATTAGGTCACTCTTTAGAAGAACCATTTAATGCATTTACGCTGCTAAATGCGTTAGCTTAATGTCTCTAAGTTAGTGTAATTAAATTAGCTAACAATTAGTCAGTATAAAGGAATAAATATGAACCTAACACTTTGAGAGATATTACTTTGAATATGTCTCATTATGCCGTACACTGTAAAGCTTAAAAACAAACAAAATGTAATATGAAATCAGAAAGTTATTCATTGAAAAATTATTTATGGAACGGCTTTCTCATATTGGAAGGTATGTTTAATAGATTCGTCTATTTCTGGAACAAATCACCAAAGCTTTTCAACAATAGAATCTTATCGAAGAGTTTGCCGTTACATCGATTCTATAATTATCATTTCATTTGCAAAATGCTTAAACCGAAATAATTATTTTTTTTTTTACCTTTTGAAAAATACGAATGGGAAATTGGAGAAAAAGTTACTCGATTTTTTCCCCGACCAATTTAGAGAAATTTAATCTCTCATGCATTTAGATTTCATTTATTCTTGGAGTAAAAGTGCTATAACTTGAACTACACTTGTTTAAATACGAGTAAGTCAGAAACACGAATCGGACCTTAAAATAGAAATAATGCGTCTTTAAAGAATGTGTAGCGAAATATTTAATCGGCTACAAAGTACTAAATAAGCTTCATATCGTTCTGAATATAACATAAGTATGTTTTAAAGGGGTGTATAAAACTTTAAATGACAATATAAGGTAACTAGTTGTAGATGTATGAATTTATTACGTTTCAAATGTAGCGAAATACCTGAAATTTTAATACAGCCAGATTATTTATGCCTGTATTTTGTAATTTTGCAGACATTTTTTTCTAGTTAATTTCCAGTAGAGCATATGTGGCATAATTTTGCTACGGCGGTGTTAATTCTGAAGTGTGGCTCTCCAAGTTGAATGAACAATAAATTTCTGTGTGATTCAATTTCTCGAGATGCCCTTTAGTTAACTTCCAAGGTACTCTAACGAATATCTTTCACAACATTATGAGATACAAGTGCTCTTCTCGCTGAATATGATTCGATTACTGAATTACCAATCTTTTTATTTATATATTTTCATATTTTTTCTGTTTTGATCGTGCACCTTCTGGGAAGTTCGTTTGCCGCACTATAAGAGGAAATTTCCCAGAATTTCTGTTGCGAACTCTTTATTTTTAAACCAAAACACACAATAGGCTTACTCTTTATCTAGAAATTTCATTTTCAAATGGTCTCACCTACAGCATTCTTTTATTGTCATTTGATAATAAAGTTTCACTTCCAAAATTTGATGTATTTCACTAAATTAAGCCTATCTCTCACTTTCCTTCGTCTTATATGTGATTCTCAAATGTCCTACAAATATAACCGTGTCTAGGCCGGATATGGGCACGCTAAATCCGTAGATTTGAAAGTCCCACTATAAGGTCAGAGAGGTTGGGAGAGGGTACGACCCCCCCCCCATTCCCCAGATGCCGCCCCTGGGGGTGCTCGGTGAAAATTGAGTTGGCACCTGGCTAAATCGACCCTTGTGGTTTCATTATAAACCGGGGATGATGGCCAAGGGGCTAGGAATTCGGTACCACAATCTGTCGGTTCGAGTTCCACAATTTGCATGGTTGTTTGTAGCCATTAAGATTTGACTCTGAAAAGTAGATTCCGGTCTAATTACCCCTCGTGTAGCAAAAAAAAAATGACCGTAGCGCTATAAACCAAACCAAAGCATTATAAACCGGAGCCGTAACCCTCAGCCTGCTAGCCTATATAGATCTGGTCCGGAATATTTCGGCCAGGGTGTATTAGAAAGAAAAGCAAATTCGCAAACCCCGTTTTGAACTACCTTGTACATTAATAATCTTTTATATTCTCACTAAAACCTTAACTGTATAAGACATCTAAACTCTAATTAATATTGTAAACCATGGCATAAACTACCCAAGTGCATGGAATAGATGAAAACTAAAAAATGGAAGAAAATATGTAACAAGGAGAAAAGTATTAAAATCCAGCAGTAATATTACCTGGGAAATACACTTGTGTTTAGTTTATATGGTTATAAATCTCTGACTTTCTGCATGTATGCTGGCTCCCATATTATTTATGAAAATGAGAAACTGAAGTAATAACCTTTGGAGAGTCAGTTTTTTTTATTATTTAATTTTTATTTTGTAGGTACTGTTGTTGTTGTTGCTTATGCCACTTGATCGAGAGCAACATCAGATCAAATCCCGAAGGCTATGGGCGATGAAGGTGAGGCTCCTGTTTTAAGTGGCTTCACAAGGGTCGGAGTCCGACTTAACCAAAGGACCAGTCCCGTAATTTTGGAAAGAGTCAAGTGACGAGACCAGAACACTTGACCCTGCACCTCCAGATGTAATTTTGAGAACTCGTAAGACATTACAGCCACGACATATTTTACATGCACACGGCAGTGGATTTGTCAGCGACGGGCACCGAACCAGTGACTTTCAGATCACTAGCCCGCTGTCCTAGCCAACTGGCTCACTGTGCCCGCGTTTTGTAGGGATTAAATCCATAAACATTTTTATATTCCCCTTCAGGACTAAGAAAAATATAGTTGACCTTTATAAGCAAACCATATGGTATCGCCGCCAAAAATGTGTACTAACAGCATGAGAAAGTAATACAATAGAAAGCAAATTAAATGGGAGATGAAGTTTTAAAATGGTGACCACAAAATGAAGCAAAGATGTGTGTATGTGTGTGTGTGTATTTACAAAAAACTATACTGTTACCATTTCGGTGGATTCATTATTCACATCTCGATTTACTTCATCTCGTTAGAACCTTCTTTTATGAACTAATATTTCATGTGATTTATTTATTTTCAGAACTTAGGTGTTACACTGCTGGCCACCAAAATTGCAACACCAAGAAAGACAAGAGATATCACAACAAAATTTATTTTGTAGATAACATGTTGACCAAGTATCAAATGATTAAATTTATGGACTTCTGTGAAGTGTGGTTCCTGCCAAAATCAGTAGCCAGAGTAGCCGCCATTGTTGGAGATCACCGCTGCCAAACGCCTCGGCATTGATTCAAAGAGACTTTGGATGAGTTCTTGGGGTACAGCAGACCAAACAGCTTCCACACGTTGCCAATTTCAAGTTGATCTGCTGTGGCAGCTGGGGATGGAATCTGGGTCAATCGTAGAGCAACCATGCACCACATGTTTTCTATCGGCGAAAGATCCGGAGAGCGAGGCGGCCAGGGAAGCAATTCAATCTGGCGATTGACGAAGAACCGTTGGACAATGCGTGCCACGTGTGGTCGCGCATTATCCTGTTGAAATATGGCTGTGGGCAAGCCCTGAAGGTAAGGAAGGACAACTGGGTCCAACACCTCGGAGATGTAGCGCTGGCTGTTTAAAGTACCGGCTATGCGTACTAGAGGTGTGCGAGAGTGATATCCAATACCGCCCCATACCATAATACCCGGTGCAGGACCAGTGTGGCGGTGCATAACGCAGCTGTTCAGCATCCTCTCTTCACGGTGTCTCCAGACGCGAATGCGACCATCGTGGTGTTGCAGACAGAAGCGTGATTCGTCAGTAAAGACAATTTCATTCCATTCTGCCGTCCACATCCTTCTTTCATCGCACCATTGGTGGCGGAGACGTCTGTGGTTCTGCCTCAAGGGTAGACAAAGCAATGGACGTCTTGCGGACAGACCACTCTGCTGTAAACGGCGTCGAATGGTACGCGCAGACACTGGATGATGCGTTACAGACTGCATGTGCTGTGCTATGGTTCGTGATGTAACTGAGCGATCCGTCACTGCCATGCGCACAATTTGCCTGTCATCACGTGAAGTGGTGCGCTGAGGTAGATGCGATCGAACACGCCAGTCAGTCGTACCCTCCTGCATCCAACGATCACATATCCGCATTACAGTTGTTTGGTTCCGTCCAACACGACTACCGATTTCCCTGAAAGATAATCCACAATCTCGGTAGGCCACTATCCTTCCACTGTCGAACTCGGATACTTGATCAAAAGATGATCGCTGTTTTCGACGAGGCATAATTGATCGTTTTTTGAAAAAACTACAAGTAAAACACAATTCCCGAACTTGAAATCGTCGAAATCTCCAAGCCTTAAATAGCACTTTGAAGTGGAGCCACAGGCGCGCGTGATGTGCGTCTGTGCTGAAATTCTAATCATTTGCATATCTCACCACCGCGAATGCATGTTGTAAATTTCATGTTATTTGCATGTTTCCTTCAGGGTGTTGCATTTAGAGTGGCCAGCAGTGTACTTTCTTTAATTTATTACTTACTGATAATTGCGAAATAATTTTAAAATAATTTATTAGAATCTGCAACACAGTCTATTAAGTTAAAATATCAAGAGTGTGAGGTTTTGCAAATTCATCTTGGTTTCTGTTTTAAAAAGTTCTTTTATACTGAGAATAACTGACAACGAATTATAGAAGCACAATCAAATAATTTGAAGAAAGAACGAAAAAAATAAATGATATTAAATACATTAATAAGGAAATATTTTTCTATTCCGCCAATAAAATTATTACAGAGCAGTGATGACTGACCAACAGTGGGGAATCAGTAATGTCAAATATTTTAGAAAATATTTTATAGGTATGGAGCTCAGGTATCAAGTATACTTGTTTTTTCGGCTTTGAATTGTTTTTCTTTAGTTTCAGGCAAGTAACAAAAGGTGAAAATTTTGGAGATGTGCTGCCAAGAGGAACACCAATAAAAAAATGTTTGGGAGGCAATGTTATACGTAATAAGTAAGATAAAAAATTCTATGCAAAACTTACAATAACATAACGATTGTAACATGTTTAACTTGTTTAACTAATGACTATGAATTACATGTCAACATGTTTAACTAAGACTACGAATTACCCTTTTAATGTCACGTAAAACAGATGCTTATAAATTAGCCTTTTTTTTCCCCTTTTTAAGGATATATAGTGAGTTATTTCTACCATAACACATGTTTTAGACACATTATATTTTGTACAGAGCTAAGTTAAGACAAAAATTAGTGTTGTTTCTTTAAATAAATTTGCGCAAAATAATTCATCAAAACATGATATTTTTTACGTCTGTATGCAAAATGCGACCAAATTAAATTTTCGCCCTTTTTTTACTTCTTCTCTTATATTCTCTTTTTACCCGCGGCACACGTGAGTGGAAAAAGGAAAAGAAATTTGCTCTTTCGAATGATTCTCTTGCAGCGCAAGGGCAAGATAAACCGCTCATGTATTCAGCATTCTCTTATTATGCGGGACGGTAACAAAATAGGAACGTGAACTATGTGTGTGAAATTCAATTGAAAACTCATTTGTAGAAATATGGCTCAAGAGAATGCGTTTTCGTCGAAGGGTAAACCATACTGTTGTAATACATAACATGCTTTGACATGCAGGGTAAAGCTTTCTATTTTTATATGGTTGAGCATAAGGATACGTTAAATAATGTTTACTCCTCTTTATTGGATGCTTGTGTGAGTAGAATAAATGTCATCTTTATATAAGTATGTGCATTATCTGCTTAAACATATTTAGAAGAAATGTATAGTCTATAGAGCTATTATTTGAAAATTGGTCAGTCAATTAACCAATAATTTGGAAATTGGCCCTCATGAGTTTGAAATTGTTCCTGGTTTTAATTACCTTGGATCTTTTTTTAATGAAAAATCGATATCATTTCTGAATCTCAAAATCGTATCTCACTGGCCAACAAAACCTTCTTCGGACTTCGCTCTTTATTGAAGTCTCACTTTCTCTCCAGAAAAACAAAGCTTTTTATCTATAAAACTATCATTGGGATGGTCCTAACGTAGGGTTCGGAAACTTGGTCTCTGACAATAAATGGAGAATACAGAATTGCAGTCTTCGAGAGAAAGGTACTCAAAAGCATCCTTGGTAGTGTCAAAGCAAAGACGTTTTAATGAAGAGATGTATAGATTTTTTAAAGAGCCCGATGTTATTAAAAGTTTTAAAATTAAAAGAGTGAACTGGGCCTCTTATACTGCTAGAATTGATGAAAAAATCCAGTAAAGAAGTTTTTTGTTTCAAGGCCCTTTACGAGTCGGAAAAGAGGAAGGCCAAAACTAAGATGGTTCGATTCTGTTGAATCAGAGTTTAGAGTGATTGGAGTGAGGAACTAGCAGACCAGGTCTATAAATAGGTTGTCCTGGAGGAATCTTCAACAGAAGGCCCTGGCCCACCCTGGGCTGTCGTGCAAAATATGATGATGATAAAGCTATTGAAAGGCTACTCGGCCGAGTGATTTTACTGGGATACCAACAAACCAACAGCTGATAGTGGTTTAGCTAACCATATTGTTGAGTTACATAATAAATATAGTTATCCCATATTGTTAAATACGATTTTATTTTTTGTTAGCTTATTGGGTTTTTTGAATAAATACCGTTCCTTATCTACCATACTCTACTAGTATAAATAATTCAATAATCTATTCACTCTATTCTCAGAAAGGGTAGAAGCTTTAGTTGGATACTGATTAGAAAATCTGACATACGCATGGCCCGAGCTACTTACACAAAAGATAGGGTTTGGTATGGTTTGGTTTGGAGCTCTACGGTCAACTTTTTGTTACACGAGGGCTAATTAGACCAGAACCTACAGTTTAAAGCCGATTCCGAACGGCTACAAACATCCATGCCAACAGTGGGACTCGCACCCACAGGATCTGAACCGAATACCAGCACCCTAGCTATTTGGCCATCACCTGGCTCACAAAAGATAGGGAAAGGATGCGTATGAGTATTTTCTCATCCAGCAAGCCGAGCGGGCGGAAAAAAATACTTTGGTTAAAGATATCATGATTGCTCCAGCGATTCTACGGAACAAGTTCTACCGCTGACGAGGTAAAATCAGTAAAGAAGAAGTTTGAAACGAATATTAGGGATAATATAAAGGAAGTTTGATCATGGAGGGGGGGGGGTTAGTTTTGGTACTAACGTTATCAGCTCCGAGATCGAGAATACTTTTTGCCAAATCCCAGTTCTATGTATGTTCGGACATTACTTGTCTCAGTGAAAAATTAACTTACCTAAATCGTTGACTATCAGGAGAGACCTTTGCAGTTTGTTTATAAATAAAGCTGCCAAAAATTTCAGTTCACCCCAAGCATAGTGTACTCCTTTGCGTTTCTGTGTAACCGAGAGTTATGATAGTTTACTGATCCACCCATTTAGACAAATCCTGTGTTTTAATTTAAATCAAAATTTGCCTCTCACTAATTTTAAAGTTAATTTAAAACGCGTTAATAGGCTCCATATTCTTCTAATGAAAACTCCCAGATTCCAATTTTGTAAAAGCGGCGTATATAGCATCTTAGGGTGATTCTCATAGTTTCGTGTCTACCAAAAGATACGTAAGCTCGTTATGTAAACAAAGATGGATTAAAAACTGAGAAATATCCGATTTCATGATTGCTAAACATTTCTGTGGGATATCGGACACAAATTCAACATTTCTGCTGAAATTACTAACGAAGTTAAATCGTTATGTGAATTGTATTTTATGGAATCTTTGCAATCAATACGTATTCTTCAGTCATTGACTTGTCTAGTGTTTTGACTTTCGGTACTGAGGGTGCTAGGATCGAATCCCGACAAGCGCCATAAAATACCTCCGTTTCTAGACCAGATATGAGCTATTAAAACCATAGACCGGAAAGTCTTTCTTAGAAGTCAGTGAATGGGGAAGACACGACATCCCCCAGATGTCACCCCTGAGGGTTGTTCGGTAAAACTTGAGGTGGCACCTGGTTAATTCGGACTCCGACCCTTGTGGTGCCATTATAAACCGAAGCCGCAACCCTCAGCCCATAAGCGTAAATGGACCTGGTCTGGAGAACATTTCGACCAAGGGGCATAAGCAACAACAACCACAACAACAACAAAAATATTTACACCTTAATATTTCTTTTAATATCCTATTGCCATCTTTCGTCTCTGTATATATGTTCATACTTCTTTGATTCCACTTCATAAAAATTCTCTTTTAAATTTTATTATTTTTATTTTCTCCATTTTTATAAAAAATATTTTATGCATTTTAGTGTGTGCTCTTTTTTACGGTTTCAGTATAAAAATTTTACTACTCCATTCCTCTGCTATCTGTACTCTTTTCATGTCATCCTGTGATGCACACAAAGTTCTAGAAAATTCTGCTGATTCCCATATATGTATCATAAAGTTTATTTATCTAAGTATTTTTAAATTCTCCGTAGACAGTCAAAGATATTACTCCCAGACCTAAAGAACTATAATCAGTACTTCAAAACTAGTTATTTTTCATTTTTTACTGTGGGTTTTTAGAAATTGAGTGTGTAATATTTTAAAAGAATAATTATATTCATTACGTGCATGCAATGAACAGTAATTTGTTTCTTTAGTTTGAATTCCTTCTGTTTTGATACACGTTTTCTATTTTATTACTTCGAGTTTTAGCCGGAGCTATCTGTTATTGGGAAGTATTTTCATTTAATGTGAATTTCGAAATGTTACCTATTGGAAAGGAATTTTTGGCTAGATATCCTTGCTACGAATGATGTCTAACATAAACAAATGTTTGTGTAGCAAAATATTTGGGTCAGGATTAAAAACAACGATTAAGAAACTAAAATTGTGAATTTCCGTTTATATCTTATGTAAGTTTGGTTTAACATCAATATATATTTTATCGATGTGGTTGATTTTGTCAAGATTATGTCATGCAATGACCGTCTGAAAGGTCCAACTCTCACACTAGCCCTAAGAATTTTTTCCTTTTGTTTATTATCATTCTGAAACCTTTTTTGTAAAGTAAAGTGCAAGTTTATAAATTCTAGAAAACCGAAATGTATATCTGCAGCTGTGTCTCCAAGTTTACTTGGGTTTAAAATCCAGAATTTAAAGACCATTGATTCGATAGACTGATTCAAGATTATATCATGCAACGTCTTCCGAATTTCCCTTACATATATTTAATTTATTTTATTACTTTCTATAATTTGGGACCCTGCAAAACTAAATTAAAATCTATACTATAAAAGCTGGAAAAATAAAATGTAAATCTTTAAGTGCTGAGGAGCATTTAAACATATCCAGGTCAATGGTTCTGGGTACAGCTGGGTACAGCTGGTTGTTCTGGAAGATAAAAAACAAAGCACGTATAATATTGCCAACTCTCCAATCACTGATTGCAAAATATATATATATTACCAACTGCTTTGCCGGACGAGGCAGAATAGCAAGGGGGCTGGCATTCGGTACTAAAGACTGTGGGTTCGAATCCCACTCTTGGCATGACGTTTGTAGCCGTTCGGAATCAGCTTTAAGTGGTAGGTCCCGGTCTAATTAGCCCTCATGTAGCAAAAATTGACCGTAGCGCTCCAAACGAAACCAAACCAACTGCTAACCTAGTCACCCAGTTCCGTTGCATCATTCAACACTGTGAGTTGAAACTGTCGAGGCGTGACAGAAACGACTTTGCAACTAGTATCATTGTGTGGTGTTACTTTGGTCGTTTAGCTGTCAGAATCACATCACCGTAGAGAATTTAAAGTATCGTAAGTCAACGTAACTGGCTGTATTGACCAAAATAAACATCAAATGTTGATAGGAAATAGTGAGTGAGGACATCAAAGTAGAGCTTAAACGTCTCATTGACGCATTAGTACTAGTCAGATAAGCTCAAAGGTGAAAGAACTCGGGCTGTCAATAGTGCCCGTACATTTGAAGTTTTAATATGAGCAGGCTTTATTTGTAGAGCACTGCATTTCAGGAGTTTTTATAGCTTCTCATAATCCTCGCATCACAACTCTAAATGTTTTTCGTCGATTTTCATGGTGCAGTGGTCATCCTTCCCAAGCACTAAAGCAATGGAATCGGGTTCTGCAGGCTTACAGCAGGCTTACAGTTGACCAATACCCTGAGACCGATACACAAGTCTGAAGTCTTATCGGAGCTATGGCAAAAGCAAGAGGAATGGTATTCATCGAAGAAACATTTCACACTCTCAAGTTGGTAGGTGAAAATATTCTTTGTTTGAGGTATTTTTACGTGGCATCGGCCAGACATTTGGATGTAATCGACAGATGTCTTTACTATGTTCTATGTCAACACAGACATGCTTGGATATTATGCGTTACCAACGCTGTGACAATACTTAGAAGATGAGCTCCCTTGAGATCATCATGATAATGCACCTGGTCGTAAACAAGAGCTGTTACACAAAGGTTTAAAGCTGAAAACGTATCGTGTTTTGAATAGTATGAGCAGAGTCCTATTCATAGTCTAATGAAACATCTTGGGAAGAATTAGAGCACATCATGAGAAGTCTTGAAAAATGGTCTGTTATAAAGCAACGGTTAGCAGTGGTATTGCTAACTAAACGATAGCTTATTTCTATGTCTCTTTTCAAAAATGTAGTCGAAAGAATGTGTCGGAAGCCCAATGCATGTTTTACGCCTAAATTTAGACCTACATGATACTGGCGTTTTTCAGTAAATGGCATATAACTGTTATTTCCTCTCTGCGTGTGGAGAGTTTTGTCAGCATTGTGTATCTACTGTTAAGACTTCAGTTAAGTAAGGTTTAACGATTAAATGCTGTTGATAATTGAGTCAAGATCGCAAATTATAATGACCGTCTGGCAGTGCCGAGTCTCGAATTAATGATCTTTTGGTCTGCAGGTTAGAGATTTATCAAGTTATATCATACAGGATATGTGTGATAGTATCAACTCTCAGCCATTCATCATATTTCACTGGTTAAAACTTTTGAGGCCAATCACATAAGATGTTAGCGTGATAAATTTTATTAATTTTAATTATTTTTATTTTTCATTCCGATTTTCTTCCAACAAAATTGTGTCTCATTTACGCATCCCAAACGGTCCGTTACTTTTGTTTAGATGGTCGGGCGGTACTGAAATGACAGTTTGACACAGTCTCGTTTCATTCCACAGATTTCAAATTCGTAAGTTGGAGCATCGTCCAATAATGCTATGTTAGTGTTGAAAAAAGTCTTATTTTCATCGCTTTATCTCACAAAAATAATTCATTTCTATTTTGTTCTATGTTTGGCGTAAGTTTACAGCCATCCTTTGTCAAGTACTTATTAACCCGGTGTTCTGTTGCAGACAAAGCTATAGCAAAGTACTCGCCAGCAAGTAATTACCAGTTTATACATGAAAACAAATCACACGCAGCAATTAATTAGAATTGCTAACACACTAGCCTCAGGAAAGAAAAGAAGGGATTGTGGTTAGCATTTTAAAACGTTTAATTTATTAACTATCCCACACAAAAGCGATGGAATGATGGAAGGACATAGGGACTACATGCAAAGGCTTCTGAACAGAAGAGAGAAGTTTGAAGCTGTTTTTTATATGGTAACTTCATTTTCGTAGAGGGGTGGTTATATCCTCCAAGTAAAAGACCCGTACTTCGAAATCAACTCCCGTATTTTATTTTTAGGGAGCTTTGAGAACTAACGAGGAGCCGTGTCAAACACGCCTTTCTGGTAGAATTCACTCCAATGGTTGAATCTTCTCTGAAGCTTAATGATTAGTAAAATATACACTGCTGGCCACTGTAAATGCAACACCCTGAAGGAAACATGCAAATAACATGAAATTTACAACATGCATTAGTGGAGGTGAGATATGCAAATAATTAGAATTTCAGCGCAGACGCACATCACGCGCGCCTGTGGCGCCACTTCAAAGCGCTATTTAAGGCTTGGAGATTTTGACGATTTCAAGTTCGGCAATTGCGTTTTTCTTGTGTTTTTTTCAAAAACACGATCAATTATGCCTCGTCGAAAACAGCGATCATCTTTTGATCAAGTATCCGAGTTCGACAGAGAAAGGATAGTGGCCTACCGAGATTGCGGATTATCTTTCAGGGAAATCGGTAGTCGTGTTGGACGAAACCAAACAACTGTAATGCGGATATGTGATCGTTGGAGGCAGGAGGGTACGACGGACCGGCGTGTTCGATTGCATCCACCTCTGCGCAGCACTTCACGTGATGACAGGCAAATTGTGCGCATGGCAGTGACGGATCGCTCAGTCACATCACGAACCATAGCACAGCACATGCAGTCTGTAACGCATCATCCAGTGTCTGCGCGTACAATTCGACGCCGTTTACAGCAGAGTGGTCTGTCCGCAAGACGTCCATTGCTTTGTCTACCCTTGACGCAGAACCACAGACGTCTCCGCCGCCAATGGTGCGATGACAGAAGGATGTGGACGGCAGAATGGAATGAAATTGTCTTTACTGATGAGTCACGCTTCTGTCTGCAACACCACGATGGTCGCATTCGAGTCTGGAGACACCGTGAAGAGAGGATGCTGAACAGCTGCGTTATGCTCCGCCACACTGGTCCTTCACCGGGTATTATGGTATGGGGCGGTATTGGATATCACTCTCGCACACCTCTAGTACGCATTGCCGGTACTTTAAACAGCCAGCGCTATATCTCCGAGGTGTTGGAGCCAGTTGTCCTTCCTTACCTTCAGGGCTTGCCCACAGCCATATTTTAACAGGATAATGCGTGACCACACGTGGCACGCATTGTCCAACGGTTCTTCGTCAACCGCCAGATTGAATTGCTTCCCTGGCCGCCTCGCTCTCCGGATCTTTCGCCGATAGAAAACATGTGGTCCATGATTGCTCTACGATTGACCCAGATTCCATCCCCAGCTGCCACAGCAGATCAACTTTGGCAACATGTGGAAGCTGCTTGGTCGGTTGTACCCCAAGAACTCTTCCAAATTCTCTTTGAATCAATGCCGAGTCGTGTGGCAGCGGTGATCTCCAACAATGGCGGCTACTCTGGCTACTGATTTTGGCAGGAACTACACTTCACAGAAGTATATAAATTTAATCATTTGATACTTAGTCAAAATGTTATCTACAAAATAAATTTTGTTGTGATATCTCTTGTCTTTCTTGGTGTTGCAATTTTGGTGGCCAGCAGTGTAGATAAGTAGTGGAGAAATTCATTTTCAGAAAACTTGGTGTTCCAAAAAGTAAGGCCCCACTCTCCTTCCTAATTTTGAGATCCGGACTATGACCGAATGGTTAGGTCGCTGGCATTCAGTACCAGAGTCTGTGGTTTGAGTCCCACTCATAGCATGGACGTTTGTAGCCTTTCGGAATTGTCTTTGAGCAGTAGGTCCCGGTCTAAGTAACCCACGTGTAGCAAAAAGTTGGCCGTAGCTTTCCAAATTAAACTTTCAAAGTTTTCACTAAGGTCATAGATAACTTAGAATGATGTGTACGGGTCCGAACTTTTTTGAACGTCAAGATACATGACAGCAGACGTCCAAAGTGTCTATAAGAACGGTGAGGTTATCAAAACACCCGGAATGTTTACTCTTAGTGCCGCAAAAGATGACCCCATCACTCAAAAAAAGACTAAACTATATCAAGAAATTATGCATTAGCTAGAGTAAAATGAGGACACTATATCACATAAAGAACAAAATACACATTTAAAGTATTTTCAGAGCCTTTATGAAAAATGTGTTGAATTTTTACCTCGGGAGAGAATACAGCAAAAAATAACAATTAACACTTATTTATGTCTTAGTTACTATCTCCCACATTAAAAGATTAAGGCAAATTTAAAATAGCATTCCATGAATATTCATCAGCATTCTCTTTTATGCGTTACGATCTCATTTTTCACCTCTTGTTTCTTTTAAAACTATCTTATCTTTCTGCCAAGACCGACACAAAGTCCCAACTCTGTGCGTAGATTATCAGCTAAAAAAAATCTGAATGTTTAATTTCAGGGAGAGTAAATTTTATTCTTTATTGCCTTTGAAATGTTAATAAAATATAATTTTATAGGATTCATATAGCCGAATTAAGTAGTAATCTACGATAAACAAAGTTAATTATTATTTTCCATGTTTGCTAAAAATATGTAATTTTGAAAAATATATAGTTTAAGCATATAGGTTTCGAAAAAAATACGTTACATACCTCGTCTGAAAAAATAACTGGATTCCGGATAGGGGATTTAAGTTGGAAGAACACTAGCTCTGAAGTAAAGACGCGCGGTCAATCCTTGTTTCTTGCAGGTGCTATTTGCATTCGACCGTTAGGTAAAAAACAGTTATGGAAATGAAAAATAAGACAAATTCACAACCTAAAACAGGGATAACGTTCGTCAAAAACATAAACAAATAAATAAAACTCTATCCAGTTCGACATATTGTGATGTATGGTTTAAAAAGATATAGACAGAAACGAAGAGATAGTCATTGGAAATAACATTTCCTCACAACATCGGGGTAGTTTTTAGCAGGTAGAATAAAGCTCCAGGTGTGGAGATGTAACCAAACTGCTCATCACCAATCATAATTTATATTTTAAACTGATTTAAACTAGGAATATAATATTCCTTAGAGCACCACGACCAGAAGTCAACGTCACTTTCTTGTCATGGTAAGAGAAAGTGACACTTATGACGAAGTAGTTATAGCAATAAGTGGTGATGGTCACAAATATACTAGATTGGGAGGTCGAAATTCGATAACAGCTGAAACTATGACCATTTGGGGCCAAGATCTGCAGTCTATTCTGTTCGACACTATCCTATCATCCTAAATTAACACGGACAGGCTTTCCTTCTACTGCGAGTACAGGAATTACGCACAGTTTCGTCTTCAGGTTCATCACTAGTAAGTGCCTTCGGAACCGGGATAGCTCAATTTGACCTCTCATTGTGACGTAAGTCACAATGAGAGGTCACCTCCACGACTCTGAGATTGTCTCTGCTATCAAAGAACAATTTACCAATGTAAAGTTTGCAGAAATTGAGGAAGCTTCTCTTTATACTTGAGATTTTAGTCATCATATTCCAGTCAATTACCAAAGTAAAAAGCATCAAAATTTAATCTCTATTCTTCACACTATATACATATAATTCTGCCGAATGGTAATGGCACTAATAAGTATGGCATAAGTTTTAAATTTTCTTTTCCATATTCTTTAATAGTTCATAAACTCTCTACGTGAGGGGTATGTCTTTGTACAAAAGAATTTTTGTCGACGCAATTGCAAAAATTATACGTCAGGAGCGAACCGCACTTTGTTTTCTCTCTAAGAAAAGGTTATTATCTCCTGAAGTTGTATATTCTTTTTATTTTCAGTAGCTTAAATTTCAACGTGCTTTATATTTCATAAATAAGTAAGACCAACGTTTAAAACACAACTTTTGTGTTGTAATATTTTCAATATGTCTGATAGAACCGAATGATTAAGTTTTTTTAATATTGCGTTACAGTATTTATTTTTCAGTGAATTATTTATTCTTTAAGTGCCTAGCAAAGATGATTTAACTTTTATGCTTAACTTATTATACCCCATTTATTCATTAAACAGATTGACATTCGAAGTCTCGAGAGTTTTTATTGAAGAAATCTCAAATTTTAATGATAGTGTTCTTTTTCCAATCATATTAGGCCATAATAAACGTTTTATTTGAGTAGTGCAAAGAAAAAGGATGTCGCGAATCATGATCAAATAGGAAAAATAATACACAGCTGCTACCAAACATAAAAGAAATATACAGAGAAACAAATAGTTATGATCCCCCCCCCAAAAAGGACAAAAAAAAAACAACACATACAGGGTGGGTTTTTTTTTTAACTGACACTACTCAGATCCATCTGTAGCGCGATCTATCAGCCGGAATTCCACCCATATTGATAGAAGGACTAAGGACGACATGGGAAAGAGTTTCCAAGAAAAAAAAAAAAGAAAAAAAGTTCCAAAAGTCGCCGATAGGGGAAGATATGGCGCTCTTGTTGTCGGCACACCCGAGAATTGTCATAAAAGGTAAGTAAAACTTCAAAATACAAATTCACGACTATGTAGTCAACAGCAGTGCCAGTATTTCGGGTTATAAAGATAAGGGATGCAGACCGAAAAAGTTGTAAGCAGACAAATGAATAACAAAGAAATTTCACTGCAACACCACTTTATACAGCAAATTCACTTCTCCCTCCTTCAATGTGACCACAGTCCTGGTGGAAGACACATTGAATCCCGAACACTATGTTCTCAATGATCCACCTTAGACTTTAAATTACCCCACAGAAAAATGTCACATGGGTTAGGTGCGGAGAGCAAGGTGGCCATACAAGTGGAAAACAGCGACTGATGACCCTTTCTTCTGTAAAGCGAAGGCGGTGCTGTAAACTACGTAATCTTGAATATGCATTTTGATGTTTTACTTGTATTTTATGCAAATTCTATGGTGCACCGACAACAACAGCACATATCTACACCTATCAGCGACTTTTCGAACTGTTTTTTTTTCGCGGAAACTCTTTCCTATGTCATCCTTAGTCCCTCTATCAATTTTGGTGGAATTCCGGCTGATAGATCGTGCTACAGATGACTCTAAGTAGTGTCAGTTTATAAAAAATCACCCTGTATATATATTCACAGAACTGACCCTGTTTCATTCCGAACCGTTTAACAAACATCACAAACTGTGGGTTCAAGAAAACTTGAACATACTCCCAGTCTACTCATGACTGTCCTTGATGAATCTAACTGAAGTTGATCCACCTAATTTCATGGTTCAAAAAGGGAAAATGGAAATGAATATCCTAAATAAATAGAAGGATTTGTGGAGCCCCAGAAATCTCACTGGTAGTTTCTCACTTTGATCAATCGTACTTATCATAATTCCAACCACTAGGCATGCGTATTTGTGGCAGCATTCAGCAGAAAGAGCACAACTCGACTATGCATGACTGCATATCTATATGTATAAGTTATACTTTTTTATGATAATCTGCGTATGATTGTTGTGATAGAACATACTACAACTCCGACAATTATGGTGTACTTTTGACATTCTTCGGATCAAATGCACATTCGGGACCAAATGCGTGGTACCCACGCTCTTTTCTAGTGCTCGTTTGTTGTTGCGTTAGAATACTGCTTCGGGCTATCCTTCCAGTATCATTCCGCCGGACGATGGCCGAATTACTAGGGCGCTGGCTTTCGGTACCAGAGTCTGTGGGTTCTAGTCCCACTACTGGCATGGATGTTTGTAGCCGTTCGGAATCAGCTTTAATCTGTAAGTCCGGGTCTAATTAGCCCTCGTTCAGCAAAAAATGAACGTAGCGTTCTCAACTAAACCAAAACAAAACAAACCAGAATCATTACAATGGTGTTCAAGGAATTCCATTATGAACTCAAACTATTATCATAATTGATCTCAGCCACTGGACGTTAATAATACCGCACCATTATCAGAACTTCGTGAGTGAAAGATCATATTTTGATTTATCCCTCCTTTGACCTTCCTGGAACTGGAAGTGATTTTGGGAAATAAATAGGAAAGGCACCTTATGCAAGACCTCATTATGTACCATGCGCTGCAGTTGATTCGCTGACTGACTATTACCTCTAACTCTTTAATTTCATGGTTCATACCTTTTTAATCTAGGGTTTGTTTTACAAAAGTTAATATTATGA
Source organism: Dolomedes plantarius (assembly GCA_907164885.2). Classification (NCBI taxonomy): domain Eukaryota; kingdom Metazoa; phylum Arthropoda; class Arachnida; order Araneae; family Dolomedidae; genus Dolomedes; species Dolomedes plantarius. Next base: position 130,422,746 of record OU015497.1, on the reverse strand, counting down.
GATAAAATTAAATAGCCTTGATGACATGATATGAAGTTGGATAATTCAGGATATTTTCAATTATGAACTCTTGTTATTTAACCACTTTCATTTCTGTTCTGTGTCTTTGCTGTAGTCATCTTCTATTTTACCCACGTAAACGGGAACAAAGGTTATGGTGGCACAGGGGCAATGTCTGAATTGAGACACTACTCCTTTTTTAATAATGCATCGACGGTAGCAGCATTTGAATTTTTTTATTTATTACTTAATAGTAACAGTTAGCGTATGTATCCTGTATGAGAACCCAATAGGTGCTAAAATTTCATCGACTTCTAGTGTCAAGCTACAATTTACAATTTTATTACATACCATGTCTTTCATAACTTCATGCACTATTCATTTACGGATTTCTTCCGCGGAATATATATATATATATATATATATATATATATATATATATATATATATATATATATATATATATATATATATATATATATATACAGGGTGTCCCAGTTAAACGTTTCAGAACTTCTACGAGGGGTAGGGTGCCTCCTGACGACTCGAAATCATATAGCAATATGGTTATCGGAAATGCTTTCCTAAAGCGTTAGATGGCGTTGCGGGAAAGTTCCGAGCGTTAGTGCAGGGAATCGTGATTTTGCACAAGGACTCAGAGTTAGTAGGATGGCTAATTATACGAATTTTTATTTATGGGGGCATATGAAAACACAGGTTTATGACACCCCCGTTGACAATGGTGAGGAGCTGGTTGCAAGAATTTCAGTAGCTGGAGAAATTCGAGATGAGCCTGGATTATTCCAGAATGTTCGGAATTCCATGGGCCGGAGATGTGAGGGCTGCATTGCAGTTGGTTCAAAAAACTTCGAACACTTACTTAACCAGTGTACCTTTTGGTTTGTACATTTATTATTAAAACGATTATCCACTTACGGTCTCTTTCTTTATGGTTTTCTGTGTACATCACCGCTTCAGGACACCGCTTCAGGACTATATGATTTCGAGTCGTCAGGATGCACCCTACCCCTCATAGAAGTTCTGAAACGTTTAACTGGGACACCCTGTATACATACATACATATATATATATATATATATATATATATATATATATATATATATATATATATATATATATATATATATATATATATATATATATATATTGTGTGTGTATGTGTGTGTGCTTATTTATTTATTTCTCTATATTGCATCTTCTTTTCCAATTGTACTTTTTTGTATATAATGTACTTTCTGATGCAAATCTTGTTTCAGTGTGAACTCTTAAAGCAGTCGGCAGACTATGAAAAAAAAAGTTGTTCTGTTACCTTTTATTATGTTTCACTCTCAACGCACGTAGATGATATGAGTAGAGATCTATCTGTTTTGATACGCAACTATTTATTGCCTCTGAATGATAATGGTACCTCTCTTTATCAATTCCCGAAATACGACTAAACTCTTTTGATCCGCATTTTCTTGGTCACTCCCGAGGAACGTGACTGGAAAGACGGACGGACGAAAATCCTCTCTCAAGATTAGCTAGACGAGCGCTGGGCTGCGCAGTCAGTTTTTCTCGTTCGGAACTGAAAAGGTTTTATTCCCAGAATTTTAATCTGTTGAAAGGAAACGGGGCAACATGCAACAAAGTCTCCTGCTCTTGAGAATCGGATGAAATTGTGTATTTCAATGAGATATGGGTAGGAAACAAACAACTGAAATGCGAGATTTCGCTCTCAAAAAGCACGTTCTTGGGGTCAAGTAGGGATTTGACTGTCAATACATTTTTATGTTTGAAACTAGTGGTGATTAATTCAATGTAAAAGAGATGAAAAAATAGATGATTAAGTTGAAAATGCTAGGTTTTTTTTAAAACGCTGCTAAATATCTAATATGATTGTTCCTGAAAAAGTTAGAAAGAAAATGGATTAAACTCGTATATATTATTTTAAACACTTATCCTATTATTAGATCTTTTTAGAGATTATTAGAATTTGTTTATTATTATTTCTATTCAAATTTAGATTTATTATTTTATTAATATAATTAACAGATTTATTATTTTATTTTATCTAATTTTTTCAATAAGTTCCTAAATGAAAAAAAATGACTTTTAAAATCTTGCTAAACCAATAAATTTCCTTCGAAGTTGTAAACACAGCACTAAAACTAAAGAACTTTATTTGAGAAAATACAGTATACCCACCTATTTTTTTTTGAAAAAAATCACTGTATATATATATACACACACACACACACACACACACACACACACACAGACACACGCAGACACACACACACACACACACACGCAGACACACACACACACACACACACACACACGCACACACACCACAACACCCACACAATCTATATATATATATATACAGTAACCACCGCTTATAGTGATCAGTGGTTATAAGAATCAACCGTTTATAAGAATCAATATCGCAAAACAAAACAAATGTAATTATTTCCATGTTAAAATTTCCGCTTAAAGAATCAATCCACCGGTTATAAGAATCAGTTTGCAATCTTCGCCTTCCTGTCATTTTTCCAAAAAATGCCACTTGAACTCTCAAAAAGGTACGAATGCTTCTTAAGTTTTGAAAAGAAAGATTGATAAAACTTTGGGGGTGGAAAACAGTCGTAAAATACATTCCTTTAGACATAACATAAGAGTTTCTCCTTATACGTTTTTGCTAACACTGTCTTATTAGCTTTAACCCAGGGGCAATCTAACCCGCCCGGTCCGATTTCGCTTTTCTCCAGACAGGCACATCCTTTTTTTCCCACCACTTACTTCCTGGTTGCGGATTTCTGGACCCTGAAACACATAATCTTCCGCGAAGTGTCCACCATCACTTACGCAAATGGGACAGTGGAGTTCAGCCTTCAAACCGTGAAACGTAAACGGATCCATTTTGCTGAATCAGATGAACCAGATGCTGAATCAAACGTTCACGGTTTGATTCAGAATCAAACCGTGAAACTGTAAGCTATAAAGTGAATCTTCGTCTGAGGACTGTAATAAGCATACGTCGCTAGTATTCACTTTAGTTTTCTAACAAAATTGCCAGTTAGTGTTAGAACTTTTGAAAGTCAAATTCAATATGATAAAAACAAGGAAAACTCTTAGTTTTTTGAAAAACAGAACTTGTTAATAGATATTGATGCTCTTCCAAAGTGTAGTCAAAGAGAAGCTGCTCTTGTTGATTTTATAATCATGTGTTGTTACTTATAGGCTTAGAATTGAGTTATAGTATTTGTTTAGAAATTGAGTATTTTTAAAATTATAAAAATAATTTTAATAATGATAAATAAAGTAAATTAAAGAGTAGTTATGGTAAATTATGTATATATGTGCCTGTGTGTTTATATGACAGTATATATTTGTGTATGTGTGCCTGTCCAAAGGGAAGTTTCGGTTATAGAATCAACCGCTTATAAGAATCAAAAACAGTAATACAAACGTGATTCTTATAAGCGGAAATCACTGTATATATATATATATATATATATATATTATATATATATATAATACAGTTTCGCTTCTATTTGTTTATTTTTGTATATTGTACACATTTCTTAGGCATTCTCATGTTAGTCTCAATCTTAAAGCTTTTTTACCAGTTTATCATCTTCCATTCCCTCTGCACGTAGAAGATATGAGCAGATGATCTATCTGTTTGATACGCAACTATTTATTGCCTTTGAATGATAACGGTACCTTCTTTATCAATTCCCGAAAATACGACTAAACTCTTTTGATCCGCATTTCTTCGTCACCTCGAGGAAACGGGACTGGAAAGACGGACGGGACGAAAATCCTCTCTCAAGATTAGCTAACGAGAGTCTGCGCAGTCAGATTTCTCGTTCGGAACTGAAAAGGTTGTATTCCCAGATTTTTAATCTGTTGAAAGGAAACTGAAACAACATGCACACGAAGTCTTCTGCTCTTCAGAATGACATGAAATGCGTATTCCATGGATATAGGGTTGGAACAAACAATTGAAATGCCAGGTTTCGCTCCGAAAAAAGAAAGTTCTTGAAGGTCAAGTACGGTTTGTCAATGTCAATACATTTTACGGATGGAAGTAATGGTGATATTCAAGGCAAGTAGAAAAAAAAATGATTAATTTTAAAATTTTGCGTGGTTAACGTTTCTAAATACTTAAAGAGAATGTTCCTGAAAACTAAAGAAAACATTTAATTCAAGTATTAAATATTATTTAAGATATATTATTTATGTTTTAGAAATTTTTTAGAGATGATTAGAATTATTTATTTTTGTTTATATCTAAATTTCATATATACAGTGAAACCTCTCTTACCGGCCTTTATTTTCTAACCACTATTTTTCGAACCATGAGAAAAATATATACATATTTAGTATTAACAAGTATATTATTGTTTGTGTGTGGTGTGTGTGTGTGTATTGTGAAGTGGAAGTGCCCTTTATCAGTAAATGGGATGGTTTACAGCATCATATCTGTGAAGGAGAACGCATCGTAGTTTATACTGGTGAGGAATGACACTATAGTTTGTGGTAATTCGACGACACAATGTTTCGTAAAGAAAATCTGGCCGAAATTCTATGATGAATATATATGATACATTCATCAATAAGCGTGATAGTTCGCTAAAAAGAAGGAATGAGAAATTCTTCGAGGAAGGTCCACTGCATCTCGGACGTCTGCCAGCCGAAATACAAAGGGAACAGGTGAAGTACCCCAGGTATTTTCAGGAATGCCATAAAATATATAGAAGAATAACTCAGGAACGTAATGAAGATAAATGCCTGTCCATCGCTAACTGGAACATTTCATCATTTCACACAATCTCTTATACTAAGTCAAGAAAATGTACATTCTTTCTTAATCAGGATTCTTTAGTTCGAGTTTGCCGATAAATGATCGTTAAGCAGTGATTGCGAAGGAATAGATAACCACAGGAAGTTCCAACGTCGACTACTATCCCGGCAGGATATCAAGTAAAAAATTAAATAGGAAATAACTAAAGTTTCCTTGGTCTACACAAATTTATTGTATTTATTACTAGGACATACGTAGTACAAGAGTACTGCAATACATAATGTTACTTCTTCAGTGAAGTTCTCACATAAAAACTGTAAAGTCAATTACAAGAAACATGACCGTCATGGTCTATAAAAATACATATAAAGAAAATGGTATAGCCTCCTCCAGAATTAGGCAAAAAGCCGCCTTCTGGAGGGGGTTCCAGGAACCGACCTATATATTTAGAAAAATATCGTAATCTGATTATTCAATTTTTTCCCAGTCAAGAAGCGAGGTAGCGAGGGTTGCAATAAAGTTGCGTACCAACCTGCCAAGCGCCGTAGCTTACCTTCGGTGAAGGAAGGGAGCGCATTTAGCGGAAAGGGCGATAACAGTAGAAAAGTTGCAGCCATGTGCTTATGATGTAAAGGCGCGGTGGATTTTAAAAGCGGTAATTGGCTGAGCAGGTAAGACCTGGCGACTTTCAAAATTCCCCAAAATTTGGCGATTTTGCTCCAAAGCGGTTTTCTCAGAAACTGCCTTGAACTAATTAACGTGAGTACCTTTCCGAGGTTATCTGCCGAGCTTTTGTAGCTTTTGTAGTCATAATTGACAAACGTTCCTGGAAGCGCCGCGTACAGAAATGCAGCTCTCGAATGGGATTTTGATAGATGGCACGTTGCTTGTTAGCCAGTAAGCAGGAAACCGTAATTTAAAAGGAGCCTGGGAAAGAGAACCGCAATGGTTTCTTTAAAAATATCGAGTTGTTTCAATTCACAAACAGATGTGAATGATTAAGCAAAAACGACGTTACGGAAAGACCACCCAGAATTTAAGGCTAGATAAGAAACACACCTGTTAACGTTAACTATTGCTCGAAAAGTAACTGAATTAAAATATTTCTTGACATTAAATAAATTTTACATTTAAATTGGGGCAAAATAGGCACAACTTAACTGTAGCGACAAATTCCACGCTACATGTATATATACTTGTGTATTTAAATAGTATATATATTTTTTTCATAATATATATTTACACTGCATTATCTCTCACAGATATTTGTCTTTTGTATACTGTACACTTTCTTATGCAACTCTAGTTTTAGTGTCAAACCTTAAATCATCTGGCCAGTCGGAAAAAAAATGTCACTGTTTTACCTTTTTATCATGTTTTACTCCCTCTGCACGTAGATGATACGAGCAGAGATCTATCTCTTTTGATATGCAACAATTTATTGCCTCTGAATGATAATGGTACCTCTCTTTATCAATTCCCGAACGACTAAACTCTTTTGATCCGCATTTTCTTGGTCACTCTCGAGGAAACGTGACCGGAAAGACGGACGGACGAAAATCCTCTCTCAAGATTAGTTAGACGAGGTTTGGGCTGCGCAGTCAGTTTTTCTCGTTCGGAACTGAAAAGGTTTTATTCCTAGAATTTTAATCTGTTGAAAGGAAACGAGGCAAAATGCCCCAAAGTCTTCTGCTCTTCAGAGTAAGATGAAATTGTATATTTCAATGTGATATGGATAGGAAACAATCAATTGAAATGCGAGATTTCGCTCTCAAAAAGCACGTTCTTGGGGTCAAGTAGGGTTTTGATTGTCAATTCGTTTTTATGTTTGAAAGCAGTGGTTATTAATGCAATGCAAGAGGGGCAAAATTGATGATTAACTTGAAAATTCAAGCTTTTTTTAGACTTTGTAGTAGATATAAAGCGATTTTTAAAAAAAGTAGTAAAAAAAGCTTATTTAATAATAGCTTAACAACTTACTAATATACTATGCTATACTGTATTTTAAAACTAACAATAAATAATATTTAACTAATGTATAACTATTAATAACACATAACTGACAAATAACTAATAATAATATAACTTATAAAAACTAATATATGAGATGATACTGCACTATATACCTTAATAACTAAATTATATGAGCCAAAATAATTAACTCACTAACTGAATTCATAACCATTTTCTCCTGAAAACTTCAGGGCAAAAAGGTTATGAATTATTAGATATTCAAAGTTATATTTATTATAATAGACTCTTTGACTGCCGATATTTTCCGTTCAGCAAATTAAGAATGACTTCAGTTATATATTGTTTTGAAACACTTTTCTGTGAAACTTTAATATGCAATTAAAATAATTTTATTTTGTTCCGTAAAGTATTAACATATCTTAATAAATTACTATAATACAGTATGTAGCTGTCTCATTACTTCCATAACAGTTGATATTCAGTGGCAGAAAAACAAGGAATAATGGTACCTTATATCAAGTACACAAAATAAAGCAACCAAACCAGTATCCTTCGATTTAACAGTTTTAAAAGAATAGTACTCAACTTAAAAAAAAGAAAAAAAAAACTTCACAGTGCATGGTTCAAGAAATACGAGAAAATCTTCAATTTTTTTTTCATTATTTCAAGAAATAGAACTTTATCTCATTTTTCTCCCTTTGAAACTGCTTCTATCGTTCTATAGTTGAAAAAAAGACTTGAATCGACTCATTAATCGAGGTTACGATTATATGTCTAATATTTCGAGGCCAACCTACATTGTTACAGAAGAAATATTCTGGTAATTTAGAAAATGCAATAAGAATTCTATGATTTACTAAATAAGAACATTTGTACAAATTGGTAAGTAAAAAAAAACTTCCAATTGCCAATAAGGGGCCGAATGAGCTTCTTTCGGTAATCATTTAAGCTGTTTTTTAGTTGTATTGTTTATATTATACATTTAACTTACACAATTATATAAAACTACATTTCTTATATCTAAATGCTCTGTAAAATAACGATAAATTAAGTTTGTCTGCTTTTAACTTTCGAATTTTTTTACTTAATAGAAATACGCTGTTATCGTTTTTCTTTCAGACACTTTCTGAGATATTCTTGAACCCCAAAATTCTATGGAAATAAATTAGATGACCTGAGATATTTTATATTATGTCAAATTGCAAACACAAAGAGATGACGCAAATAGGTTTGTTTATTTCAAGGCATATTATTACCATTAAGTATAAATAATATAAAAATTACACAATATTTAAAGCACAATTGTTAATACGTTTCAGCTTTTATTAAGTAGAACAGTGTTTACAATGAATTTGTGAAGACAAAGGAAAGTACATAATAGAGCTTCTAGCAACTAGCACCGGAATAACTGTCTTTCGTTAGGTCCAGAACGTTATATTTTACCATTTTTTAATAACTCATTACCAATGCACTATGAAAATTAGTGGTTTGTTCATAGAAAATGAACAAACCACGCATGTTCATTTTCTATGAACATTATATGCCAAACTTAATAATGTTTAGTAGCTCCCTCCGATGTGGCTACAAAAGCTGTTTGCAACGAGATAGGCACATTTGTCTATTACGATCTCCACCAAGGCTCCTTATCTCAGCCTTGACATTGGACAATCGGGAATAGAACCCACAACCTGGTAGTGAAGGCACTCAGAGAAAACCCGTGGTTCATACCAATGCCCCACCCAGCCGGCATGTGGCTACAAAAACGATATTACGATCGCTAAAAATTTATTAATAATCTTAGCACTTAGCTTCAAATGCACTGACAAATTACAACAGATTAAAAGTTCCTTACAATCAAAGATATCTCTTTGATTCCATTCAATGTAAAAAAAGTAAAAAAACGTAAAAAAAAAGTTTAAAAATAGCCTGGATTCTGGGAAGTATTGATTACTTAGTCTAACACCTACAACATATTAAAAGTTTCTTACTATCAAAGACATCTCTTTGAATCCATTCAATGTAAAAAAAAGTAAAAAAAAATGTAAAAATATTTAAAAATAACCCATATTCTGGGAAGTATTGGTTACTTAGTCTAATACCCAGTCATTATTTTCATGAATGCATTTATGATATGGTGATACAATTCATACATTTATGATATGGTCATTCATTGAGTACTCTATGTTGGAAAAGTAAAAATATATATCCAATAGATTCAATAGATAATTGCATTTGTTTTTACAAGCCACGTATTTTAAACCATATTCTTCCAGAATTTGAAACTAAGCAGCTCTTCCTTTAGAAACCGGAAAACATTATTTTTATTTTGAAATTTCAATAACTTTAAAAACTCATACTTGAAATTTCTATAGGAAAAAAATTGATTCATTCCTTCTCTTGATCTCGAGTAGTACTGTTTCTGGAAACTGAAAGTACGAACCCACAAAAGAATGCAAATTCATTATTTTTTTATCTCTCCAACTAAATTTCTACTCACAATCTTTTATCTTCAATTTTTTTCCGATTATACAATATTTTCAGTTGAATGGAGGAGATGTTTTGCAGTAAAGAATGCAGAAATGCCGAAGCAAATTCGATTACATCGGTAAATCACACACACTGTTGCGTATTGAAATTTTGCCTTTCAAAAGTTTTGTACGACAGGCTGTTAAAGTGTATTAAACTATACAAACAGAAATTTTATATATATATATATATATATATATATATATATATATATATATGTGTGTGTGTGTGTGTGTGTGTGTGTGTGTGTGTGTTTGTTTGTTTGTTTGTTTGTTTATACAGTATACGAATTATGTATTCAGATTCAGGAAGAAAGACAAAGAATGTAGCGCATTCAAGGCTTGAGTTTTCTTTATATAAGCAGATGACCATATATCTCAAATAAAGATGGGAGAAATCTTGAATGCTCTAGTTATGCGTGTTTAACAAAGTAGTCTTGAGTTCAAATAATATCAAATACATTTGCGAGTTTGTTTTTAGGATAACGAAAACATACAGATTTGTAAATCTCATCAAAAGTAACGAGCTTTTATTCTTGATATTATCTTGCACACACAAAAATTCCAGATTACTGATTTTCACAGTGTATATGAGCCTGATTTGGATGTATGTTCCTCATGATCTGTATTTTAAGATTCTAAGGAGTAATGTTGAATTCGTTTTAAAAGGTCAGAATCTTGTGGACGAATTCAGAAATTTTTTATTTAAAATTATATTACATGATTTGGCTTTATATTATAGAATTTTATCCGTTTATACAGTGTGAATCCCGATAATATTTTAAAATTTCTCTGAATTAAAATTTCTCCCTTTTGGGGATAAGGGAATACTATTGTACCATTATAAATCTTTGAGCTTATAATTGTAAAACTTCACACGAAACTTATCCTAACTTAAAAAAATGTTACTTATGTATAAAAATATAAGGAGGAACACTTATAGAATTATTGTACTTTCGTATTAAAATAATACACAACTCTCTAGAAGCGTATTCATGGTTGATAAATAAATGGTTAAAGCTTTAACCCTCAAGCAAAGGATTTTAATTTATGTATTTTATCACTCATATTTGAATTCCTTTCATTAGTGTCGTTGTGTAGTTGATTATGCCACTTGACCGACAGCAACATCTGATCAAGTCCCGAAGGCTATGTGCGATGAAGGTGCGGCTCCTGTTTTAAATTAGCACCACAAGGGTCGGAGTCCGACTTGGCTAAATGATCGGTAATGTAATTTTGAACCGAGTCAAGTGACGAGACCGGAACACTTGACCCCGCATCTCCAGAGGTAAAATTTGAGAACTTGGGGGACATTGCAGCCACGACCAATTTTACGTGCCCCGGCCACCACTAGTTAACACGGCCTTTTATTAATTTATTAACCTGCCTACTTTGCAATCGTTTGCTGAATATCCTACATACACTTTCACATCTTTAGACCTGAATATCATTTTCTATTTTACAAAAAATCGAATTTTCAAAAATATTTTAGACGCACTTCTTCAACGTTCCAAATATGTCAACTGAGTAGACACAGGGCCTATACCATTAGCAAAGGGCAATAATTGTTTTTATCGAGGTGACTTTACCTCTTGTATAATCTATTCTACCTCCTTTATATATACTTCCATTTCTTCATAACTGTTAGAATTTATTTTCTACCACTACTGTCCCCGGCAAACTGCTATTATACAGGTCATTATTTCATGTCCTTAACAACTTTTGATTACATCGACCTGCGAAGCATCATTGAAGAACAACCATTGTAGGAGAAAGTCCCAACAATCAGTAGGAATCAAAGTGGTCTCTCACCAACTGTCACACTGCTAAATCTCTAAAACAAGTTGTTTTGTAGTGTTGCAAATATTACTTCTCGTAGTGAAATTTAGGTGGCGCACTCCTTCGCCAGCATTGAATGGCTAGGGCGCTGGCTTTCGGTACCAGAGTCTGTGGATTCGAATCCCACTCTTGACATGGATGTTTGTAGCCATTCGAAATCGGCTTTAAGCAGTAGGTCCCGGTCTAATTAGCCCTCGGGAAGCAAAAAATGACCCTAGCTCTCCAAACCAAACCAAACCAAGTTTACATAAGAAGAACGCCTGTGTGCAGTTCGACAGGATGTCAAATCTCTATTGACTTAGCTGTTCGACTTGATTTCGATTTCTTTTGTTATTTTGCAGTAAATGTTTAGCACTTATAAAGGTCTTTTTGAGAATCTTTTCCTTTAGTTGAAACCACCGATTGCTTAGAATTATTTCATGTACATCTCTAGCTAATACAAATGGAGTTGTAGAATTAATTGATTAAGAATTATAAAGTATGGTCAGTGACTCATGTGATCACGTGTTTTTAAAATGTGAGTGGTTCTCTTTGGAAGCACGATTGTTCTCGTAAAAAGTCACTTGACGTATTTTTCAATAAAAAACTTCAAAGGTTATTTAGTATACATACAAATTTTTTTCAATTCTATTTTATTAAGTTTTACGTACATTACTTCATTTTAACGAATTGAATTTCTCGCACATCAGTGTATTTGTTTATGATTTTTATTAGGAAACGTAAGTAGTACTAACTTGATCCGCATTTCTAGATGAATAATGCAAAACACAGTATTTTCCTTTTTATGTCGTATTTAAAGATACGGAATATAGCTTATTACAGCAAATAAATGTATAATTTATTTTCTCAAAGGAAAGAATGCTAATGGAGTAAAATGGACCGAAAATAAAAGTTATTTATGTTTACAACGCTGCACGTTCATGTAGAAATTCATGTTCAGGGGCTCTCTTTTCAGCTGTTTTAAATGGTTGTAAAAGTAGAGAAATGCACTATATTTGCTTTCGAAAATTAACGAAATATCATTTTCTTTTAAGAAAAACTTCTAAAAGAGTAAAGACTAAAGAAAAGTGTTTTTTCCATTCTCTATCCCCATCCAATTTAAATGTTTTGGAGCAGAATACTAAATTTTAGATTAAAGTTTATTCGGACGCATATTTCTTTAACTGCTAAACTACTTGTAAAATGAAAAAAATAAAAAAATAAACATTAAAATCGTTATTCGCAGAATGTAAAAGCATGTTTAATACTTAATGTGCGAAAAAATAAATAGGACTGTTCTGATTCAAAGTATACTTTTGATTCACAAATTTCTTTCAGACCTGCAACAACAAACACGCAATAGCGAGATTCTAAGAAAGGCATTCCTCCTTCGACTAACACTAATTCTCCTTGGGTGATACGTCCGCACGGGAAACCAATTTTCAAACCGGAAATTCATTTCCTTTGGGTGTTTTTCCCCCAATCACAGTTTCAATTAGAAGGTACGAAAAATTCAAATTTATTTTGATTAAAAAACTGCAAATGCGTGTTTACATTTATGTTTTTCCAGAGCATTAAAGGAAAAGGAGGAATTTGTTTTGTATCCACTTGTGTTAAATAATGTGTGGAAGTATTTTTCATGTGCAATTAATATTTTCCATTAACTGATGAGTAAGCTTTCGTTTCATTCCATTTTGAATAATGAGGCATGCACGCCTACAAACTCGTTATATTATATTTATAACGGGTGATTCAAAGATAAATACGAGTTATAAAAATATCCTTAGAAATTAATTATAGCAGAAGATAATTAATTAACTTGGATTGCAGAAAACTTCAACAGCAGTACAGAAATAATTCTCCCGTGTACTATAAGAGAAAAGTAACATAAAATGCTGAGTAAAACATTATGTTTATTGCAATTATAGAAATGACAGAAAGGTCTGTAAGATGAATTTCAACTCCATATTGCTTCCCCCCCCTTTCCTGAAATGTTATATACTAGCAGATAAGTGACCAGTTACACCAAATAATTCATACACATTCAAAAGAAACCAATGTTTTCTTTAAACAATGTACATACTCCATACTAACTTAATCCTGTATTTTAGTCGCATATGTTAATCTGTTAATTCAGATAGGGGGTAATCAACTGCAGCCAAGTTTTTACTTGTTGCCCGAAACACTCACACTTATTATCAGGTAAGTGCTTTTGTAAACACAATTTTGAAAATTAGTGACTGAAAATACAAAAATGCAAATATGTGACACCAGTCCTCAGGTTGTTCGCATCAACGTACCAATGTAATCAACCATTTCAAAATGGCATATACGAAGAATGCATACAGAAATCGGCTTACTGATTGTTACCGTGATGACGTATGAGAGTAGCATGTAGCAAGTATAAACCTGATTGTTTAAAATAATCAAAAGTTTGCCTCAACCATAAAAAAAATCACACGCATTGTTAAATAAACGTTCAATACATTTGAGTTTTGTGTTTTATCTTTTACATTTTTATACAGGGGTGTCCGGGCTAAAGGGTATCCAAAAGTCATTATGTTTACGGAAGCTACCCATAGAATTTAAAAAAAATATTTAAATAAAGAACATCTCATCAAGTTTTAATATCATCACAGATTGTCTATCATAGCATCATAGAGTTCGATGTGTGCACCTTTTGTAGCACGACTACGTCTAAATGGTAATACAGTTCTCTCTAATGTTTCGTAGCATATCATACTTATCAGACATTTTTACCTGGAGATTCATTAAATCCTTGTGTATAAACGAAAAATTGAAACTGTGAATGAGTTCAAGAAGCGTATCATTCAAGCAATTCGTGTAATACCTTCTGATATGCTACGAAACACTTGGAGAAAACTGGATTACATTTAGACGTTGTCGTACAACAAAACGTGCACACATCGAAATCTATGATACTATGATCAAATCTATGAAGCTGATATTAAAACTTGGTGAGATGTTCTTTCTATTTAAATATATATATTTTTAATTCTAATGGGTAGTTCCGTAAAAATAAATCATGACCTTTGGATACCTTTAACCCCGGACACCCTGTATTAGGAGGTAAAGTGTACTATGCCGCAGATCGCACAACGTGGCAAACATATACATGTAGCCCGAGAGTAAACAAAATGGTGAATATGACAGGCTTAGAGTTAGTATAATGGCCATCAGACACTAAAAAATCTATATGAATGAGGTAATTTTCCTCTGTGACTCTCGAAAAAAAAAGAAACTATTGCGATCCATTCTTCCCAAAAATTTATGCTTTAAAAAATTTTACCCGACGTATGTGACCTATTAACTATGTCTTTAGCTTCATTCATTCTCTCTTATTTGGACCAATAGGTGTGCCTCAAAAATATAAAATCCAATTTTCGGAGTTTAGCTAAACTCAATTTTGCAAGAAACCAAGTTTTGTGGGTAAACAGAGACACTCAACAACAAAACTTGTTAGAGTCTTTCTTGTCACTGATTGCGGGAATTAACTAAAACAAATGCAAATTATCCAACCTTATCTGTCTGATAAGTTAAGGTACGCGAATCTTTATCTAATGAGCGTTGACAAATTAAATTTTTTTTTCACATTCCCAAAGCGTCGTAGCTCAGTCGTTTAAAGCTGACACAAAATTTCTGTCCTTCACTTAGTTGTAGACATTCATGGATTGTAGATTTGGAATTTTTCTTTTTTTTAAAATGGGAAGAAGTAAGTTTTATCGTAAAATGGTTATTGTGCATTTCTGGAAACGATCTGGGTGTCCCAAGGAAAACCATAAAAAGAGGCGATTGCTTCCTTCTTCTCGGGTCGTCCCAAAATTGTCCATGCGTCAAATTACCTAGACTGTGCCTTCTCGGAGGTAAATTAATCTTCGAATTCGAGAAAACGGTAGCACTGTGCTCCGGAAAATGTAAGCAGTGCCTAAACTAAAACAGCACCATGATCTGGCTCGTTGCATTGGGACAGATGCCACATGCAGTGAAAGTATTATTGGATTACCATCACCATGATAGAAAGAAGTTCAATCTATAAGGCCTAGGACTAGGTTGAAACTGCAGCTGGAAGGATTTAGTTTCCAAAGCGGGAACATACTTCAGCAGATAGGAGGACATCTTCTACGGTTTGGTGCCATTGTCTTTTATTAAAATATTTATATTGCTTCTCTAAATGACTGACTAACTTTGAAGATTACCAAGATCTCCCAATAACCCCCTCCTATCAACTGCCAAAGATTCTTGAAAGAGATGATTGCACATTCCAGCAGGATGATGCAAGGATTCGTTCTTCAGTTTCAACTAAAAGGTCATTTGAGACTTATCGGGCTACAGTGGATGCTATTCCTCAGTACCAATCTTAACCCAATGGAGAACCTTCAGAAAATGTTAGCTTGCGATGTGTGAGCGAATGGATGACAATTCTCAAATGCGATGGAAATGAAAGAACCGGATTGTCAAAGCAGGTTTGGAATAAAACCTGCACATTAGCGGAATTTCGCAAGCAGAATACAAGATAAAAATTTTAAAGATGTTTCTGAAAATTAATTTCAATATTCTAACGAAAGCTGATGTTTATTTAATGAGTTTATATTATCGAGTTTATATTAACGTCTTATTTCTGTTTTTATTTGTAAATCGAGTTGAAAGCATTTCATTCTCATAAAAGACTTATGTAGATTCATATTTATGTACTTACTCCTTTATTCTATGGGAAATTTTCTTTTCGATGAAGTTTCTTTTAATTTTTTACTGTGGAAAAATTTAATGTCTCTATATACTTTGAGACGCATTATATATATTTATAATTATTAATCAGCTTTTCTCTTTATGCACTTACAAGAAAGTTTGCCACTGACAGTACTTTCTAAAATTTCAATATGTTTTTTCTTTTCAATATGTGTTTTCTTTTCAATTTTGCTTTTCAATATATTTTCAGCTTTGCTCTGTAAGTATATATATATAAATGATAAATGCATGCACTTTTGTGTTTTTAACTTATTCTCGTTATTATTTAGAATTGCGACATACGAACAAAATTAATTGAAACACTCAAAGATAAATTTCTAAACGAATACATATTGGCAATCATTTATTATTCATTTTGTTACAGCTACTGTAAAGAAGGAAACAGAGAAGAATACACCGAAGAAGCAAGATCTCTTACTACATATCTTTTCGTAAAATGTAACATTTTGTATGGATGTATTGATTATAAGGGAAAAATTGCACTGAATCCTTTTCTGGTGTTTTTCTCGTTCTTGCAATATATAGAAAGGGAACGTTGCAAAAAAAGGTAATAACATTATTCTTGTATCAGAATGTCTATTTAAGTTATTTACATTGATACACTGAAGAATACAAAAACCTTTTATCTTTTCTTTCTTTATGAAATCGTTAACAGTCAATGGTGAAAACATTTTTAAAAGAGCATTTTTTCAAACTCTATAAAGATTACAACATTAAAATTTTAAAAAATACATAGCATTAAATAAGTAGCTGTCTATTAAATGACCCTCATTTTGTATCTTGCATTTAAAATGTACAATCTCATTAGAATTATAAAAGAGATTTATACATGGCTATTTTATTATTGCAGGGCCATTGTTTTTAGATTTTTTTCTGAGTTTCTAATTTTTAAAGATTATTTTAAAGATTATCGATAAAGATTATTGGAACTATCTCATTCTTTACTTAGGTCTCGAAGCAGATAAAGAATAAAAGCAGATCACAATTAGAAGCGATGCGATTTTGCATTTTCCCTCCAGAGTACTTTGATGACGTATTGAGAGTAGCCAATGCCAGCAAGTTGAGAGTAGCATGCAGCAAAACGTGACTTGTATAAAATAGTCCACAAAGTTGTCTAACATTTTAAAAAATCACACTCATTTTTAAATAAACGTTGCATTCATTTGGTTGTTCATTGAGTTTTATTTTTACGTTATTATATTATGAGGCATAGTGTACTACTGCCATGCTGATGGAGCCCATACGAGGGGCGAAGTTCTATTTGTTGGTCCGCTGAAGATTATATGTTTTGCAATTCCATCCCTCCCTTGATGGCTTGTAGATGTATTTTGCCATCGTCAAGCACTCTAATTTTTCACTGCACTTTTTTACAGGTTTTTTTTTCAGTTGCTAGCTTGAGGATTGGATTTGTCAGTAAAAACTCATAATTTGAAATTATTTTCCTACAGCATACTTGCAGGCTATGTCTATCTCAGGAAGCCATACAAAGGGTGAAACCTATGTATTAAGCTTTATATTTGTATTTTGGCTCCTCCCCACTAGGTTGTTTGCCATGCCTTTTGAGGGAAACCTCCTTAACACTAGAAAGACGGGATTTTTTTTCCTGCTAAAAAGATTGAAAGCCATCATTTTGCCTGTTAAAAATAAAATCAAGAATTTAAAATATTTATGTTTTTTAAATGGTTTAATACATTAAATTTGAAGTATTCCATACCAATATATATAATTAGTATATATTTAATTATTTTTATGCAGGTATGCCGAGCTGACAACCTGGTATGGTTTATTCGTAAAAATATATGCATGGTTTGTGCAGGTCCTTATTTTTCAACACCAATATTTCCGAAGAGACAATATTTCTGTTATTTGCAAAAGAGGGAAGAGACGAAAAATAACTAACATTTTTCCTGTATTATTTAAAGATTTCTGCTGTGTTTTTCTATATTGCCGTCAAATCGATGGCTTCCAGTCTTAGTAGGTATACAGCACATTTCCTTCATCTCTTTACTATGAATATAATTTTGTAAATGTGTGGGCATATTTCGCGTAAAATTAGAAATAGTCATACAATTTCAGATGCCTGAGGACATAACTACAGACATAGCACTCAATAGTATGTCCGAAATCGTCAAAATGACGGCAGCCGGTCTTTCTAGTGTTAAGAGTTCTTTTCAATAATCGGTAAAAAGATTTTGAGAAATTTATTTCAAATCCTGCAAGATGAGTGTTTTCCATCTACTCATCTTGTAGAGGTAGCAAAGGCTGTTCTCTCAGATGTTCGTTATCTCATCACTATCGTTTCTGACACGCATTCCTTTCTCGGATTTCTTTGTGTTCCAATAACAATAAGACCTGTTACAAGGGTATTGTTTCTTCTCGTTTAGTCATTATTTTGACGTGCAAAAATCAAACTTAGCAGAATGCCTTTGGAGAGGTTTGAGAAGAAAAAAATATTTGGTGAGAAATTAAATATTATGTAGAAAACAATATACTTTATGATACCTCATTTTAATTAATCACTTCGGTCTGTAAAAATAATCAAGACTGAAAAAAGTACAACCTATCATTTGTTACAGAACTGTGGACGTTAGAATTTTTTTTTACTTTTACATCCTAGAGATGCAAATTTTGTACATATATACATTTCACTATAAATATATAGAATACCTTAAAAGAAATTTCTAATCTCATTATAATTTTAAGATTTTTCAAAAAATTGTGAAATTTATAAACAAATTTAAATGTTCCTTGCAAACTTAATTTTTGATATATTTCCTCAATTTTCATTTTAATCACTTTAAACTCTATAACAAACATATTTGGGTATTAATTATTCAATCCCTTGAATAGTTAATTTTGAGAGATTTTTTTCTGAATTCCATCCCAATTTTCTTCAAAATTTGCCTTTTAATAAGTTATAAGTATAATTTAATTATCTTAAGGCAGTCTAATTGTGAAATGAATGGCCAGTTTTTTTCTAAACACTATCAGGATTCTTCCTATCAATTTCTGAATTTTGAACAAAAATTAAGTAGCTGGAGCATTTAAAAATCTAAAAACCTTGAAATACCTGTTTTGAGGAAAAACAGATTTAAAGTTTTATTCTACACTTACCCTTTATAAATTACTTCGTAGAATCTTCATAAATGAGTTGTTACTTGAAAAAATTCATTTTGGTAATATTAATCTACAGAAATAATATATATATTATATTTACAATAACACAATCATATTACAAGATAAGATTTGCTCATATAAAGGTCCACAGTTCCCACGTGGTTTTGTATACCTCTTACAATTCGAATTTCCAATGTTCTATATGCTCACCCCTTGAAAATTTAGTCATAAAGGTGTGTTACTTATAGGAATCCACTAGTCGAGACACCTAAAAAATTCCTATCATTCGTCCTAAAAATTATGTCTACTTTGCGAGCTTCAAAAACGGTAAGTCCTGCTTCTTCATTTGCAACAAGTAGCAATTAATTTGTGACTATTTATATAGTGTCTAATTTTCAGTTTATAAGAAATACTATTATGAAATTTATTTTCTCATACTTTAGTTGTCTTTCGTACGTTCCCTAATGTAAACTATGCTAAATAAAAGTAATGTGTTAACCGATATTTAATTTCAGTACTATTCCAGCGGTTGGAAGAATTATTAGAATCCGATCTATTCTTCTCATATCTAATAATGTCTTATCTAATATCGATGGTCCCTTATATAATATGATGTCTATTTCGATGGAAGAACTTGTTGAGGCACGTAACACTTCATTCTTCTGAAGACTGTTTATAGTTAAATGTATTCTTTCCCTTTAAAACATTGGTATTTTTCATATTTAATAACAATTCCTTCTCTAAACATAGATTATAAGCATAGCATATTGTTATTTTCATACTTATATGTATCATCACAACTTTCCTCTTACATAAATATCCTAATTTCATAAATCTTTATTTTAATCCTATAAAAAATGTTGCTACTAATAGCAAAAATGCCAATCTATTAAATTAATTTGTTCATATCGAGATTATTAAAGATATCTAGAGAATTTTTCGCTGATCACTTGAGATAATACCAACAAGAAGAAATTACATGATTTTTTTTTTTTTTGGTAATCTGAAATCTAAAAAAAGCTATTTGCGTGTTTCAGAGATTCGTTACTTATTTAGGGAAAAAGTCATTTTCTTGCTAAGACCAGTTAGTTAATTCACTTCTTTTGCGCTTATTCAAAGATTCCATAATAAACGTAAACCGAGTACATGTGAAGCAGTTAAAGTAAATTGATTTAAATGGGGATGAAAATAGCTGCTTTTTTAAACGGACAAAGAAACTTTTAACTTCAATGTTGAACACTGAAGTGGAAGAAATCCATTAATTATATTTTTTCAGCCTCTGAGATTACTGCTAAATTACAAATTTCAAATACCTTTTGCAAAAATTCAATATTATTTTGTATATACATTAAATTCCTTTTATAAAATTATAAAAAAATTCGTGAAGTTGGATATTTTGTATCCATTATAAATCGAAGATTTCATAGTTAAAAACAATAATCATTGTGTTGTGGTCGATTAAAAGTTCCGGTTTTAGTAGAGACTCGCTCAAATTTAAAATAAACTCATTTTGTAGTAGAAAATTGTAAGTTCCTCTGTTTTAATATATTCCTTTATGAAGGGATCCATTCTTCAATGCTTTGTAAATGAAAGTAAAATTTGCATGCTTCACGCCTTATGATTCCAGGAAAGCAAAACAGAATTTCATTTAATTAACATAAAAATTCATTTTTCGCGTATAATTTTAAATACATTTTGATAAAATTGATAGATTTGGTCATGAGGTAAAAGAGTTTTGAACATTTTGTTCGAAGACAATCAAATGATTTACATTCAGATAGTAAACTAAATTGAGTTTTAGAGATTAATAACTTGTGTTCCTCCAAAAAAATATACATATATATAATATATATATTACACATACAGTGGTACCTCCCTTAACGGACACTACCGACTACATAGCGGACACATCTAATTAACGGACATTTTTACGAGTTCCAGTCATTTTATGTAGGGACAATCCATGTTATTCCCTATGGAGAGCGGACACTCCAAATGGCGGACAGGTATTTTTGAAAAACTTTCAATATTTGGCAAATATTTCAAAATTTATTCTAAACAAGTAAGCTAAAAATATATGCTTATGCGTCTTTACAACGAACAAGACCTTATGTTTTAAGGGTAAAAAAGAGTATTTTCATAAGAGGAATTTTCAAAAGAGTGGCTGTGTTGCAACATGCTGAAAGACTTCGAAACTCCAGTTTGTTATTGGAAAAGCTAAGAAGCTTAGATGTTTCAAGAACATTGATGTACGAAAATTTAATATTTCGTGGAAGCCAAATAAGAAAGGGGGGGGGTGACCACTGAGATAATGAGCGATTGATTCTTGGGAGTTAGCACAACAAAATGAAAAAACAAATGAAAAAATCTTTCTGTTCGTGGACAATGCTACTTCCCAGCCTGATGATTTAAAATTCAAAACTGTTAATTTAGTTTTCTTGCCTCTTACACCACACTTCGATGCTACAGACACTTGATCAGATAATTATCCACAGCTTTAAAGTGCGATACATAAGGCTGCTTCTGAAACATGTGCTTTCACAGATTATCTCCTGCAAATCCAGCGAAGAGTCGGCAAAATCGGTATCCGTTTTGGATGCAATTTCCTGGACTACGTCAGCCCTTAAAAAGGTGCAATCTGGATGCGTTCTAAAATGTTTTATGAAGGCGGGATTTTTGAGTACAAGCGAAGTGGCAACTGACAGTACTGCTGAAAAAATCCAAACAGAACTTACGGAGCTAGAAGCCAATTTGGATTCAAATGTCAGCGTTGTCAAGATCGACAACGATTTATCCATTGAGGAAGAAAACCTGCATGTTTCCAATTTCATTCATCGGGACACCATTGAAACACTGGCGTTTTCTGAGGAAGATAATGACGAATCGCCAATGGAAGACTGCAAAATCAAAGAATATTCTGAAGCACTTAAATACAGCGAACAATTGAAACAGTTCTTTCTGCACAATGAAGATTCGGGGGGACAAGCAAAGCTATATCCTGTGAAGATTCACCTTGAAAAACAGGTTTGCTGTGTGAAAAAGAGAAATCAAACTTTGTTAACAGATATTTTCAGTAGTAATTAAAATAATTTAGCTCCTATGCATTGTATTATGGGATTATTTAATGCAAGATAAAAGGATTACCACACAATTAAAAGGTAATGTAGTAAATAGTTAATCTTTCCTTACCTAATTAATTTCTCCTTTTTCATTAAATTTGCAGCGTAATTTTCAATCGAATGTTAAAGAGAAGTGCAAAAACCTCCCCAATAGTGGACACCTCCTAATAACGGAAAAATTTTTAGTCCCGTGACTGTCCGGTTTTCGGAGGTACCACTGTATATATATATATATATATATATCTATATATATATATATATATATATATTATATATATATAATATATATAATATAATATATATATATACATATCTATACACACACACACACTATCTACGAATAAGTATTTGGACACCCATGCAAATGACGATATCTGCAGTAGGGTTGGAGTGAAAAAGTGTCGATTTTGACTTTTTTTGTAAATTACTCTTAGCTTGGGTGCAGGAAAAGTTTGTTACTCTGAAAACAATAACAACATGCTAAAGGAATTTGAAATGTGATAATATTTTGAGGTGCCACAATGACCTTGAAGAACTAAAAAAATCAGAGAAAAAACAGATATGCGTCAAAAATTGCCATTCGTTAAAATCTTTAGAATCTTTTAGCTTGGGTTTAAAAGAGTTGCTCATTTCTATCAATATCAGCATAAAAAAAATTATTAGCATACATAAATATCTAGAGGTATCACAATGAGACTGAAAATCCAGAATCTCAAGGAAAATCAGATTTTTTACAAACATTAATTTTGCATAAGGAAAGCGCAATTCAAATGACAATGATAATTCGAATTATTTATGCTTTGAATAACAATTAGTGGAAGAACAGATAAGATTCTATGAAACTATTTGGAAAAATTATTATCATAATCAGCCTTTGTGTTAAACTTTTTCATTATGGATCGTGATTTCAGTCTTGATCGAATGTATCCATCCCTTTCCATTTTCAAAAAGAGCTGCAGAAGCTTCTGTTACTAATCGAACAGACCGTTCACATGTTGAGTGTGACATGGTAATTTCGGAAAAGTTAGAACTTTATCTTCATTAATACACATCATGATCTCGTCTCAGCTAACGATCTTGTTCAAAGGCGGTTCAACATTAACATAGTTCTCGTGACCTATCATTTCATAATAATCTTTGGCTTCAAAGTTCAATTTGGGGACCATGAAGTATCGAATGCCTTCCATTGACCTCTGCTGATTCTTGGCTTTCAGCACACGTCTAAGAGCTAGTTGTCTAATAGTAGCATTTTCATCAGTCATCATGGCTAATAACATGTTCTCTGGGTGAGCGAAAAATGCATTCCTCTGTATTACATTATCAACTACTTTCTTTATATTCTGAGGAAGATATCTGCTGAATGCTACCATTTTCCATAAATGTCGAGGACCTTCACAGCAATCTGATTTGGTTTTGATTGCAAACCAAACTGGTACATAAACATTAATTATGTATGTGACCAGAGTTACAAGATTTACAGACGGATCAATTGATGAAATGTACAAACGGAGTATTCGGCTTGCAGTAGTCAGCCACCTTGAATGGGACATTGGTCCAGGTTGTATATTGGCTAACTCTTGGCTGCAACAATCCGACATAACAGCTATGGCGATGTTATATAAATATTTTTGATCATTACTTAATTATTTTACATCAACTTCTGGCAATACACTACCCTCAATCCTGTTATATTTTTGAACTGGTAAAACACAATTTTCAGAGCCTTTCCAATTGGTCCCGAGAAAGAGTTTGGACCATGGGTTTCGTCATCAAGGTTGATTGACAGGTGCCTCAGTGGAAGTTCATTTGTGTGGAGGAGGCACACAAACCAATGAAGAGGCTTATTATAATGTACCTCTAATAAAGGAATAACGAGGACGAGGCAAATCGAGTCCAAGAGCCAACGGGCCAGTTCTCGGAGATGAGACGCCGGACATAGAATGCCTAGTCGAAAGAATTTTATGCAGCGGGTATCGAGCTCGAATTACTCATTTATACATAACTAAATGTTCACGCGATGGATCCTCAATCTCAAATGTCATATTCTGGCTTTTGAACAGGGTGGTCACATTAATGTGACTGGACTGTGCAGAACATCTAGGGATTTAGACAAGTAAAAATTGATTAAGTATGTATTGCAAAGTTAAAATATATAAATCGTTAATAAAGGTAATGAACGGACAATGAAATTATTGTAGTTAAAAAGACGCAATATTGTTTCTTAAAATAATCGATTGGTGGGATTAAAAGAAGAGATAAAATCCAAATTCTGAATCCTTCGTTCTGAGCAGTTATTCTTCTATCTCTTATATACAACATTTATCTCAATTATTTTAAATTAAACTATTTTCCCGAAGTTTAGATGTATGTATATGATTGATGAACATGCTACATGTGCAATTTTAAATTTATTGAAAATTATTTGCCCATTTTGGATTAAAACGCATGAAACACATTTATATTCTTCCAAATACATCTAAATTTCTAGCCTCTGCCCATATTAATCGTTTAATTGCGTATAATCAAATGTGAAAAAAACCAAACAGAGAAAGCAGATGAGACAACACTGAACTACTGGTTTACGTTCGAGTACACACATTAAGGTTAGGGGCCCATTAGGTCTAAGATAGTTAATGAATAATTAAGAAAAACATATGATTCGGTACATATAACGTTCTAAGAGCCTCTTAGATGAACAAATGAAACAAAAAAGATAATTGCTGATGGGATATTAAATAAGAAAAATAGCATTCTCTGGTATTGGAAAAAATAATAGTAACGGAAACGTGAACATTTAATCCATATTGTTAGAAAATTCTTGAGCAAACCTTATAATATTGTCGTCCCTTTTTTTTAATCAGTACATTGCTACAGCCATTAAGATAAAGTACACCTGGTAAGAGATCTTGTTTTCTCTTTTTGCATATATATATATATATATATATATATATATATATATATATTATATATATATATATATATATATATATATATATATATATATATATATATGTGTGTGTGTGTGTGTGTGTGTGTGTGTGTGTAAGTAAGTAACGACAACGCCCCACCATTATTAATTGCCTCGATGCCTTAGAAGTCTAACGTGTATTTTAAATTATCCTTTCAATAAAGCACAACACCTATTCCAAATTTAGGCCTAGAAATAAATTAATTGACTAGCTATTCTATTCCCTTAACGCACGCGTGGAACATTAAAGTTATTTTTAAACTCTTACTCACTAAATCGGAGGAAAGCAAAATCTGTTTTAAATTGGAATAAAGGAAATAAAATGATGGCTATTGAATCCGAAGGAATGTCAAAACTTGAAGAAACCCTGCTGAATTGTCAATGGAATATCCGTATGAACCTTTTCAAATGTACATTGACTCGGATATCTTACAACATCTTACAGAAGAACTAAGATATTCTCTGCAAAAGAATAACAACATATTTTCATTATATCTGAAATGGATGTACAGAAATTTATCGAAATCGTCCTATTTAGTTGATATCACTTTCTCCCTCGTGATATTTTTAGACATGATTAAAAATTACAATGGTATTTAAAAAATGCATATTTAATTCCATTAATAATATAGGATACTCGTTTCAGGGGGTTTTAAATACTAACTTTCTTCAATTTAGCGTAACATACGTCTTCGATGTTCATACGCGGAAGAACAAGCGTTACCTCCATTAGTCACCAAGTCTCCTCATTTTTGGACCTTATCATAAATTCTATATGGATACAGATTTTTTGAAAAATTAAACTCCACACCAATTGAGACAAATAATGTAATGAAAAAAATAAGTTAGATTAAAACACTATTATAAATATATATATATATATATATATATGTGTGTGTGTGTATGTATATATATATATATATATATATATATATATATATATATATATATATATATATATATATATATATATATATATATATATATATACGTAATATATATTATGAATTTTACGAGTCTATGAATCTCGCCAAATATGAGAGTTATCACCGAATTTGGGAATATGGAGCCAAATGGTCGCCAACCTTCCAGGCCTTTCTGGACTGTTCCAGTGATTTCTAGCTGGCGGCCCATAGGGGGCGCTTTGGAAGTCTATAAGTATATCTGAGATTGGCAGTGAAACTCAGTGAGTTCTTTTCTGCTGAGAATTGAATGTATTGAAAGTGCGCTAGGCGAGTATTGTATTCATGACTCTGTTATCCTGATTCGTGTTTTTAGAGTTTTCTGTTGTTTAGAAGACAGTTTTACGTGTTTTCTGTTAATATTTGTGTATCCGCCTGAAGAATTTAGAGAATAATAAATTATATTTTGTGTGAACTTTCTGAAGTGTGAACTTATGACTTTCTGAAGTGTGAAGTTATTTTGTGTGAAGTTATGAGTATAAAAGTTGTAGTTCCTGATTAGGTCCCTTAACGTTTTTTGATATTTATAAGCGGTTATTTTGATATTTATTTTGACATTTTTGATATTTATAGTCATAACTTAGGCAAAATACTGATTGTAATTGTCATATTGAGGAGTTTAAAAACTATGTTAATCCAGCTTTGGGGCATATTGTAACTGGGGATCTTAATATTGTTAAGGATGTTAGGTTGAAGGAACTTTTAAGTAAGTGCTCAAAATTTAGGGTAAGAAATAAGGTAAACTCAAAGCAAATTATAAGTTCTATCACTAAAGATTTAGATTATTTTATAGTAAAATCATCAAGGAAGTATAATTGGCCTATCGAAGGTTTCATAGAGTGTAAGGTATGTGTTTTACAGGATATAAAGGGGAATTATGAAGAGTATGGTATAAAAAAAACGGGGTTCCTTTTTAAACAAAGATCTGTACAGTAAACTTAAAGATTTAAAATATAAGTTAATTATAACGGTTGGAGATCAGGCTACCAATAACTTCGGTTTTAAGTCTAAGGATTATTTCAAGCAATTAATTTCTAGGGAGTACAACTCAAACAATACCTATCAAAAAATTAACTTTACCAAAAGACAAATAGATAATAGGGTTTTAGCCTTTAGCAAAAAATTTAAGTTTAAAATTAATAGCCTAAAATACCCTTACCATTTTTCCCACCATTAAATTCCATAAAGTACCTACTACATTTAGGTTCGTTACGTGTAGTACGAATTGTTATAACACTCTGTTCAGTAAAAAGTTTTTTAGCTACTTAAAAATCATTCTATATAAAAGCAAGGTTACCGAAAATAGCTTTATTATAAATAATAACCAGGATGTTCTACAATTTTTATAGAGTAAGAATATAGATAGCATACACACGTTTGATTTTGAAAACATTTTTACTAGTATTCCCGATGATAACTTAATGAATATCTGCCCAGAAATTTATGATGCCTATCTGGATAGTACTTTAATCTTAAAATGTGACTGGATTGATTTATGTAAATTTAATATTTTTGAAAAGTACCTCTTTAATAGAATGAGTTTCTTTAAACAGATAAAGGGTATCCCTATGGGAAATAGCTTTTCTAGCGCCTTTGCAAACATTATCTTGCATTCTTACGAAATTAAATTACTTAACTCAAATAATGTTACCGGATTTAGGTATATTGATGACCTTATAATTTTTAACTGTAACGATTCGGAATTTCTTAATCAAATCTACCCAAAGGAACTAACTTTAAACAGGACTAATGAATATAATCATTTTGCGAATTATCTGGATTTAAAAATTAAAATTCAAAATAGCGAATTAAAAATTGGGATACATGATAAAAGATTAGATTTTAACTTTGAGGTTATCACGTTTACCAATTTCCAAAGCAACTTGTGCTATAAAATTTATTATAATATCTTTTACTCACAACTATACAGAATAAAAAACATTGTAATAACTCTGAAGATTTTTGGAGGCATGTAGCATTTTCGAGGAAAACCTAAGAAAGAACAATTTTCCTAAAAATTTCGGCAATTTAAAAATTTTAAAAAAATGGCATTTAGACTCAGGTATATTTTAAAGACCTTTAGGATAGGATTTCTGTTTTCATATTTTTTTAAACTTCAATGGGGTGTGGCGCTGTGGTTTTGCTACTGTGACGTAACTTTTAAGGTAAAATTGACTGTTGTTTCGCCATAACCGTCACATACTGAATTAGGGTATATAAACATCTTTGTCTTTTCATTAGGATTGTATGTGTACTTGCATGTATGGTGCGTTGAGCCCTTACTACAAGTTGTCTGTGTATTTTCATTTTCTTTTGACTAACTGTTTCAATGGGGATCTCGGGGCCTTGGGATGTCTTTTGGTTATACCTGCATCATATTCAGAAAGTTTCCCTTGAGGTAACTGATTTGGTTAGGCTACCTGATAACGAGACCAGTCGGTTACATCGATATCTGGTTTAGTTCCGGCACTACTACAGAATCTTGTATCTGGTGCGTGGAGCCATGAGTGCTTGATTTCTGTTGGTTTTTGTCTACATTCTTCTTATAATTATCTAGCTCTGTTGGATTATTTTTTCCGTTATATTTGTCCATTTTCAATATGAGGATATGAAGCAACTGCGCAATCTTTTATTGAAAAAATTTATGTTTTCAATGCTAGGGTAGGTTTTAAATTAACTTGTTTGGCAGTCTATGTCCGCTTTTTAATTTTTTTGTTAGTGTTGGTTTATTTATATTATTTATATATTTACATATATACATATATATATATATATATATATATATATATATATATATATATATATATATATATATATATATATATATATATATATATATATACAGATGGAGTACAAAATAATACGAACACCTGTGAAAAAGTATGACGTATTTCACACCTGCAGTACAGCCGCGCCACCTGCAACATAAGTTTACCACCTAGTGAGCGTGAAGAGGAAGGCATCAGTCTCTCAAGAGCAGTCACCTACATTGCATGCTTCTATCGAACTGTCTGTGATAAGTTGAAATATCAGACCTGTCAGAGTTCCAAAGAGGAATGATAGTTGGAGCGCGTTTAAGTGGAGCATCGGTTACGGAAACAGCAAACCTTTTGGGGTTTGCAAGGAGTACGCTATCAGCCGTTATGACAGCGTACACGAAATAGGGTAAGACGACGTCTTCAAAGCACAACAGTGGCCGAAAGTCCAAGCTTGCTGATAGGGATAGACGGGTATTGAAGCGCATAGTAGCCCGAAAGCACAAGCAATCGTTATCCGAGATAACATACGAAATGAACAGTCATCTCCAAGACCCCGTTTCAACAAAAACTGTCAAAAGGGAATTTCATGCTGCGAACATTTATGGCAGAATGGCAATTCGTAAACCCTTGGTGACAGCAACTAATGTTTTCAAACGACGCCAATGGTGCAGAGATCACAAAGGCTGGTGCCCACAGCAGTGGCAACAGGTAATATAGTCAGATGAATCGTCATTCACTCTATTTCAGACGACCGGACGCGTTTATGTTTGGAGAACGCCCTATAAAGCGTTTCATCCTGAATGCCTCTAGCCGACTGTGAAGCATGGGGGTGGCTACATTATGGTATGGGGTGCGATATCTTGGAGCGGTCTTGGACCACTTGTTATTCTGCATGGGAGGATCAAATCCAATCACTATCTAAGCGTTCTAGGGGATCATGTCCATCCTTTTGTCCAGACTGTATTCCCTGGAGAGCGACCGCTTTTTCAAGACGACAACGCCCCTATCCACACTGCTAGGTGTGTTCAAGATTGGTTCGAAGAGTATGACGATGCAGTTGAACATCTCGCCTGGTCCCCTCAGTCTCCGGACTTAATATTATTGAACATTTATGGCAATATTTGGAGTCCAAACTTCGTTTCCGATTTCCACCTCCATCCGGACTTTCGGAATTAGAGACCGCTCTGCAGGAGGAATGGCTTAATATTCCTTTAAATATTGTCCATGACCTTTATGCATCTATCCCATGTCGCATTATATCTGTACTTCAGTCAAAGGGTGGTCCAACCCACTATTAATAAAGATTTTCCATTATTTCACAGGTGTTCGTATTATTTTGTCCACCATCTGTATATATATATATATATATATATACATACACATACACACACACACACACACACACACACACTCACACACACACACACACACACACACACACATATATATATATATATATATATATATATATATATATATAAAAGAATGTTTCTTTGTGTGTCCTTTATGCGTTCCCGAACGGTCCATTCGATTCAGATGAAATTTTGTACAGATGTTGTTCTCACTCCCGCGGGAAACACTGGGGGGGGGGGGTAAGACATCCCTACCTCTCCTGGGGGGGGAAGGGTCACATGTAAAATTAATCGAAAATTACTGATATTAGTGTCGAATCCATAGTTTTCGGGGTCGCTGAGATTAATAGTGACACTCCGGATGTCGTTTAAGTGCAAGTTCAGACCCCCATTAGCATAGGGGTGAAGGCGAGGGGGGAAGATGAGGTGAATATAAATCTCCACAATGACCGAGATTAGTGTCGTATTCATAGTTTACAGGGTCGCTGAGAGGAACAGTGACACTCCTGATGCAATTTAAGTGCAAGTTCAGACCCCAATCATCATTGGGGGGGGGGAAGAAGGGGGAATATAAAATGTCCAAGATGACCGAGAGTAGTGTCAAATCCATGGTTTTCCGGGTCGCTGAGAGGAACAGTGACATTCTCAATGCAGTTTAAGCGAGAGTTCAACCCCCCAATCATCATTGGGTTGGGGAGGCGAGGGGGGCAGAAGGAGGGAATATAAAATCTCCAAAATGACCAAGATTAGTGGCAAATCCATAGTTTTTGGGGTCGCTAAGATGAATAGTGGCATTCCCGATGCCGTTTTAGTGCAAGTTAGCCCCCCTAATCAGCATTTGCGGGGACGCGAGGGGGGAATAAGGGGGAAATGTCCAAACTGACCGAGAGTAGTGTCGAATATATCGTTTTCTTGGTCGCTGCGACGGATGGGGGCACTTCCGATGCCGTTTAAATGCAAGTTCAGACCCTGTAAGCATTTAGGGGGGAGAAGGGAGAAGAAAGGGTGAAAAATAAAATGTACAAAATAGCTGACAGTAGTGTCGAATCCATAGTTTTCGGGGTAGCTGCGACGAATAGCGACACTCCCAAAGTCATTTAAGTGCGAGTTCGGCCCCTGTCAGCATTGAGGGGATGAACAGAAGGGGTGAAAATAAAATGTCTAAAATGACCGAGAGTAGTGTCAAGTCCATAGATTTTGGGGTCGATGTGATGATTAGTAACAGTCCCGATGCCGTTTAAGTGCAAGTTTTGTTCCCATCAGCGTAGGGGGGAAGGGGAAGGAGGCGTGAAAATAAAATGTCCAACATGTTCGAGAGTAGTGTCGAATCCATTGTATTCGGAGTCAGTGCGATGAATATAGGAAACAAAAAATGTTATTTATAATCAAGTTTGGAGTTAAGTAATAGAGGGAATTTGTAATATTACTTCACCTTTTGTAGACAGAACATATACTTTTAAATACCTGTAAATAAAATTACTCAAATTTTACACTATAAGTAGAATTCACTCCTTTTCCTGTGTATCAACAAATGAGATTAATAAATACCTGGGCAACGCCGGGTAAACAGCTAGTATATATATATATATATATATATATATATATATATATATATATATATATATATATATATATATATATATATATATATATATATATATATATATATATAAATAAATAATCTGACAGAGATAGATAAAAATAATACGAATATAGACAAAAAAAACAGAAAAGAAATCAAGTACTCTGGGTATCCACGGACAAACGGCAAGATTCTGTATAAGTGCCGGAACTGAACCATAAAACAACATAGAGGTAACCGACAGGTCTCGTCATCAGGGAGGCTAACCATATCAGTTACGTCAAGGGGATTTCTGTTTGTTTTTTGTCTATATTCGTTTTATTTTTATCTATCTCTGTTGGATTATTTATTTGTTTTTTTCATTATGGGGTTATGAAGCTTCTGCGCTATTCACTATTGAAAATATTTTATGTTTTCTTTGCAGGATATGTTTTATGTTAATGATTTAGCAGTCTATGCTTGAATTTTTATTTTTGTTTATTTCTATTGTTTATATTTTACACACACACACATATATATATATATATATACATACATACATATACAAACACACACACAGACAGCTAGAATTCAAGAATGGAATGCCATAACGTCAACAAGTTTTAATTTTCATTTCTGCAACTCCCACTATATTAATATTCCTAAAATGAAATTTATATTCAAGTTAGAGAAATATCAGACGCACATTTTCAAAATAATCAATAAACAAATTTTAGACACTAAGTATTTCCTCTTACGTTTGGAAGGTAATAAATTCTTCGCCCAAAATGCTATCATAGCGTGGTTTCGGGGAGGCGTCATCAATAATATAAATGGAACTTCTTGGTACAGGATAAAATGTTTGAACCTTCTGCCGAGAAATTTAATAAAAGAAAATGAATTTGCACTGTATCATTCGAAATCGGGGAATTTCGAATTATTCATATATTTATCACAGAACGAAATAATGGATATGTTGAAGGAAGCTAAATTTATTACATTATTTCTCTCTTTTGTACTTTTTCGATGCAGTTTTCTGCAATAAATTGTATATCCATATTCTTGAATGACTTTTCATGGTTTTTTTTTGACAAAAAGAGAAACTCTTCACACATACGGGGATTACAAGCAAAGTTCTAGGTCAGTTTTATAACATAGACATTTTCATTTCTTATTGAATATATATATATATATATATATAAATATATATATATATATATATATATATATATTGTATGTAAATTTGTACTCGCTACGCCAAATATTACGAGAATAATTATTCAATATTGTGTGAATCCCCCATAAGCATGCATATGTATGTATCATCCTATTATAGTATACATTTAAATACGCCATATAACTCATTACAGTATTTTTTTTTCCAATGCGGAGGCACTTGTCAGACATTCGCCTATACTACGCAGCAATTTTTGCTGCCCATTCTATTGTGGGGGCACCATACAGGCGGACAGAATTACCCCCTACGAAGAAACGACACGAACGGAGGCCTTTTTTGTGGCGGGACGCCAGGATTCGATCTGAGCACCCTCAGCACCGAAAACAAGCGCGCTGTACCACTGGGCCGCCACAAGCCCTCGCATTACAGTATAAAAATATAACTACGCAAATCAATGGGTACTTAAGATATATATATATATATATATATATATGTATATATATATATATATATGTATATGTATATATGTGTATATGTATGTATATATGTATGTATATATGTATATATACAATGTATGTATATATGTATGTATATATCTATATATACAATGTATGTATATATGTATGTATGTACACTCATGGACAAAAAAATTAGCCCACCAAGAAATAATTGCGGGATCGTAACGAAACTTGCAATGAAGGTACATGTCTGGGAGATATGCAAATGATTAGAAATGCAGCGTGATTCCGCATTACGTATAGCCTGTAGAGGGCGTTTAACATCATATTCTGTGGAGTATAAAACAGGTAACCAAAGCTTGTTTGAGTGTGCTGAATCATTTACAAAGGAAGAGCTGAGATAGACATGCCATTACGCCGTGTTCGAAGACAATATAAGCAGTTGTCGCAGTTTGAGAGGGGGAGATTCGTCGGGATGATGGAAGCTGGGTGGTCAGCTAGGCGAGTAGCTCGTCAATTAGGCCGCTCTGATTGTGTTGTGAGGAGGTGTTGGGACCAGTGGACCCGAGAGATGTCATGTACACGAAGACCAGGCTCAGGACGCCCTCGACAGACCAGTCGTCGAGAAGACCGCCACATCGTAAGAAATGCACGCGTACAGCCAACTGCTTCATCGGCCGCCATCCAGGCACAGGTAGCACCTTCACTAGGGGCCTCTGTGTCTTCTCGAACCATACGAAGGCGCCTGGCTGAAGGACAGTTGGTATCGCGGCACCCATTACGTGTGCTGCCCTTGACGCCCACCCATCGACGCCTCCGTTTGGAGTGTTGCCGCGCACGAGGAAACTGGACTGCAGCGGAATGGAACCAGGTCGTCTTTAGCGACGAATCCAGATTCAATCTCGGCAGTGATGACAATCGTGTTAGTGTGTGGAGAGCCCGTGGTGAACGCTTCAATCCTACCTTTGCTGTACAGCGACACATCGCTCCCACAGCTGGTGTGATGGTATGGGGTGCCATTGCCTACAATACACGGTCACCCCTAGTATTGTTCCGTGGCACCATGACAGCCCAGCGGTATGTTCATGAAATCCTGCAACCACATGTGTTGCCACTCATGCAACGGCTCCCAGGAGCCATTTTTCAACAAGACAATGCTCGGCCTCATACGGCAAGGGTGTCACAAGACTGTCTCCGCACTGTTACTACCCTTCCTTGGCCTGCCCGATCCCCAGATTTGTCTCCAATCGAACATATCTGGGATCATTTGGGACAACGAGTTGGGCATCCCACGAGTTTGAACGAACTAGAGGCAAGGTTACAGCTAATATGGAACGAAATGTCTCAAGACATCATACAGAACTTGTATGACTCAATGCCCGATCGTATCGCATCGTGCATTCGCGCTAGAGGGGATCCAACGGAGTATTAACTCCTCCGTTCTTTTGCCTTTTTCTCTGAAAAAAATTATCCTTTTTCTTTGATTTTCTTATCATTTGCTTATATCAAAGTAGTCATTACGTATGTAAAATTTCGTTTCATTTTGACGACTCCTTCTTCGTGCGCTAATTTTTTTTGTCCATGAGTGTATATATGTATATATGTATGTATGTATGTATGTGTGTGTGTATATCCATTTTCTGGTACTTGAAATAAATTTATCGTCACACGCATAACTACGAAATAGACAAAGAAAATATTTTTTTCTTGCTACTGCGGCAGACGATTGGACATTATCCAAATAATATTAAAATACAGTAAAAGAAATGTTCCTCAATCTGTACTATATTAACTGTACTATATCTTTAGTATGTTCTATTAGATTTAATTTGAATATTTTTTCTACATTATTTTGTCTATAAAAAATTCCTTACGATTTTTAATAAATAAATTTTCTTGTTTCTTTTACATCAATTGCATACATTGACCATTGTATTTAATTTGAATGTCTCCATAGTGAAGTGCGGGTTTTCTGCTAATATATATATATATATATATATATATATATATATATATATATATACACACACACATATATATATGTGTGTGTGTGTGTGTGTGTGTGTGTGTGTGTGTGTGTGTGTGTGTGTGTGTGTGTGTGTGTGTATCCATTTTCTGGTACTTGAAATAAATTTATCGTCACACGCATAACTACGAAATAGACAAAGAAAATATTTTTTTCTTGCTACTGCGGCAGACGATTGGACATTATCCAAATAATATTAAAATACAGTAAAAGAAATGTTCCTCAATCTGTACTATATTAACTGTACTATATTCTTTAGTATGTTCTATTAGATTTAATTTGAATATTTTTTTCTACATTATTTTGTCTATAAAAAATTCCTTACGATTTTTAATAAATAAATTTTCTTGTTTCTTTTACATCAATTGCATACATTGACCATTGTATTTAATTTGAATGTC
Organism: Dolomedes plantarius; assembly: GCA_907164885.2. Taxonomy (NCBI): domain Eukaryota; kingdom Metazoa; phylum Arthropoda; class Arachnida; order Araneae; family Dolomedidae; genus Dolomedes; species Dolomedes plantarius. Next base: position 130,386,946 of record OU015497.1, on the reverse strand, counting down.
TCCATAGTGAAGTGCGGGTTTTCTGCTAATATATATATATATATATATATATATATATATATACACACACACATATATATATGCGTGTGTGTGTGTGTGTGTGTGTGTGTGTGTGTGTGTGTGTATATCCATTTTCTGGTACTTGAAATAAATTTATCGTCACACGCATAACAACGAAATAGACAAAGAAAATATTTTTTTCTTGCTACTGCGGCAGACGATTGGACATTATCCAAATAATATTAAAATACAGTAAAAGAAATGTTCCTCAATCTGTACTATATTAACTGTACTATATTCTTTAGTATGTTCTATTAGATTTAATTTGAATATTTTTTTTCTACATTATTTTGTCTATAAAAAATTCCTTACGATTTTTAATAAATAAATTTTCTTGTTTCTTTTACATCAATTGCATACATTGACCATTGTATTTAATTTGAATGTCTCCATAGTGAAGTGCGGGTTTTCTGCTAATATATATATATATATATATATATATATATATATATACACACACACATATATATATGCGTGTGTGTGTGTATTATAACAAGTATATCATAAGAGTGCATGTTGATCTCTTTTGGTAAAATTGCAATTGCGTTTAGTGTTCTACTTTTCTTTCACTGTTGATTTTTCTTTTTGTGTACCTACAGGCATGTTTTAATACGTCTTTGTAAATACTGCTATTCTGTTTCATTTACTTATGAAGGATCTAAGTGATAGGTATATCAACAAATGGAATTTTTTTTCTATGCTCATCTGCAGTGTTAGGCCTTATGGATCACGTTTCAAAAATGTTTAGTCATCTGGTTTGAAATTTTTTATACATGTGCTCTGACTGATGCGAAATTTTTTTTCTCTCTCTCTATTTGTTGTCGATTATCTGATTTTCAGCTTCTTTACCTCTAGATTTATTCTAATGTTTAAGTGCGTGGGGCATGCATAAATGTGTATTTTGGATTTCTTAATAGAATTTAATGTAATGAAAACCTTATGAGAGTAAAGTATATTGTTCGGGGTTCGAACATTTCACAATTTATGACTTGATATCTGTAATTTGTTTTTTAGAAGTTTTACCTTCATGAAGGATCGTTCATCAGCAGCTGTTTAAGGTATCTGTATATGTTGGAATAGGTGTTTTAGTAAAAAATTTGAATTTTTTGCATTGCTGTATTTCCAGTATTCAACACTAGAAAGACGGGAATTTTTTTTGTTACTAAAAAAACCGAACACCGTCATTTTGACGGTTAAAAATAAAATCAAGAATTTAAAATATTTAATTTTTAAAAAAACGGTTAAACACTTTATATTTTGAACTATTTCATAGCAATATAAAATAAATTAGTATATATTTAGATATATATTTATGCAGGTATGCCGAGCTGACAACCTGGTATAGTTTATCCGTAAAAATATATGCATGTTTTGTGCAGTCCTTATTTTTCACCACCAATATTTCCGAAGAGACCATATTTCTGTTATTTGCAAAAGGGGCAAGAGACGAAAAGTAAGTAACATTTTTCCGGTATATTTTAAAGATTTCTGCCTGATTTCTATATTGCCGGCAAATTGGCGGCTTTCAGTCTTTTAAGTAAACAACATATTTTCTCCCCCTCTTTACTATCGACTATGATTTTATAAATGTGTGTGTATATTTCACGTAAAATTAGAAAAAGTCATAAATTTTCAGAAGCCTGAGGACTGTACTATATTACATGTGCTCTGACTGATGCGAAATTTTCTTTTCGCTCTCTATTTGTTGTCCATTATCTGATTTTCAGCTTCTTTACCTCTAGATTTATTCTAATGTTTAAGTGCGTGGGGCATGCATAAATGTGTATTTTGGATTTCTTAATAGAATTTAATGTAATGAAAACCTTATGAGTGTAAAGTATAAGCGTGCCTGCTGGTGTTCCAAAAATTGGCGCGCCCGCTGAAGGGTTAAAATAAATTTAATTGAACTGAGTGTAGGGTCTCTGGCGTAAGCCCTAAATTGTACTAAAAATTTATAAAAAAATTCCTATATTTTAGAATGTTATGAAATTTTTATCAAAATTGTATTTGTATTCATGATTTCATATTCCATTTAATAGTGTCTAAATAGAAAGAAACGACAATTGCGGAGGTGCCAAATGTATGGAAATCGGTAAAACAAACTAAAGTTATTCAAAACAACCCAGCACAGACTACCATGCAACCAATGTGGGAAGTAACTAAAGTCATTAACAATTAGTAACATTAGTAACTAAAACCATTAAAATTAGTAACATCAATCATTCCACCCCTGACCTTCTTCTCTCTTGCTTGGAGCTTGAAAAGGAGGATTTGACGCAGAGTCCCCTCTTCGTTCTTGGATATTTTAAATGTTTTCGGTCGCATGGATCTGACCTAGCCTATGGGCTAGATCAGATAGGATTAGTTACAACAACAACAGCAACTAAGTTAGGTTGAAAATGAATGAAACATTCTTACTTTCAATTTTTTTACCATGTTTTTATTAACTTGCTTTCTTGATTGTCTGTGCGTATGTTTGTCCCTTACAAATCTTGCAATCGATTTTTAACTAACTTCTCGACTAGCTAGACATTTGAAACTTTTAGAATAGCTCAGAACACGATGGCAATGCATTTTTAAATACTTTTAGCCATCTTTAAGCAGAATTAAATTTATTTTCAGTTATTTTCAGTTAATTTTGTTTTGTAGACTGGTGCAGCCATCTATCGAGCGGGACGGGAACGAAAAGTTAAACGAAAGTTAACTTCCAATTAACTTCAATTTCTTTCAAGTTGATGGAATAATTCATCAAAAAAAAATTTTGAAATATTTATTAATATATAGAATTGTCAAGTTTATATGATATAACAGAAAATTTAAAAACATGGTATATAAAAAGGACTTTTTATCTTGTAATTATCTTGTAGTATTAATGGTGTCACAACAATGTAAAATATTCCAAATCATACGCTAATCAGAATCAAACACATTTCACTTGTAGATATTTATTCCAATCTTTACAACCAGAAAATGTTGAGCAGAACAAAAACGTTGTAAGATGGCACCAATTCAATTTCGCGGTATCGAAGAACGCGAGAACTGGTCCCAAATATACAAATACGTCTAAAAACTATTACTTGCATTCACAATGGGAGGACCTACCCTGTGTAAGCCACGCTAAAAATTATTTCTTGTTAAAATTATTAAACTTGACAAGCCGCTTCCCTAAAAATTTCAGTTAAAATATACGCCAGCGTTAAAATAACATGACAGACTTAAAATTACACTACTGACTTAAAACTACATCACCACCTAAAATGCTAGTTACAAAGGTATTTAAAAAGAATTCAAAATGCTTATTGCGTTGCCACTTCAGAAAAGTGAAAATCTCAACCAAGCGAAGTATTGCCATCTGTTGGTGAGCACTAATTTACATAAGAACTTCACATATAAAAAAACACAAAAAAATGAACAATAAAAATGTCTCTTAAGTCCAAACACCATTTGAACTATGTATTTAATCAGCATTGTGTACTTTTGAAAAAAGAAAGTGCTCTAAACGTTGGAAAATACCTTAATCTGCATTCCACGTACATATACTGTACGTAATTTCAGCTTCGATAACGGTCTAGCATCATCATAGACCAGTTTTTGAAAAGAATGAATTTTCAACATAGATACACTGAAGTTTGATACAGATATTTTGTACACTGAATGACATTGAAAACTACATAAAAAATTATGTGTGAAAGTCAAATGTCTCAACCACATTGAATTTAGACATTTTTACCAAAATTATTTAATTCTACGTTTTGTTAATATAAAAGGAATGTACTTAAAAATATAGTATATTTGAAAATGCGACGTTCTAATAGAAATTCGCTGTATTGTGTCTTCATTGAATTGTGGACATATATCGAAGTAGCTCTGAATTTTCATGTAGAGTTTTTGTACATTCAATGGCAACGAAACTCTCTATGCTATACGTTATATTTGAATAGTGGTCCAATTTCATTCTTGTTCACTTTGAGATGCAGAGCCTCAAAGTCTAATGTGTGCTGAGAAATGACTGAAGTCTGATTTGTAATTCCCTCTGTTGGCAGCAGAAATAAGCTAGAGGTGTACCAGTTTAAAAATAAGATAGAAATGACTTGTATAAACATGAAAGTGAGGCTAACTCCATTTTTTTACAGTGGAGTTGGACTATTATTCAAACAAGGCCTTCATATGTTTTAACCGCATATAATTCAGATTTTTTTTATTTAATATCGAATTCTAAGTTTTAAAACACTTACTAAAAGTATACATAAAAATTGTATTAGCTTGAAGAAACAGGGTTATGAAAGGAGTTCGATACGCGTTTTCTTTAAAATGTTTCTAATAACAACTTTAAAACTATCCTTCATTTCAACAAATAACAAAAAAAATGCTTTATAATACGAGAATGCAATTCTGTTAGATTCATGATCATGAATATATTCGTTTGTAACCCCAAAAAATCCAATTATTTCTTAAAAGCTTTCTCCTCAGGATGAGTGCTATATATTTCAAGATGTCACTTGCATTATGTTACATGGCGACTTATTCATTGATAGGTATGGTTCCACCTGTAAATTTGGACGGGATGTGGGGTGCTATTATTTTTCTCTCATATAAAAAAAAATTAAAAAAAGAAAGAAATCCATTTACCAGATGCATTACGGAAGGGAAGAAGATGCATAATAAAAAAAATATATACCCTATCTGTCACAGAATCGGAGTCAAATGCAGTGGCTACCTGAAAAACCGTAGGTTCCTCGGCGATATTGAATTTTATTAGAGCATGAAAACAGTTAAAGAGCTCAACAATACCCGACGCACTCAGCTTTAAATCCCGACCCTTCCCTCCCCCTCCCCCCTTTCAATTCTAGGGTAGAAGAAACCGATCTCTCCAAATCCATTAGGAAAGGAAGAATCTCTTAAAAAGCTGCAGCCCAGATACACATAAGGTCTTCCAGGGCTGCCCCCCCCCCATTTTCCTCTCCCTTCCGCAGTTTGAAATTTGGACATCTTATGGATAAAAGCGAGTACTAAGAAAAATGATCCAATAACCTAGGTAATGCCCGGGCACTCGCCGTTTGGAAATGGATTTTCTAGAGCTAAGAGAACCCCCCATTGTTAAGTTCATGCAATCGGCGCGACAAGGTTTTTAAAAAGTCCCACGCGATATGATTATTATTCTCCCCGGCGAGGTTCTGGAGGAGTCCCCCCCCCTCCTTTCTTCCGGGGGAGGGAAGGGGGGGGGAGTTTGGTGAAAGAAAAATGGATTTTTGTGATTTTTCTGGGCTGTGTTTTTAACATGGCTTTTCTGCCTCGCATAAATTTTCCATTAGAAGGGCCACAATGCATTCGTAGAGTGTCCGAATGAGGAAGACAATAGAGGGATGCTTTTCCTGCATATTTTTTTTCTTTCGGGAGTATTAAGTAATACATATAAGAGAATCGCACTTAAGATGAGAATTTTATGCATCTATAACTCCAGATTGTATCCGGAATTGCTGTGGATTAAAATTTAAGATTTCTTGATAAAAGGGATTTCTTTATGAATAGAAATCTGAGTAAAAACGTATCATAAGTGATATATTAGTTTACATTAATGTAGCTGGTAGAAGTTTGAATTGAAGCAATTTATTTCAGAAAGTGCTTTTTCAGGATATATATGTGATTAGTGCGTAAATATCTCAGCATTAAACACTTATTTGAACTGAAAATAAGGAGATACCACGTTTAGAGAGGGAAAAAATAATATAATTTATTAATTAAAACGAACTCATTCTTTATAAACTAATTCTAAGTAATATGCATAGTTTGATGCCAAGACTTTATTGCCAAGATTTCAGTTTGTGCCTTGAGAAATAAACGAACCATAAAGAAGGAATATTATTGTACTACATTATTATATGGACTAAAATCTATAGGCAAAAACTATGGGAAAAAAAAGGAAATGAAAAGATACTATTTTAAACTAGAGAAATGATTTAATCCATTAGTTGGAAAGCAAAGGATATGCATTCAGTTATTATGTATGCGTTGTAATAATAAAATAAAAATATAAAAATATTTTTGGTCTAGAATAATCCTCTTATCCATTAATTTAAAAAAGAATACACTCTTTGGAATACATGGGAGCACATTTATAAACCGTTATTATTTTTTTTAAAGTTGTGTTCCATGTCTTTTTTTACAGTTATATTAATTGATATATATCATTACATCCTTTAAATATATGTTTTTAAAATATGAATGGAGGTTGAATTGTGAAATTTATGAATAAACAATATTTTTTGCAAAAACGAAAAGATTAATTACATCTGCTTGAATCATATGAATAAAGATGCCATGTCTACTAATTACGATAAATAAAAAGGGCGAAAATTTAAGTAAATGACTAAAACCGTGCAAATCATTTAAAATATTAATGTACGTATGATTATCAGTCCATTGTTGTGGAGGAGACATACAAATCTGAAGTAAAATCCTGAATGATTAGATTTTAGCAAGTAACTAAGGGCTTCGCCCCTAGGCTCGCTACGCTCGCTCCTCTGTTATGGCTAATAGCGAGATACTTAGGGGTGATTCTCGGGCAATGTAACAGCTTCCATCCATTTACTGTTGTCACCCTTAATGCAAAGAGCGTTTCATAACTGTTGAGTTATCAGCTTTAAATTCCAATTAAAAATCGAAAATTTAAGATATTGACTTGAAATGAGGTTTATATAAATGAGAAAGCTTTCAGCTTCCAGATGATGTAAATGTTTTCTTTGTAAGGTAAAAACTCGAGGAGCATCGATATTACATCCACATTGGGGACGATATTTCTTGAAAAACTGTTTCATTTTTTGATGAAAATATTCTTGTTCTTCTTCTCCGCTAGCACTACAGACTGTTACAGGCCAAGGCTGTCTCGCCAATTTTTCCCCACCTAGTTTGATCCCGTGCAATGGCCCTCCATCGGTTCACTCCAATTGTTCTTAGGTCCGTTTCTACCTCGTCCAACCATCTGGTTGGGGGTCTTCCTCTTCGTCGCCTTCCCTCCAAAATTTGAAAAGGTGACTTTCTTTGAGGGAAACGTGCCATCATATCTGAATATGTGGCCTAGCCACCTAATACGAGATGCTTTTGCCACCTTTAAGATGTCGGGTTCTCCATACTTTTTATATATTTCGTGATTATAGGCGATTCTCCAAACGTTGGTTTGCATAATTGGTCCAAAAATCTTCCTAAAAAATTTTCTTTCAAAAATCAATAAACCGTCTTCTTCTGCCCTGTTCAGGGCCCAGCATTCACTCCCGTAAAGGACAACAGGTCTTATCAGGGTCTTATATAGACTTATTTTTGTTTTAATGCTGAGGATTTTAGTTGGGATTTTAGTTGGATTTTAGTTGGATTTTAGTTGGTTTCGAAGGCCATAGAAACATCTATTAGCCATGGCTAGTCTGCTTTTAATTTCAATTTTTAGCTCATTGCTGTTTGCGATCATTGTGCCCATGTATTTCAAATGCTTTACATTCTCAAATGTGTAGCTATTGATCTCCAGAGGGGCTGTATCTATTTTTTATTTGTTGCAATCATAAATTTAGTTTTATCCTCATTGATGGTTAGACCCATCTTTCCCGCTGCATTCTCAAGTAACGAAAGCCTCAACGACAGCTTGTCTAGTTCGCCCAATGATATCAATATCATCGGCAAAAGCAAGCAATTGGATTGTTCTCTGTAGAATGGCTCCGCTAGTATTTATCTCATAATCCTTTATAGCCTTTTCTAGAGCCAAGTTAAGCAAAAGGCATGAGAGGGAGTCTCCCTGTCGCAAGCCCCTCTCTGTATAGAAAGGTTCCGTGAGGATTGACATAATTTTAACTCTGCATTTTACTTTCTTGGGAGTCATTCCAGTAAGACTTATCAGTTTCGTTGGTATGCTGAATTCCCTCATGGCTTCGAGTAATTTTTCTCTGTTGACGCTGTCATATGCAGCATTAAAATCGATGAAAAGATGTTAGGTATCAATGTTATATTCTTTTGTTCTTTCCAGAATTTGTCTAATTGAGTGTATTTGATCTGTTGTTGTTTTTCCTATTTGGAAACCACATTGGTAGTTACCAATAAATTTGGAGGTGTATGGAAGCAATCGCTTGTAAAGAATGTTGGAGAAGATTTTATATGCTGCATTCAAGAGGGTGATTCCCCTGAAATTACAATATTCCAGCTTGTCTCCTTTTTTATAAATAGGACAGATAGACCCTTCTTCCCACTCAGTGGACATTCGTTCCTGTGTCCAGATACAACAAATAAGTTTATGGATTGCTTTATTTAGTTTGGTTTCATTGATGTTTATGAGCTCAGCTTTAATACCGTCTGGTCCAGCAGATTTATTATGATATAGTTTTTTGATTGCCAGCTCAACATCATAAAGAGTTGGTGGGTTAATCTCTAATCCCTCACTTTCACCGCTTAAGGTAGACTGTACATTATGTGTAACTATTTCTTCTTCATTATCTCTACCCGTAAGAAGAGTTTTAAAATGTTCACGCCATCTAATCAGAACCTCTTTCATATCTCTCGTAATTACTCCATTTTCCTTCCTGAAGGGTCCGTTTCGGTACAGATTTCTCAGACGCACCGAGTTGAAAGCTTGGCGATTTTGTGTATGGCGTGGTAACCATGCGATTTTGGCGAAATTTTTTGGTTGCCAAGCTGAGGCGATTAAGGCGCCAACGTTGTGGCTCCTGTAAATTCGTGACGTGTTTATCATGTGATTATTTCGTGACGGATGTATCACGTGCATTTGACACGTGATTTATTTTGACGAATTAAAAGATTCTTCTTATGTTGAACAATTTTGAATGCGGTGTGTGAGTTTTTAAAATAATGGTGGATTATAAAGTTAAGTTTAAATTTTGTGCATTATTTGGTGTTATATGTGTGTTTTTTGGTGCTATGTTCATTTATTGAGTGCAATGGCTTCTAAGTTGCTATTGAGTGCACGAGGTTGTTGTTTAAGCTGGATTTTATTGAAAACAGGTATGTAATAGGTTTTGTATGGAGAATTGCCGTTTACGCCTACGAATTCGTATGGCCAGCGTAAGCTTTGCTTTACTGACCGCTACAGCCAGCGGCAGCGGCTTTTCTGTAATGTTTTTGGACTGACGCGGAACGTAGCGAAGCGGAGTGTAGCGAGGGTATCTGAGCGAAGCGAAGATCCCGTGTGCGCTTACGAGTTTCGTAAAGCCAGCGGGAAGTTTGCTTTCCAACTTATTTTTTCTTGCTTCGTCACCATTGATGTTTTTGTTTACATTTCGCATTTGTTTCACTGACCTCTACAGCCACCGGAAGCTTTGTGGTACTGTACTACAGCCAGCGGTGCGTAGCGAAGCCAGCGGCAGCGGCTTTTCTGTAATGTTTTTGGACTGACGCGGAACGTAGCGAAGCGGAGTGTAGCGAGGGTATCTGAGCGAAGCGAAGATCCCGTGTGCGCTTACGAGTTTCGTAAAGCCAGCTGTAAGTTTGTTTTCCAACTTATTTGTTGTTTCTTAGTCGCCATTGATGTTTTTGTTTACATTTCGCACTTTAACATGTCTGCGGAGTAGGGAAAAGTTGGCGTCAAAAACATTTGACGCAAACTTTTTGTCAAGTTGGTGCCAAAATGTTTTGACGCCATCTTTCCGCCAAGTTGGCGTCAAAAAGTTTTGGCGCCAACTTGTCGCCAAGCCCGGTGCGTCTGAGAAATCTGTTCCGTTTCTAGGATTGAAGTCCGCTCTTACGCTATTTACCAGTTGGTAAAACTTTCTAGCTTCTTTTTGTGTCTTAAGACTTTCAATATTTAGGTATAACTCATCCAGGAATAATCGTTTTTTCTTCCTATGTGTCCTTTTTTTCTTCCCTTCTTAGACATTGTAACAGCTTGGCCTGTTGGCTCACTATTAAATAAATCCAATGTGTAAGGCGAAAAGCACTAAACATGGACGATTAACATCTCATGCATCTATTTATTATATAAAAAGAACACACATTTTAAATGTAAGTTACAATCACATCTCAGCGCGCGGAGCTGAAATACAAAAATCCCGGCGCGCGAAAAAAACTCCCAGCGCGCGGAAAAAACTCCAAATCTCGCGCGTGGAAAAAGCTCCCAACGCTGTTGTAAATGAACAATCTTCGTCTACTGTCCAGTGGCGAACCATGGCTTTAAATTTTCAACTCTGGCGTTGTCACAAACTCCTCCCCCCTCCAGTGTTGAACTTGTCCGAACTCAGGATAAGTTCATGCTTGTTACTAGTTCAGATGCTGAAGGCAACAGATTTCACAGTTCCATAATGTTCAGGAAATAAGCTCCGAATTTGCCATAGACAAAGACATCTCTTTTCCTAATACGGTACTGTGCCAATTCCCTATTTAAATTTTATTTAATGCTATTAAGTCCCTATCAATTTAGACTACCCTCAATAGCACTTTACAATGTACCAGTTACAACATAATATAATTCTTTACAATCATATACAATTTAAAAATTTCCAATCAATTTTAAACAGAATTCCTCAAAATACTATTACATAAAGAATTACTTAAAAATGAGACTCTAAAGTAGTACAGTTAAATAAATATATTCCGGCAACTTATAACTAATACAAAACAATTTGTTTACACAAGGGATCAAATTTTATACACATTACAAAGTCACATGGTTTAATAAAAACTAAGTAGGATATGGGTGCCGGCTTAAGGTGTCTACATTGCAGTGATTTTTCCCTTTCTTGTGTTGAATTTTATAATTGAAGGGTTGTAACGCCAAGGCCCATCGCAAAAGTCTCTGGTTATTCCCGGCATGGGTTTTGAGCCACACCAGTGGGTTGTGGTCGGTCTGTATTATGAACGGTAAATGACCATCTAAATAACACTGTAACTTTTTCACTGCATACACTATAGCCGCACACTCTTTTTCAGTGGTACAATATTTCCACTCTGATGGTTTGAGTTTCCTACTCATATATAGAATCGGATATTCTTCTCCTTGGTCGTCGATCTGTGCTAAAATTATGCCTAGACCGGTGTGGGATGCATCAGTTTGCAACAGGAATTCTTTTTGGTAGTTAGGTGCATAAAGCACTGGTTTGCTTGACAATCTTTCTTTTAATATACGAAAAGCATCTTCACAAGCATTATTCCATTTTATCTTCCCTTTTTGTTCTTTTTCCTTGAGAGTCTCCGTCAAAGAGGCGGCGATAGCTGAGAACATGGGAATATACTGTCGATAGTACCCCGCTAAGCCAAGGAAAGCTCGAACCTCTGTTTTGCAAGTCGGAGTCGGAAATTCTTGGACTGCTTGTACTTTTAACTCTGCTGGTGATCTTTTCCCTTCCCCAATAAGGTGTCCCAGGTACTGGACTTCTTTTTGAGCAAATTTACATTTCTTGGGCTTGATGGTTAATTGAGCACTTTTTATTTTGTCAAGAACCCTCTTCAGATGTTCTAAGTGTTCTTCCCAAGTTTTAGAGAATATAGCAATGTCGTCTAAATAAGGTATTGCGAAGTTTTCACAATCATGTAGCAAGTCCGACATCATTTTGCTAAAATAATATGGGGCATTTTTCAGACCAAACGGCATTCTCAACGGACGGTAGACCCCAAAGTTGGTTGTGAATGCAGCTATTTTCTGGGCCTTCTTACTTAAAGGAATCTGCCAATATCCTTTCGTTAGATCTAACAAAGTAATGTACTTTGCTGCAGTAACTGTTTCGACTCTTTGCTCTATGTTAGGCAATGGAAAGTATTGGGTTTTAGCAACTTCATTGATTTTCCTGAAATCTATACAAGGTCGAGGATCTCGTCCTGGGGATTCAACTAGTATCATGGGTGATGTATAATCTGATTCACCCGGTTCAATGATTTTGTATTGCAACATCTTCTGGATCTCTAACTGCAATATCTAGTTTTGTCTAGGTGACATACGATAGGGTTTCATACGAATAGGCTTATCGTTCATTAGCTCTATGTCATGTTCAACGACGTTTGTTTTCCCTGGGATGTTAGAAAACAATTTGGCATATTCTACCAGTATTTTCTGCAATTGTTCTTGCTGTTTTTCATTTAAAAGCTTATCTAAAGCACTATTCTCCCTTATTTCATTGAAATCGAATATGTTAGGATCCGATTCAATCTTCGGAAAATCATCTTCAATTTCCGCAGGTTCGTTGTCATCTAAACTCCATAAGATTTTCACAAGCTCTGGCCGTTTGTAATACGGTTTTAGCATGTTAATGTGATAAACTTCATTTTTCTCTTGTCTTCCTTCTGAGCTAACAACATAATTTGTTTCTGACAACTTCTTAACAATTTTGCCAGGTCCTTTCCACTGAACTGCCAGTTTATTTGGTCTACAAGTGGATAAGATCAACACCAAGTCTCCCTCTTGAAATACTCGTTTAACAGCATTTCGATCATACCATTTTTTTCGTTTGTCTCTCATTTCTTCCATTTTTTCTTCAGCTAACTCCTGACATCTCTTCATTCGATTGATTAGCTGAAACACATATTCAACTACTCCATTTCCTTCTTCATCTGGCTCCAACCATTGTTCGTACAATAGGGTGACCGGTGACCTTAGATTTCTTCCATGTACTAACTCGGCAGGACTGAATCCAGTACTTTCATTTGTGACAGTCCTTAAGGCAAATAGAGCTGCTGGAACATGTCTTTCCCATTCAGAAGCAGCTTCAATGCATAACACTCTCAAAATTCTTTTGATGGTCCTATGGAATCGTTCGACTGGATTAGTCTGAGGATGGTGTACATAACTTCTAATGGTTTTTATTCCAAATCTCTGGAAAAATTCTACAGTTAAGTTACTCATAAATGAGGTCCCTTGATCAGTTTGTATTTCCTTCGGAAAACCCATACGACTGAATATCTGCAATAATGCATCAATTACAGACGTTGATCCAATATCTGCTACCGCTACTGCATCTGGATATTTGGATGCCATGCACATAGCTGTAATCAGATAACGATTTCCATTTGGTGTAGTGGGCAAGGGCCCACAAGCATATACATTTAGTTTGCTGAAAATCTCAGATATGACAGGTACCAAAGTTAATGGGGATTTCTTCTTGTCATTACATTTGCCGGCTCGTTGACAAGCATCACAGGTTTTGACAAACTCCTCTATTTCTTTGTAACAATTCGGCCAGAAGAAATATTTCACCATTCGGTCCTTTGTTTTAGCGACTCCTAAGTGAGCCGACGTTCCTTCGTGGCACATGCTTTTGACTTGCTCCCTAAAACATTCAGGAACCACAAGTATATCAACTTCTTTCCCCATCTTGTCGACTTTCTTCTTAACCAGTAATTTATCTTTAACTATTCTGAAATCTTTTGATTCTGTCGAGGCCTTTTTGGCTAATGTAAACAACGGAGCCAGATCTTTGCTCTTCTGTTGTTCTTCAGCAAACTTTTCTGAATTGACTTTTACCAAGTCCAAAATAACTTCAGTTTCATCAATTTCTGGCAAAAGTTGAACTTCTGTACTTGGAAGACCATTTTCTTCCTCTTTCTCTAACTCTGTCTTTTTGGACATTTCAAATTTCTCTTCTTGGGATTTTGACAAGCTTCCTCCTTCAGCAAGATGTTTTCTCTGCTGCGCTCTTGTAAGTACTGCGTTCACAGTTTCCTTTTTCTTCCTACTGTCATCTTTAGTTTCTTCTAACAGAGAGGCGGTTTTATTTCCAAGGATGTACCTCCCTTGGTCCAAGTTATCTCTGAGAGCGGCTGCCTTAGTAGTGACATGGCCCAATTCGCATTCAATTTCAATTTCGGCCAAAGGCAAGCAAGACGTCTGCTCGTTCAGTAAATGTTGCACCCATACATGTTCCCCTGTCATTCTTTGAGGCGACACATATTTCTGGCACACTACATCTACAGTTGCTCCAGTATCTCTAAGTATAGGAATGCTAGTCCCATTTATTTTACCAGGAATGGTGTATGGAGCTAATAGGTCTTCATCAACTTTATTCTTAATATAGTTTAGGCTGCCTATACTGTTTTTCTTTTTGAGTTTAGGGCAATCAGGCCTGATATGTGTGGTATCCCCACATTTAAAACAATGAAACTGTTTCCTCTTATCGAAGTTGGGATCTGGTTTATTAACCTTGTGGAAGTTTTCCATTTCTTTTACGGCATACGTATCTTCCTTTTTCTGGCTATTTCCCTTCCAAGGTTTCGATTGCCATGGTTTTTTATTACTTTGATCCTTGTAACTCATCGAAGGAGTTTTACCCCGTATGCACTTTCTCACATCCTCAAATTCGTCAATCTTGCTTACAAGTTCAACTGGGGAAGTAATGGATGTCCAATGATCCAAAAAGTTTTCTTTAAATTCATTCGGTGCCCTTTTCTTTATCTGATCAATGATCATCAATTCTTTTAATTGTTCATAGGTTTCTATCTTCAATCCATTTAGCCAGCCTTCTAGATAATTTTTCATCTCGTAGTAAAAATCCTGCCAAGTACGGTCTGGTGATTTTTGCAGTTTCACAAAATTTTGGCGAAACTTCTCTGGGGTCATCTTAAAACGCTTAAGTAATAAGGTCTTAACATATGGATACTCACTAGCCTGTTCTTCAGGTTCACGAGCTATCAAGTGAGCAATTTCTAATGGCAGAACACCAATTAATTTAGTGACCCACTTTTCTCGGGGTACCTTAAGAACTTTCGCTTGTCGTTCGAAAAGCTCTAAGAACAAACTTATCTCACCCCCTTTTTCATCAAATTTGGGCATTAGCTTTTGAAGTTCAATTTTAGAACTAAAATATGTACTAGAATTAATAGATTCCTCAGAGTTTTTGTTTTCCTTTAACTGTAACTCTAATCTTAGTTTTTCCAATTGAAAGTTCCTTTCTTCTTTCTTTTTTCTTTCTTCTTCTTTTCTTTCTTCTTCTTTCATTTTTCTTTCTTCTTCTTTCTCTAATCTTAGTTGTTCCAACTGAAAGTTCCTTTCTTCTTTCTTCTTCTTCTTTCATTTTTCTTTGTTCTTCTTTCTCTAATCTTAGCTTTTCCAATTGAAAGTCCCTTTCTTCTTTCTTTTTACTTTCTTCTTCTTTTTCTTTTCTTTCTTGTTCTTTCTTTTTTCTTTCCTCTTCTTTTTCTTTTATTTCTGCTTCTTTCTTTTTTCTTTCTTCTTCTTTGTCTTTTCTTTCTTCTTCTTTCTCTAATCTTAGTTTTTCCAATTGAAAGTCCCTTTCTTCTTTCTTTTCTCTTTCTTCTTCTTTCATTTTTCTTTCTTCTTCTTTTCTTTCACTGATCACAGTTGAAAGAAGTTCTTTTATATACTCTTCCTCATAATTACTACTTTTCAAAATTAAGTTACGCAGATCAATTACCTTTAAGTCTTCTGTTACATTTTCCCCTAATTCTCTCGCAATCACCTTCAAGTCCTCCTTCCGGCCTTGGCCAAGATAAGCCATATTAAATTCCGAATCTAACACTACTATATTCTAAATTGCACAAATAAATTATAATACACAGTTAATATCTGCCAGTTTGGCTTTAGCAGTATTCAATACAAAATAAAATATTCTTTATCTTTACAAAACACAAACACAATTTACTTAAAAATCAGTTCGATTTTTAATACATGAATCGTTATTCATTTAATTATTTCAGCCAGTTTGGCATTACACAATATCTCAACTATCTTAAGTTTTAAGAATTTAAATCGCCAGTTTGGCATTAAAATTTATCTCATCTATCTCAAGTTTTAAGATTTCAAATCGCCAGTTTGGCATTACACAATATCTCAACTATCTGAAATTTTAAGAATTCAAATCGCCAGTTTGGCATTAAAAAAAAATATCTCAACTATCTTAAGTTTTAAGATTTTAAATAGCCAATTTGGCATTAGATACACTTGAAACACGAACACACTTTATGTAATTCGAACTAACAGAGGATACACAATTTAATTATTACACATACGAAACCAAATCTAGAGTTTCTAGATAAAAATAAGTCAGTCTGGTACTTGTGAACTGCTATTTTAAATCGATGCATATAAGGCAGTTTGGCCCCCCAATATACATCCAAAACTTTCAACTAGTTTAGCCTAATAGCAAACACTAAGTTCCTAACTTTGCCAAGGCGGCAACAAAATCTCAGGCACGTACTGTATTAAATAAAAAGAAATACCTCCTTTTAGTTCCTCCACGCAATATTTTTTATCGCTGGATTCCGCATTCAAAATCTCGGTGGAACCTCCATTTTCAATATATATATATAGACTGTAACAGCTTGGCCTGTTGGCTCACTATTAAATAAATCCAATGTGTAAGGCGAAAAAGCACTAAACATGGACGATTAACATCTCATGCATCTATTTATTATATAAAAAGAACACACATTTTAAATGTAAGTTACAATCACATCTCAGCGCGCGGAGCTGAAATACAAAAATCCCGGCGCGCGAAAAATACTCCCAGCGCGCGGAAAAAACTCCAAATCTCGCGCGTGGAAAAAGCTCCCAACGCTGTTGTAAATAAACAATCTTCGTCTACTGTCCAGTGGCGAACCATGGCTTTAAATTTTCAACTCTGGCGTTGTCACAACATTTATACCTTTCCTCTGCATCTCTGGTGTAATGCTTCTGTATCATCAGTTTATATGCTTCATTATTCCTTTCCGTTATCAGACTGCATTCTTCGTCAAACCATTGGCTTCCTCTCTTCGCTTGGCACTGTGGTATTGTTTTCTCGGAAGCTTCATTGATGATTTGTTTTAGATTATTTAGGTAAAAAAGTTAGGCGTCTACGAAGAAACTGTCACGAACGTTTGCCGACCCCCTCGCTGAGAGAGAGACGCTAGAGAACGCGGCCTGTGCGGATGTGTGTTTTAGACACTGTACGTTGTGAATCTGCACGGGATTTTAATTGAATATGTTGCACTGTTTAAATGTTAATTTTTTGTTAATAAATTGTTGAGTTTTTTTTTTTTTTAAATTTGGCCTTCGCTTTTAATTAGAACTCTGTCTTTCTTGGTATGGATCAATAGTGAAATTTCTTCAAAATGCCTCAGAGAGTTTATCAGTCTTGTCGTGACGCTACAGCATCATCTTAAACTACGGAGTCTAAAACACACATCCGCACAGGCCGCGTTCTCTAGCGTCTCTCAGCGAGGGGGTCGGCAAACGTTCGTGACAGTTTCTTCGTAGACGCCGAACTGTATTACCTTGCAGAAACGTTAGGATGACAGCTTTACTGGCTGATCTGTGGGGAAAACTTTTTTTAATCCCCCCACGTGTTCCGAACTGGTGGAACCGAGTAACACATTCCTTGAAAAATACACAGCTGTGTTTCAAGCTCTTGTGGGGTTTCTGGAAAAAATAAGACCATATTTCCAGTACGCTACAAGATTATCTTTTTTATATAGAGAGGGTATTAATTCTTATAACTAATAATAAAGAGATAATATAAGTCTTTTAGATTCCCACGTGATACTCTAACATGAAAAATGTTAACATTACTTTGGATATAATTTGATTTTGCAAATTTTTAAAAGTATTTTTCTCAATTTTGTATTTTCAAAAGCATTGGGAAATAAAAAAATTATCAAACTTAAGGTGAAAATTTAAGTAATTCATACGAAAACAAATCTCTGCTTCAAATTACTAAGGATGGAATTTAAAAGAGTATGCCAGAGCCTCTTTGTGTGTGGGAATGAGCGTTTACAAAAAAAGCAGTGTCTTAAATTATTTGTCTGTAATACAATCGCATTTATTTGGAATATTTTGATTTATGTTAGTGATTGTGAACGTATATTTTTAAACTTAAATGAAGAATCTTTGTAACAGTAGTTTAATAAGTCATGTGTATTTAACTAAAAAGTTAAATGGCGAAATTTTCCTTAGCATATTCAGTGTTTCACGTGATATTTTTCGATTTTAAATACACCAGATTCAGTTATTAATGCACGTGTATGCACAGTAAACATAGTTAACCTCTGAATGTCTTTATGTGCCTTAAAAATTAAAGTTGTCAATGGTTTTGAATGAACTACATATACTATTTTAACTAGGGTTTAATTTAAGGAATAATTACAGCATTTAGTCGTACACTGATTGTCTTTTTTTCCTTTGGGGAAAGTCTTTCATTTTCATGTTACGATGATATTTTTAGAGAGATTCGTATTTTATTTTATACTTTTTTTCTGGCAATAAATCATTAATATAACCTACAAATTAATTGTTCAGTGATTTTAAATGAACTATGTATGCAGTATTATACAGGGTTTAATTAACATAATAGTAATACCTAAATTGATTCTCATCTATTCATTAGTAAGAGGTCTTTTATATTCTCTCATTAGCGACTTCTGCTGACAATTCTTCGGGCAATTCGTATTTGATTTTAAACATTTCCTTTTGCAGTGTATCATTAATACAGCCTGAAAATGAATTGCTCGTGGTATTTAAATGAGCTGCATAAGCAGTTTTGGGTTTAATTAAAGTGATTATAAAACTTAAATGAACTGTCAGATATGCATCTGCAAAAAATCTATTTTGTTTGATAAGCGTATGTTAAGGATGCTGAGTACTAACCCTATTGGATTCGTTTACCTCAATTTTATTCTATGGAGAAAATTTGTCTACCATTTACAGCTACATAAAAGCTCATAATCCGATAAAAAGGGTATTTTCAGATAGCCTGTACTTTTCTGCACCTTGCAACAGGATTCATTTTATAAATTTCGTCCACCACAGGAATTTAGGAGCTTTCAAAACACACTACACTAGATATTTTTCCCCGAATAATTTATATTTCAAAATATTATTTGCATTTTTTTAAAACGAAAAATGCCCCATGGGGTAAAATTTATTTTTCTATTACAGAGAGCGATTTTTTAAAAATATCATTAAATCCAGGTCGGCAATCCTTGGACAAATTTTTTCCATAGGTTAACATTGAGGTAAGCGAATCCAATAGGGTTAGAACATAGCCGCCTTACTATTTTTTCTGAAAAATTTGTACTTTATTTCAGTTTTTTTTTGGCAGTGTGTGGTTAATGCACTCAAGGATAATCAAGACATTAGAGCTTGCACTTGAATTTCAATTTCTATGTGACAGAAATACAAATCACGTGCCTAAGTTTGAACAAGTTTATTTATCTTCAAACCTATTTCCATATCCACTTATTCGTATTATTGCATTTATCAGTATATACGTACATGCATATATGCATTTGCTACTTAAATTGATTATCATCTATTCATTAGTAAGAGATCTTTTATATTCTTTCATTAGCGACTTCTGCTGACTATTCTTCGGGCAATTAATATTTCCTTTTAAACATTTCCTTTTGCAGTGTATCATTAATACAGCCTGAAAATGATTTGTTCATGGTATTAAATGAACTGCATGAATAGTTCTGGGTTTAGTGAACGTGATTATAAAACTTTAATAAACTGTCAGATATTCATCTGAAAAAAAAAAAATCAGGTAGTCTCTTCTAACGAATCTACCACGCATTATTAACGTAGGATTACTTGTCGTTGCTTACCTCTTTTTTTTTTTTGAAGGAAGAAAAAGGGGTCAGAATTTAAAAGTTCAGTGCGATTGATAATGGTAAAATAAAAAAGCTAGCGCCCGCCATCTAGGGGAAGAAAAAATTGTGTAATTCGAAATCAACAATTCGCACGAAGCGGAGATCTGAATCTTTAAAATGATACCTCATTTATCGATTTTGGTTTAGTATGAAGGGATAAAACAATAAAAACACCTTTTAGATATAATATTCTGCCACTCTTGATTTATAACTCTCGACGATGGTTTTAATGTCTGAAATTTTGCTTTACCGCGTACCGTTATGGAGGAACGTAATCTTACGTTAAAAACTTTATTTTGTTTGATAAGTGTATGTTAATATTTTTCTGAATAAATTGTACTTTATTTCATTTTTTTTTCTTTTGGCAGTTTACGGTTAATACACTCACGGATTATCAAGAAGTTAGAACATATATTTGGATGTCATTTTCTATGTAATAAAATTACATATATATGTAATCATGTGCCTAAGTTTGAGAAAATCTATTTATCTTCAAACCTATTTTCATATCCACATATTCGTATTCTTTCTTTTATAAGCATATACGTGCATGCATATATGCATCTGAGAGACTGACTACGAGTTATATTAATGTCCAAACATTTTACTTCCCTGTAAGTTATACATGTCTCAAAGCATTTTGACACGCAGCAATAAATATTCCACTCCTTCCCGGCGATATGTGCCAGTATAAAGTATACTCATTTGTTTATTTACATTTTTATCTACTCTAGCCCCCAACTATTCCCCTTATAAGTTCAGCAATTTACACACGGCCGCTGAAAGAAGAAAAAAAAAAGAAGCCCTCTGATATATTACTGGTGGCTGTCTCCTTCCACCCGAAAACTGTTGTCATCTCCCCAAAATTGCATGTCTCGACATGTATTTTTTTTTCCGCTTCCCTTTTCCCTCAGCCCCGAAAAATCTTGTTGGCGGCGATTAGTGAGTTAAGAATTTGTTATGTTTGAGCTCATAAATTGGGTCCGCCATCAAAGAAAACACAAAGTTTCTCAACAACAGAATCCATAAATGTCGTGTCGAGGCAGAGATTGAGCTGAGCGATACCGCTTTCACACTGCGTTTACAATGTCCGGGGCCGAGTAAAAAGTATTGCGAGGAAATTTAAGACTCTCCCGAAAATATTGTCGGTTAGGAGATTTATCAATGTTTCAAATACGGATTTGTACGTATCTATCCTCTTCAGGTAAGTTTTAGAGTGTGTTACCGGTTTGGAAAACATTTCATATTAAATGAAAACTTTCATATATTTTTATATGGGCCATAGAAACCAAATGACACAAGGTATTAAGACACATGCGTTTACCTAGCAGATCTCCAATACCTATTTTAGGCTAATGGAAATTTTTCTTTCTTTGTATTTTTAATCACAGATTAGCAAATGCGAATCTTAGAATTCTGTTTTAACGTAGGATTATGTTCCTACATAACGGTCCTCCAGAAAGCAAAATTTCCTATGTCCTGCATCGCGAGTTATAATTTTGGCAGCACACCAAACCCAGTCTGTATCGCTTGGCCAAGCAGTAAACAGTTAAACAGAAAAGTACCAAAATGCGTCAAAATTTTGCCATACACACACACACACACACACATATATATATATATATATATATAGATAGATAGATAGATAGATACATATATATATATATATAAATATATATATATATATATATATATAGCGCATACATACATATATACATACAAAAGAGGAAAGCAACAAGAAGTAATCGTACGTTAATAATCCGCAGTAGTTTCGTTAGAAGAGACTACATGAAATTTTTTTGTCTATGAAAGAGTATAAATGCGGAAGTTTTTTTTTTTCAATAATTTTACTTTAGTTTGATAATTTCAAAACCACTTTTAATTTTCCAGTGACAGATATGAATAATCGATAACCCTCGTAAAATTTTAGCCATTAAAAATTTTTTTATTTTCAAAATTGCCAGCTCTTTGTTTAAACTTTGACTTTCACGTGAAAAAAATAGGCTTGAAAAGTATTTGTTTGCCTATCAACGATTAGAAAATTTCCGACAAGAATGTTTCCTACATCTCAATATGAGACTAAAGTGCTGCGAGATCCGCCTCTTTAACCTTAAAGCAGGGGTACGGTGGGGCCAAAAGTTGGTAGTATGTACTAGTTGGCACGGCTCCTGAGTCCTAAATTTTTAAAGCGAACGAGAAGGGCTCTCGGTTGCGTATTCAGGATTATTGTGTAGCGACAGGTCTGCAGGTTGAAACATGCCACATACCATACACGGCAGGACAGTTTATGTTAAATATTTGGGGTTGAATTGGGGGCGGGACCATGAAAGTGGATCACATGTTCACAGGATCGCATTGACCACTGTCTCGCACTCGTATGCTTGTGGTAGCGTCGCCCCAGTATTCTACCTTTGTCTTGAGTCTTGCTTGGAGATACGCGAATGTCGCGTAGAAATAATTTCTACGTGTAGAGATTTATAAGCATATATTGGTGCTAAATTAACTACCGCCATATCATGCCCACGGCAATTCAATGTATTGCAACTATCTTGTATATATAATACCTTAGGACCATTTAATAAAACTATTTTCAGTTCCCAAGAGTTTGTCTTCGTGTGAAATAATTCCTAACAGCAGTAGTATATAGTATTTTTTTAGTTTATATTTAGTGAATTAACCTTAAACTAGGCTAGTAATGTTTTAAACAGGTGGTAAACGTAATATAACTAACTAAGACTCATTACCATGAATAATATTTTTCTTGTATTAATAATCTTTATTTCTCAAATCACAGTCCAATCAATGCAGCAGGCCCTGAAACTATGGAAAATCCAAATATGGCTCTGCATCCAGCCTATATGGAAGTTCAAAATGAGCTACCGGAAGTGATTATGCAAACTTCAGTTACACTAATGATAAAGCATTCATAGATTTTCAGTTTTTCAAGCGTAAAAAGTCATCAATCCCTTTATTTACGTGTTGGAACTATTTGCAAATCTTGATTCTGACCATTTAGTTCCGTGATGAATGCCTTATCCGGAAATATAATGATCCTCACGGGTAATCTGGAGTTCAGAGTATAGTTATGAATCAATAAAAGATCTCATTTGAGATCATAGAATTCATTTAAGAATATCTAAATATTAAGTGTCTTTTTTTAAATGGAAAGTTTAAATTTTTTTTTATATCCGGACAATCCAGAAAATTGGTAATCTAAAGTTTATAGAGTTTGAATAAACCGATAAAAAAATCACTTAAGGAATTTCAATGCTCAAATTCGTATAAGGCCCTATAAATTAGCAATTTAGGATCGATAAATTTTTGTGATCCAGGAAATTTGGGAAAGAAATATGTGCTTGTTTACTAATTGGCAATTAATTAGTAGGAGTTGCTAGCGAACGCCTGCAAATCAATATAAAGCTAACTAGCGCTTGAAATCATTTCCTAAACGGCGGAGGGGAGGCGTAATGCATGCATCCCGTTTGGATAAATATAGATACGGTTTTAACATATTAAAAGAGTCTTTAATTTAATAAAATATAGTTGATGACATCAGTAATGGTTTAACTTTAAAAGTAGGCAAATAAAAAAAGGCAAAACCCATGACGTTCACATATTTAGCGCAATCAACAATTCACGTACCGAGCTCATCACTCAAAAGCTAGTTAACAAGGAATATTTTTAAGGGTACTAATTATTAGCAGGCGTGCGTAACAATCGCGTGCATTCAATCTACAGTGAACTAGAGCTCGGAATTTTTTTTTAACTGAGTGCGTGGGCGCAATTTGATGGAAGTGCTGTTGAATCCAATAGCGGCTCCAGGGGGGGGGCAGTAGGGGCAATTGCCCCCCAAAAAGCGCGGAGTATTTTTTTTCATAGCCTAAAATAACACAATCGTGGACATAATACTAAATGAGTTTAAATTTAAAATGAGACGATGCTTATTTCTTATATATATATATATATATATATATATACAGTGGAATCTCTATCTATCGTTTTTCAAGGGACCGACTGAAGTGAACGATAAATGCGGGAAAACGATAGATGCGAAAACATAAGAAAGCAATATGATCGTTGGGACTAGATAAAGTGAACGACACATACGGGAAAACGATGATTCGGGAAACGAACAAACGAAATACCACCGTATATATATATATATATATATATATATATATATATATATATATATATATATATATATATATATATATATATATATATATAACCCTAAGAGCCGATGTTGACGTACCCCCCCCCAAAAAAAATAAATAAATAAATAAATATAAATAAAAATTTTGACTGGAGCCGCCGCTGGTTGAATCAGGATAGATATGATTAACTTATTAAAGCAAAGGCTTTGGACTGAAAATAAAACAGATGTAATCAAGATTCGTTTCAACGAAAAGACAATCACGGAATATGTAACTTCTTCCTATTTAGGAGATTTATGAAAGAGTTTAAAATCCCTTTTTTTTTTCATTTATTAAATAGAACATACAAACTGCCTATGTTTCCGCCATAGTAGCTGAAAATACACTTCTTCTCCCATTTGATGGCGGTATAATTGACTAGTGGGCTTGAGGTCGCTTTGTGGTATCGTGCTGGCTTTCGGTGCTGAGGGTGCTCGGATCGAATCCCGGCTGTCGCCGTTACATACCTCCTCCGTGTCTAGGCGGGATATGGGCACGTTAAATCGTAGATCGGAAAGTCCCTTTATAAAGGTCAGAGAGGGTTGGAGAGGGTACGATCCCTCCAGATGTCGCCCTTGGGGTTGCTCGGTCAAAATTGAGTTGGCACCTGGCTAAATCGACCCTTGTGGTTCTACTATAAACTGGGGGCAATGGCCAAATGACTAGGATATTGGCGTTCGGTATCAGAGTCCATGGGTTCGAGTCCCACAATTGACATGGTTGTTTGTAGCCATTCGGAATCGACTTTAAACATTAGGTTCCGATCTATTTAACCCTCGTGTAGAAAAAAAATTACCCTAGTGCTCTAAACCAAACCAAACCCTTATAAACTGGAGCCGTACCGCTCAGCCTGCTAGCCTATATAGACCCGTCCGGAATACTTACGGTCAGGGGGCATTATAAATAACAACAAATACGTAAACCCCGTTTTGAACACTAATAATGTTTTATATTCTCATTAAAACGTAAATGTATAACACATCAAATTTGTAATTAAAAGTCTAAGACGGATTCCGATCCTTGTGGTGCTATTCAAACCGGAACCGCACACTTCAGCCCGTAGCTTATATCGACCTGGTCTCGAACTACGTTCTAGACAGGGGGAGTAAGATACACCAACAACAACAACAATTGATTTACCCTGCACTATTTAAAAATTACAGGCATGGTCGCGTCGTCTGATAGACGCCACTCTATCTTATTTTGATTTCAGTTATTCTATCTGTAAAAATAAATTTATTAAAATATTATGTTAAGGGGACAGGGGCCTTGAAATTCGATTTTTTTAAAATTTTCAACTCTGTATACGAAATGAGAATAATTAATTTTTTATTTTACTATACATTGAAAACACTTAGAATTCAAAATAAAGAATTTTTGGCAAAATAATGCCTGTTTTTGCTAACTAGTTTTAAAAAAAAAATTTCAAGAATGCTAATCTTTTTCAAAAAGCTCCATGCGCATTCTATATTAATTAAAATTATTAAATTTTGTATTATGAGTTTACCATATGTATATAAATGCAAATGTGCATTTATTTATTTTTTATTTGTATGAAACTACGAGTTTTAAATTTCTTTTTCTATTCTGCCTTTTATTTTTTTTATGTTTTTACTCTATTTCATGGTCTACAAATTTGAAAAATATTTGATTTCCAACAATTATGCACAGCTTTGTGACAAACACTTCAATTAACAATTCTGCGAAATTTGGAAGATATCATAAGAAAATGAATACGCATGGAGCCTTTTGAAAAATTCTAGCATTTTTGAAGAATTTTTTAATAAATAGATCTTATTCTTCCACAAAATACTTATTTGGGAATTCTAAGTATCTTCAATGTAGTAGGAAAGAATATAAGTTATACTCATGGGGTATATAGATTAAAATATTGAAAATTAAGAAGAACGAGATTGAAAGTCCCTTTGTCCCCTTAAAGACATGCTCGATGTTAATGAAAACCAATTAAAATGTTTTGAAATGCAATTTTATGTGCATTTTTTACAGTAAAATAAATTAAAGCAAATGAAAAAAAATGTACTTCTATAAGCGATTTTCACAATAGGATAAATAAAAATAAAGAAAATGAAAAAAAAAAATCTACTCCTATTAGCAATTTTTACAAATTTAGTGAAACGCCATTCAGATGTTTGGGTATATACCCGTTTACTATAAAATAATGTTAGCAACTGCAGGGCTTTTGTTTATTAGCTATGACTCAAACATAAATACTTCGAAGGTACAGATATCTTCTGGGCATACAGAGCAAGTCATCAATATTCAAAATGTAAACTAAGTGCTATTGGAGTCTCTGAAATGCCGCGCGTGCAGTGCAGGTTTAAACTAATAAATAGCTATTTATCTATTGAGAATGAAGTTCCCATTGCTGAAAAAATATAAAGTATCCATTAATGTTTATTGGTTATGCTTGCAAAAGTGAAATCTGTGTTAAGAGCTTTTTTATTTTTACTCTACAAGACAAACAAGTGACATTTTCAGTGATTAATACAGTTAAGACCCCTTTACTTTCTTTGATTATTGAGTATAAATTTTATATTTCTGACTCCTATTACCAATAAAAGGGAGTTTAAAATTTAAGATTAAAGGATGTTATAAAAAATTTCGACTATAAGAGTCTGAAGCAAATAGGCAAAAAATTAAATTATGGTTCATTTATTAAGTTCTTTAGAGTGTACACTTGAGCTTTTCGCAAAGTAGGTTCTAGCATTTTTATTTATTAGTTTATTTTCAATTAGTTTTCAATGACCTATAATAAAATTTTTAAAATAATTAAAAATACTGATTAATATTTGCTAGATGCTTATTTTGTTATGACATGAATTTTGCAACATGCATCTTGCAGAATTTTTGTTACCATTCGCAACATTTATATAAAAAAGTATTGAATACATATTCTGCAACTTACATTTTGCCATTACTTTCAAGTAACAAAATAACAGACGGCTGTAAGTTTTCATGATCAAAAATGCTGAAAGGACTGAAAATTTTCGTTGTGAACTCAAATGGTACTAAGATCAGTTACGGCCCCGTCGAAATGATCCCTCAGAGAGTCGCCCTATTCACAATCACAGTGGGGACCGATTATAGACTACACCAGGGCTTCTTAAACTGTGGGTCGCGACCCCACATAGGGTCTCATAACATAAATTTGGGGTCACCAAACCTTTGGTAACAGTTCGAGAAGGGTGCCCCTTCGTCAGACTCTTCAATACTAGTTAGAAAAATTATTAATAAAGCCATTTTGATCTAAAATATTGAATTAAAATCATAAATGTTAATACAGATAATCAACAGAGGGGAAAAAAACTTTCCTCGCTGTAATTTCTTTGATTTACGATCAGTTAATGTTTTATTTTTATATTTTTCATGTACTTGCGTTTTATTTGCATATTTTTTTATTATAACCCTTTCTTTCATATACACCTGGGGTCGCGGGCAGAAATACTTTAAGAAGCCCTGGATTACACAATCTAGTATCTTTCTGGCCTACAAGGTACTTTTCCTTAGTGACTTCATTTTAAAGCCTTTGCGACAGCGAGATTCCATCTTTTCGCCATGCTGCTTCACACGCACTTCAAAGTGACTTTACAGTTAAATCATACTGACGTCACCCCGTAGCTCTATGCATCGCAGTGATTAGAAGGCGTACTGGACTTCCATGTGTTGTGGCTGGAAAGTGATTACACCGAGTCGACCATTTCTGGTCACAGTGCTGTTAAGTTAATAAAATTTATATCTAAAATGTGGGCCAGAGCGCGTCGGCTTTGTGTATTGAGGGTGCTCGGGTCGAATCCCGACAAGCGCCGTTAAATACCTTCGTGTCTAGGCCTGATACGGGCACGTTAAATCTGTAGACCGGAAAGTGCGTCTATGAGGTTAGTAGGTGGGGAAGGTATGATCCCCCAGATGTCACCCCTGGGGATGCTCAGTAAAAATTGTGGTAGCAGCTAGCCAAGATGGACTCCGATCCTTGTGGTGCTATTATAAACCGAAGACTCACTTCTCTGTCCAAAGATGTACCGGTTCTAGAACTTCCGGTCAGGGAGCATTAAGAACAACTATAACATCTAATATGTCAAAATTAGATCACGACGAGCATGATCGTATACTTAATACCAATGACCAATGTAACCAATATTTTGAAAATGGAAATCTCGCTCTTAAAGTATATTAAGCTTTATAATAATTTTTGCCCTTGAAGACAAGGAGATAACTTTTTCAATCTATTTTATATGCTTCCAATTATGAGCAAATATTTAAAGCAATTACAGATAGTGAAATGAAATTTAAACCTCATTGGAGTCGCTGTCGGTAGTTACTGCTCCAATTAACATGAAATGAGTAACGAGAGAAATTAAATAATACCTGAAATTTGACGTACTACGACGTACTGCATTTTGACATTTTAATATTACAATTTTGTGAAGACTCATATAAATTGCAATGACATACTTCGTTTATGTAGTACGTCATTTACAATGCCATTCTACTGCATTTTGACGTTTTAATATTACTATCTGTGATGGGAAATTTATACTTCGTTGCAGTCGCTGTCGGTAGTTATTGCTCCAATTAACATGAAATGATTAATGAGAGAAATTGAAATAATATATGTTAGAAACCAAAGTCTGTTCAAAGCAAATTTCTATTATGATGTATTGCTCCAAAATATAGTAAAAATTTAGTAAACTAGAAATTTCCGTTTTTTTTTTTACCAAGCAGGCTAAATTTATTGGAAATTGGTCTTTGGGGAGGGGGGGGTTTTATTTGAAACCTAGACTTTATTAAATCCCTCAGAATCCAATTATGAATGAATAACCATAGTTTATTATCTTAATTTTCAGTCAGATATTAGATTAAAATTCCTCATTAGTTGAAAATCACTATACAATTACATAGATGTTAAAGTTACAAATAACAAGTACATAACTAAATTTACGAGCAATTAAAACATAAAACAACTAAAAGGATAATAGGACGAGTTAGTATTTATTTGCCAAAGCGGTGCAATTCATTAATTTTAGAATGAAGAACTTGTGTTACTAAAGGAGTTTTTTCCTTCTATAATGACCCAAGAGCGTCTTTCACACAATGGCTCTCTCTTTTAGAATGAACGACTAAATCGACCTTTCTTTTTACTGCGGATTGGTGAAGCAGTTGAAAATGAGTTATATGTATTTACTCAAACATTAATTTACATATATTTCAGTTTACATTTTTCTATAAAACTTTTAATTATTAACTGGGCAATGAAATGAAGTGAGTAACAGAAAAAAAAGTATATATATATATATATATATATATATATATATATATATATATATATATATATATATGTGTATATATATATATATATATATATATATATATATATATATATATATATATATATATATGTATATATATATATATATATATATGTATATATATATATATATATATATATATATGTATATATATATATATATATATATATATATATATATATATATATATATATATATATATATATATATGTGTGTGTGTGTGTGTGTGTGTGTGTGTGTGTTTGTTTGTTTAAGTAAGTATTAATGACATCCTAGTAGTTTTAATGTGGTTCCATTGATACTTTCTTCCCCCTAATTTAACTACTTCCATTTTTCTATGTGTGGCTCCTAGCTGTCGATGGGCATATTGCACCACAGACGATCACGAGGGTAAACGAACCTAATCTCCCTTTGTGCTGGTGTAAACTGCGAACATTCACAACAGCGAGAGATGAATATGAATACGGATGGAACCGGAGGTGCTATCCATTTTCTCCGTTCTCTGTAAATAAGTAAATAGCTTTCTGTCTTTTAAATTAGTTATAATGTGTTATCCTACTTATTAAACAAAATGTGCACAAGTATTTAAGTACTATTCTCATCAATTGGATGCTATGAATGCCTGTTCTTCTGTTTCAACATATCGTTATGAGTTTTTGCTAGAGGACTTTCTATTATGTATAAATATTTATACAGTGGAATCTCGATCGATCGTTTTCGGATCCATTGTTTTTCCGTATGTGTCGTTCATTTTATACACTCCCAACGATCATATTGCTTTGTTATGCTTCCGCATCATTCATTTTCCAGCATTTATCGTTCATTTCAATTGGTCCCTTGAAAAACGATAGATTGAGATTCCACTGTATATGTGTATATATATATGTAACAAGAAAACGCGTCTTCCTAAATTACTTTACTTTAAAGCATATTCTATTGTTAATGAAGTACAACCCCTTTTCCAAAATTGCGACCTAAAAGTAAAATAAGATAAATTATATTATCCCTGCAGAGCATTAAGCAGGCATGTGAAGTATCTGAACTCAATAACATCCTCAGATATGAGTGTTAGAAGTTTATGAGATTTCAAATGTCAGTATAGTGTCAAAATTCTTGAAGAGCCCTCGAACACTCTGAAATTATGTCCTTTTTAACGTCAAAAATCCCACTTTGCAAGAACTTTATGGCACTTATCCTATGCCCAGGCAATAGGTCGCAGTTTTAACAAGCGCGGGATCTGTTCAGAAAATAATGTGACTGATTCCATAAAATTCGTTTATTTGAAGATAATTTTACAGACACCCAATAGTCTTCAAAATATCCTCCTCTTGCATTAATACACCGTTGCCAACGAATCTGCCACCCATTGATGCCCGCCTGGAAGTCTCCAACTAGAATGCTGTCCAGAACGCGCGTTACGTTTTTCTGCAAGTTCTCCATATTGTCAAAACGATGACCCTTTAAGCTGGATTTTAACCGAGGGAATCAAAAAAAGTCCTGCGGTGACAGATCGGGCTGTATGGTGGAACGGCACATTATCGGGGTGCAGAATCCAATTGTTTGTGAGCTCCGGGCGGACGCGCGCAGTTCGATTCCTCAACCTTTGAAGCACTTCCTTGTAAAAATCTGCATTAACTGTTTGTCCAGTGGACATCATTTGGACACTCATCTGATGATCATAGTCTAAAAGCACTTTAATTTTAGCAACATTGTCTGAAGTTCGAGAACTTGATAGAAGCCCAGCGTGTTATTCATCATCGACATCCCCTCTTACATCTTTGAAGGCTTTGTGCCTTCTAAACACTTGAACCTTGGACAAAGATCGTTCCCGTAGGCTTCTTGCAACATGGCGCTTCTTGTAACATGGCAAGCGTCTCTGTAGTTGATATGTTTAGTTTTACACATAACTTTATGACGTATCGCTGCTCGTCACAAAGGTCATCGTTTTGCCAATCTGGAGATCTTGCAGAAAAATGTAATTCTGTTCCGAACTGGAATGCTGTTCAGAAACGCGCGTTCTGAACAGCATTCCAGTTGAAGACTTCTTCGGGCATCAATGGGTGGCAGAGTCGTTGGCGAAGGTGTATTAGGCTATTTTGATGACTATTAAGTGTCTGTAAATTATCTTTGAATAAACGAATTGTATGGAATCAGTCTCATTACTTTCTGGACAGACCCTGTACCTGCCGTTTTATGGGTCCCCATAAGAAGAAGTCCAATGGGGTCAAGTCGGGTGAGCGCGGGGGCCACTCTGAGAAACCACCATACCCGAGGACTTGATTCTCGAATGTCGCCAATAGGTTCTGCTTAACGTTTGATGTCTTATGCGTAGGGCCACCGTAATCATGGTGCATTTGTCAGTTGGTGCAACGGTAGAAACTCAGCAAAGTCGGTTATTACATTCTGCAAAAGCTCCAAGTAACCGTTGTCCCGTTAACGTTCCCTCGTAAAATACTGGTCCAATGAGCCTGTCATGAAAAATTCCGCACCAAACATTTACCGACCAGCGTACTTGATGTCGAAGTTCGACAACGTATCTCGCATTTTCCATCGACAAGGTATGACCATTCTATCTATTCCACATTCTTTTACACGAAAAACATGCCTCATCTGTCCAGATTATGTCTCCAGGAATGTTGGGTGGACCTCTAAGATATTCATCCAAAAGTTGCACCACGTGTAACGTCTCTCAGCATCTCTTGGCAGCAATCCCTGCAGGGGTGTGGATAGGTATGTGTGATCATCATTGAAGATTTTTCAAACGCGGCTTTTTCAGAGACCACAATTGTCACTGATATTTTTTGTGCTGCTCTGAGTATGGGCGAGATCGTATGCTAGCACATCTTCCTGTTGCACGTTGCGTCCTACATTATGAGGTGTACGAATTCGACATCGGCAGCTTACGCACCCCGTCTCCTTTAAACGTTTTACAACTTTTACGATGGTCTGCCGTGTAGGATTCGGGCCTGCAGGAAAACGTTCATGATACAGCTTTGCAGCTACTTTTGCCTTACGCCCATATTCACATTAAATTAACAACATCTCGCAAGACTCTGAAATGCCAAATTTTGCCATAACCCTCAGGTTTAACTTACAACTCAGCAAAAACATCCTTTTTATACTACACTTGTCTCTGGTGAACAAATATGACGTCCCATCCTCATTTGCATAATGCGTGAAATCCGTGTGATTTTTATACTAGACATGGTTGTTTAAAGTTTTTATAGTTTTCATAGTCTAGAAAGTTTTAAAAATTTGTAGAGACATTCAGTAAAACTCTTATTCATTAATCCGTTTTAGTATAGTAACAGTGCGTCATCATATATATATATATATATATATATATATATATATATATATATATATATATATATATATATATATATATATATATATATATGGTGGTCATCAAAATAATGGAAACACATATCAACATTAGTGGTGTTTATGAAAGTGCTTCGTATTCCTTAAAACAACAAGTCTAGGGACCAGTATTTTTTATGGAATATAGTGTATACATTATTCTACTCTAAGGTAGCACTAATGAAACTATGGGCATCAGGCTCTTTGGGGAATAGCGTAAGATGTCAAACCTTGTAGACCGTGCAGAGAAGGCAAATTGTTGAAGCGCGTCTAATAGGAGTAACTGTTACAACATTCTCATGGTTTTGGGTGTTTAACTAGCTATGATATTGGAAGTCATGATGGCATACAGAGTACACGGAAATACATCCTCTGTGAAAAAGAATAGTGGACGAAAGGGAAAGCTAAGTGAAAGAGACTGACGGATGTTGAAGCGAATTGCGACATCCAAAGAAAAAAAACTGCAGCCAAATTTACCGTAGAGCTCCATCTGAATCTGCAGGCTCAAGTATCGGTCATTACAGGTAAGAGAAAACTACACAAACAAAACATTTAAGGCAGAGTAGTAATTCACAAGCCACTTGTGACAGAGGTGATGACAAAACGTCCTCTACAGTGGTGCCACGAGCACAAATCCTGATTGAGTGATACGTCGAAATATGACATTTGGTTAGACTAATCATTGCTTACTTTGTTTCCCACAACAGGACGTGCGTTTGTCTGAAGAAAACCTATTCAAGCGTACGATCATCCTTGTCTCATGACAGCTGTCAAACACTGTGGGCTATCTCAATAGCTTTCAAAAGGAATATATTGTAACCCTAAAAGGGAGATTGACTGAGAAGGACTATGTCGAACTTTTAGCTGACCAGATCTATCCTATGGTGGAAATTCTTTTTCCTGCAGGAGAGCACATTCTCCATGATGATAATGCTCTGATCCATACAGCTAGACATGTCAGGTCGGGGTTTGAGGGACATAAAGACCAAGTCAAACATCTTATGTGGCCCGAACAGTCCTTAAATCTCAATATCATCGAACTGCTTTGGTCTGTTTTAGAGAATAGAGTCAGGAATAGATATCCACCAACAGCATCTCTACAGGAACATTGACGATTTATCCATAAAGAATGGTATGATATTCCCTAAACCAATATTCATGACTTGCATTATTCAATTACTTAGTTTATTCAGGTGGTATTAAATGTCATAGTTGGTCCTATGCCATATTAATATAGACTTTCATGCTATTCCAAAATGTTTCCATTATCTTGATAACCACCTGTATATATATATATATATATATATATATATATATATATATATATATATATATATATATATATATATATATAATTTTGATCTCGGGCGGACGCCCACTTTTGTAGAATCAAGGGCCGCGCATTCACTTGCAACCCCAAGATACTACTATACTTACAGTAAATCAGTACTTGGTGAAGGACAATCCACTACTTAATGCACAACACTATATATTAACATGAAGAACTATTTACATATGTTGTAGTACGGTTCATATACGTTACACGTCAGGCCGCGCCAGGCCTCCATAAATCCGAGTGGGTTACAGTATGCGGCCGTCTGTCACGCTATGGATGAACTAGGCGGCCGTCTGCCACTTATAGGAGCCAACGCCATGCCCCGTCGAGACTATCTCTCTCGTCGCAGCCCGTCTGCTGCTTTTCGGCACCTCTTGCTGGTCGGGAACCAATATCAGTTCCTCTCCAAACTCTTTCTCCCCAGTTCATCTCTCGGAATCCTAGTAGCACTGTCGTCGCATATTGTACATGGCGACATTTAGCTCATAAACGGCTCCCTGGGATAATACAATATCCATATATATATATATATATATATATATATATATATATATATATATATATATATATATATATATACATATATCCATATATATATATATATATATATATATATATATATATATATATATATATATATATACCGGGTGGCCATAATTAAACTGACAGTGCTCACAGTGTTCTGTATCGCGATCTATTTGCGAGAATGCCGCCAGATTTTGTATGAAGATTAAACAAGACGGGGGACGAAGGATTCCGCGAAAAAATAAATTAGTTCCAAAAGTCACCGCTAGGGGAATATTTGGAGCTACGATGGACCTACGATAAATTCCGCTGTGAACCCACACCAAACAGTTACCTTTGGTGAATGTAAGGGAATTTCTGTGACTGCATGTGGTGATTTGTCATCCCAAATTCGGCAGTTCTGGGTATTCACAGTTCCACGCAGGTAAAAGTGGGCCTCGTCTCCCCATAAGATTTTCCACGGCCAAGCATCATCCACCTCCATTCTGGCAAGAAAGGTGAGAGCAAAAGTCAATCGCTTATCATGGTCGGGGTACAGTAACTCCTGTACACGGCTGATCTTGTACGGATAGAAGTTGATAATCTTTCTTAAGATTTTCCATACCGTAATGTAAGGCATATCCATATTCCGAGCTAATCCACGAGCGCTAGAGGTGGCAGCAATATTGTCTGGTCCTCTGTCGACAATCGCCGTGGCAACTGCTTCGATTGTATCCTGTGGTACAGGTTTTCGTCCTCTGCCTGACTGAACCTTCAGAGAACCTGTTTTCTCAAACGTCGCAACCATTGCTTTTAGCCCATTAACTGACACAGGACCGTTACCTTTACGCATTTTTTTTGTGCGTTCTAAAAGCACGAAGAGCGGCTGATGCGTTGCACTGGTTGAGGTAAAAGAATTTGATCAGTAACGCACGCTCGACTAAAGAAGGAGACATTGCACATAAACTTTCAATCCGATTGATTCGAAACGTAACACATTGCCTTTTAAAACGAAAGCAGCTGGCACTGTGCCAATGGATGTAACGTGAAATTTGAATAAAGAACTTCTTCTGCTCAGCGTACGTGATATTGCAGATCACGACACTTTATCGATGTTTATGTAGATTTTACGCTTTTTTAAAAGTGTTGCCATATTGCACTTGAACTAAATAAGAAAATGTGCATCATAAAAGGAAATTTTATTCCGTATTAATTTGCATTTGTTAACACTCTATTTTCTATTACACAGCGCCAAATATTCCCCTAGCGGTGACTTTTGAAACTAATTTATTTTTTCGCGGAATCCTTCGGCCCCCGTCTTGTTTAATCTTCCTACAAAATGTGGCGTCATTCTCGCAAATAGGTCGCGCTACAGAACACTGTGAGCACTGTCAGTTTAATTATGGCCACCCGGTATATATATTTAAGGTGGAAGAAGTTCTCGTGAGATATTATACCGGGAAATCTTGTTGGCTACTTTATTATGGGAGCAGAGTGAATATCATGTATAGTGAAGACAAATGTAGTTAGCATCAAAATCCTATGTAGTAATTCTCTGACATTAAGGCAGATGTTGCTATGTTATTTTTTCATGTTTTCGGCAAATTAAAAAAGTAACTTTGTGAAATAGAAAATCGCTCAATTAAGTTCTTCAATCCAAATATCCTTTAGTTAATACTCATATTTAACCTCAAGCATATGGTTCGTCTTCAATGAAAATTTTCAATTAGGAACTAAACTTTTGGGGGAAGGGTTGAGAGAAAAACTCTTTCATACAAAACAGCATTTGGCAATACGAATAACTTAGTATTATTTCGTAATTCCATATATCCGGTTTTGCCACATTAAAGAACCAATTTTAAGAGGGACATATCAACTTAAAACATAAAATTTAATTTTTCGGATATATTAACATCTGCCATAATCCCGTGGAATTATAAAACAAATTATTTTATTTTTTGTTTATATTCATCTTATTTTCAATTTTTTCTAGAATTGAATTTTTGTTCTCTAAATAATGGTATACTGGATTAAATTTCAAATTAAAAGACATTAGATTAAGCATTTTAATTTTTCCCATTTGGTCCACTTAGAAAAAAAAAATTATCTCGTCCTTAGCCAATAAATTCCTCTTAAGTACCTTTTCTACGCTGTTGAACAGCATGTAAATTCGTAACAAGTGCTTTTTAAAACGCAAAATTGCCATTCTGTCACTTAATTAACAAAAATATCGAATATGTCTGCAAACAAATTTAAATAACGCCCATAAACAACGGTAATCAAATATTTTTGTCACTGTAGATAGACGAAAAATATACCCCTTCCCCCTCCACTTCTTTCTTAAACTGAATAGTGTTTCCACGCGAAGCCTATAGACTTGGTCAATATGTTATATCAATCGAAGGCCCTATCGATTAGGGTGAGTTCTCGCCTTACTTCGGGGGAGCCGCATTTTACGATTCCCAATAACTTTGGCAGATAAATGGAAACACATCGCCGCCCTAAATTGATTCCAGCTTGCCGAAAGGGAGCGGGTACAAAATGAATTCAGGAATTCCTAAGGAAAGAGGAATCGATGACAGGGAAATTAAAAGTACATGAATGGATCTGAAAAAAAAACTGTTCTTATACCAAAGATGACAGATTTTCAATTTATGTTAGGATTTATTACGCATAAAATGTAAATCTTGTTCAATCACTTCAACTTTGAGAGCAGTAATTTGAAATGCCCTCTAAAACGAAAATGTGTTACTAAATGGTCCCATTTTCGAAGCGTTTTTAATTACATAATCCACCCTTTTTGATTCACGGAAATGTTGCGTCCCTTAACTCCCACTAAAAAGAAAAAAAAGAAAAGATTTATTCTTTCAATTTTAACACTAGATGCAATTGTTTACCGTATTTAAAACAAGTAAACGTTTAAATACGTTGCATAGCAAAATAGTTCATTTTATAAATTTACAGCATCAGTGGCGCTGTACACTAACACCCATATAGCAAACAGAAAAAGGGAAACAGAAAGAGGTTTAAACTCGGCGTTCAGCAAGTAGAGCATTTTCTAAACTGCAGTGCAATTATTAAAGTTTATTAAAAACCTACATACCGCTCTTTGTTTTGGGAAGTTAAATAATTTTAGAATTGTAGTAAGCTTTAGAATATTTAAAAATTCATTCTGTTCAATTACTGATAACACACTTAAGTTTAATAAAGCTTTCAAGATTTGTTTACACTGAGAAAATAGAGTTTCAATAATAATTCAGGTAAACTGTTGGTTAAAATGTCAGGTAAAATGTTTTGTATGTACGTTACGTAGCTTCTGGCTTTCGATACATATAAATAGTTAAAATTATTTAATTTGTCATTAAAATTTTGACCATTCAACCTTAATGGCATTTACAAAACCATTCACCATTGTCAATTTTCCTTTACTTAATGTCATTCACCAACACACACACAACAGCAAACTTTCCTTTCTTTATTTTTAAATACACTAAAACATAATGCTGCAAAAGACTAAAAATACCACCACTACAGTATTTTTATGAACTATGTTTCAAAATGACAACCAACATTGGAGAAATTACACCAGGGATACCCAGCTACGAGTGAATAAAAAAACAGATTACATATGGGACATCAGCAAAATTACTATAGTACCATCGTTTCAAATTGCGCGTGTTGATATTCTTCTATAATTATATGTCTTAAACAGTCTTCTATAATTATATGTCTATAATTATATGTCTTGCTACAGTTTTAAAGAAGTAAGTTTAATTCAGCTGTTCTTTTCAAAGTTATTTATCTCATTTCGAAACACCATTTGTAGTAAAACATAAGCATGGAAGACGAAAGAATATTATTGTTTACCGTCTTCTATAAACTTAAATGACAGTCCAAGAAATACTGATAGTAATGAATTAAGAAAGTTTTTGTAATGAAAATTCTGCACAACCTGGTCATGGAGTTGCCTTAGTTATAGTGTCACTTTCTAAATGATCCGGCCCTAATTCAACTATTTTAATGTCACTGCACACTGCCTTGAGGTCATAATCACTGAAATAAAATTTACTTGTAGGATCACTCTTCTAAGCAAATGCGTTTGGGTGATTTCGCACGCCTGTGACTAACCTTATAAACCATTATTTCTGTTGTGAATGATTGCAGTTCTGTTGTGAATTATTGAGTGACGATGATGAATGTGAATAGGAATGCAACATGTAATGGGATCGTATCTCTAGCAGAAACTAAGAAAGCTCTTGTCGTAGTGCTGAAACTTTTCACAACCTTTAAAATTGTAAATAAATAAATAAAATTGTACGTATTGATAGGTACATAATTATTAAGAAAAGTACATGTAGTAATAGAAAAAATGAAATCAAAAGGAGAGCAATCATAGTAACGATATATTAGAAAAAGAACTTTGTTTGCACAGAAGGGTAACATAATACTATTAAAGCCTTGTTACATCAGCAAATTAAATTATGAATAAATATCTAAATACATTGAAAATTGTTTCCTCTAAGTTAAATTTACTTATTTTTATTTTTAGGAATGAATTTTTACATTTCCGTATATTTAACATTTAGGTATGCTATTGTTGTATTGGAAGTTCTCTAATTACAATGGAATCTTTCTTGAACAAACTTGGAGATACATTGCCCTGCATATAAGATAAATGTAATGATAAATTATATTCATTCACTTGTCAAGGAGTGACTGTAACAAGAAACCTCTTGGAAATGGTCAGACAAAAAAATTCAAGAAAAGTCACTTTTGATCCAAATTCCAAGTATTCCAAACATGTGTTATATTTCGGAATTATTTATTAAGATTTCAGACATCCATTGCTCTGTAATATCTAGGTAACGGGTATTGATTATCAAAGTCTTGAGGCATTATCTGAAAGGACATAACACTCTTATTGAAGTATTTCATCATAAGATTTTAGATTTCCTTTTATTTCCTAGAGAATGCCGTACGGACGATTCAGAATAATGCGTATGCCTAAAATATTAAAAAGAGAACCATTAGAGCCCTTTACACGTACGTTCTTTAGCGTGTGCTTGGAGCGTACGGGATTGAGCGCGGGAAAACTTGCAGTACGCTCCAAAGCAGCTGTCCCTTCCTCTCCGACACCTTCACACGTGCACTCAATCACACGTGCACGGGATCATGGTTTCACGCGGGAAAGAACGTACGTGTAAAGGGCGCTATTGAATGAAGAGCCATCAATGAACAGCTACTAACTTTAGATGGCAAATAGCATCAGTGTTTGTGGATTCGAGTCCCATATCCCTGCCACTCTTAGCATGGATGTTTGTAGCCGTTCGGAATCAGCTTTAAGCTTTAGGTTCCGGTCTAATTAGCCCTCGTGTAGCAAAATTACCGTAGCTCTCCAAATCTAACCAAACCAGATTTTGGGAATAACCAAAGAATCGTCTTAAAACTTGCAATTTGATATAAAATTCAGCATACAAAACAATATAAAGACAGTTTTGGTTCTGTTGGTCCACCTGTACGGTGGCCCCATTGAAAGCAATCAACGATTCTCACGAGTAAAGTACGAATTTCTTCATTGACAAGTTCCCCACATTGACAAAGAATAACATAATAATAATAAAACTTCTGAAAGTAAATTCAGTTATTTCTTTCACCCTCTGAAGAACCTATTCAACCTGTGGAAGATTGGTGGTGAAATTTTTTTTTATTATTTTGGCATCGTTAAAAAAAGATCGTATGTGTAGCAATTGCCCAGTTTATTTGAAAGTCCTTTAAGCGGCAATTTTTGTAATACTGCAATTCAAAAGAATTTTTATAAAGTAATCGACGTTACAAAAACGATCTCATCGAAATAATAATTATGAAAAGAAAATATTTTTGTACAAAGTCGAATTTAAAGCTCTTGTTCGGATGTTATGAGGTGAAATCAAAATGTATATAAGCATCCAATATATAAAAACTCAATATTTACCATTAAATGTAATTATTTTGAGTGTCTATGGGTAAAAATCAATGTATTTGAAGGAAATATGACTTTGTATCAAAATTAAATTTTATTAGCTTCATTCATTTTTTTAATAGAGTATTTGTGGGATTTCAGGACTACAGTGAAAAGAGTGAACGTGAATGTGGTTGTTGCTTGAAAGTTCATTCAAGTAAATTCTGTAAATCAAAAGCAGAAGTGGGTTGATATTTTTCTAACTACACTGAAGTGCCACTGAATTAGGGATAGCAAAGCCTTTGCAAATTGTGTAGAGCTCCGCATCATGTATGCGCAAGTGAGGGCGCTGTGGTAACTGCATATATAGAGCGTACTGTGGTTGTTCTGAATTATTTGTTCGAATTGCCAGTATGGGTAAACTGCCTGATTTAGACGCCTTCGATCGCGGACAAATCGTAGGTCGCGACGCAGGGGCCATTCAATTTCCGAAATCGTCAGACAGCTAGGGTTTTCAAGGTCGACAGTGTCAAGAGTATACCAAGAATACATGGATGGTGGAAAAAAACTAGCTATCGGGCAAACTGCAAAGGACAATTAGCCTCGACAGTGCGTGGTGAGAGACGGCTCAGGCGTATTGTACGTAGCCAGCGAAGCCAAACATTAGCTCAAATTACCACCCAGTTTAATGACGGTGCCAGTCGTACAGCCAGTAAACGGACTGTGCAACGCTCGCTTCACCGTATGGGTTTCGGGAGCCGTCGACCTACGAGAGTACCATTGCTCTATACTCGCCATCGGGCTGCACGTCTTGCCTGGGCAAGAGAGCACAGAGATTGGAGTGTAGAGGACTGGAAACGAGTAGCATGGAGTGATGAGTCTCGATTCCGACTAATTAACGCCGACGGGAGGCTGAGAATATGGCGTCAGGCACATGAAGCCATGGATCCTGCATGCCTGGCTGGAACTGTACAAGGGCATGGTGGCTCAATCATGGTCTGGGGTGTTTTTTCGTGGCATAGTTTGGGATCTTTGGTGCGTGTACCAACCTCCCTCAATGCAATTCGGTACGTAGAGTTGCTGGGTAATCACCTCCATCCCTTTTATACTGTTCTGTTATCCGCACGGTAATGGAGTTTTCCAGCAAGACAACTGTACCTCTCACAAGTCCCGGTTGGCTACTGGCTGGTTGGATGATCATTCCTCTGACTTCTCTGTCATGAATTGGCCATCTATAAGCCCAGACTTAAATCCTATTGAGCATCTTTGGGATGTTTTGGAACAAGGCGTGAAAGGCCCTCACACAGCACCAAAGAACCTTACTGAATTATGGACAGCTTTAGCCAATGTTTTGCAAGCCATTCCCGTGGAACGTTTCCAGAAACTTGTCGAATCTATGCCTCGTCGTGTGCCAGCCGTTATCAAGGCCAGAGGAGGCCCAACTCGTTACTACGTAGGTATCCCTAATTCAGTGGCACTTCAGTGTATTTGATCTGTCTATTTAGCTTTTGTTGCCCTCATCAATCTTAAACAATACTACAGAATATGTGGGTTTTTTTTCGAAGTTTAATAATAGTTTGTTTTACAATTGTGCCAAATGGATTCATTGAAAGCCCTGGAAAAAATTACCTATATATGTGGTCTGTCTATGGATATGGCAGTAGAAAATGGCTTCTAAGTTTTCAATTTATTGTACTTTTTCTTCTTTTCTTCCATATTAAACTTTTTGTGGTGTTAAAACTATTTTACCCCTGTTGGTATCTATATTACTAGATTTTAGATATAATTTATTTATCAGTCAAAAAACACTAAAATTCTAGTGATTTTTATTACTTATCAAAATATATTAAAAGAGTTCAAGAATTCCAAGGGCATTGATTTTTCAATTCAGAAGTTAGATATTATTGTTGCAAAGATCCTCCTTAGACATGGCTATACATTGAGGAATATGATCAAGAGTTGAAAAATCAACAATTGAGGTAATACCAGAAAGTTTTATGTCTTTATAGAACCGTAATGATCTGATGTGCCCGGTCCGAAGTCTTTTTCCATTAGCTCTAAAATAGCGCCAAGTCAATAGCTCTCCTGGTTTACAGTAGTGATGGGGGAGCATTGAGTCCAGAGATATTTACTCTTGAGGATGGTAAATTTGTGTTTAATGCCTAGAGTTGAAGCGGACGAACACGGGAGCGAGGCCCTGTGTTTTCCAAGATAGTTACATGGAATTTCTATATGTGAGGGAATCCATTGTAGCAACAGATGGGTGTGACTATTCAGGTCGACAAGTTGCAATGCAGTTTGTTTAGAACGATAGTCACTGTTGCTGTAACAGTTTTTCGTAACTTCAGTAACTGATCTTGAATCAGAGAAAATTGCCATGAGCTGGGAAATGAATCTAGGGATTAATTTGGGAGATTCACATAAGGTAATAATCTCCGCTCCATAAGAAGTGCCCGGAGTGTTGGTGATACTCTCTTCCCGACCGATATTGCTATTAATCCATAAAATTCCACTTCCAGAGAACCGTCGTCAAATTTACTACCCTCAGCATAAATTGTGATTCCAACTCTGTCAATAGATCTCTAGATAGAGGGTCTTGACAAGATCAGGATCCTCAGCTTTGTTGACTGCTGGTGTAAGTCCAGTCTCTATACAGAGAATGCTTCCTTCTTGATGAGGAGGAAAATGACATAGCTTTTTACAGAAACTCTATGAGCAACAAGCCTTTTCTTTGCATACATACACTGGACTTATTATTTTCAATCACCTGGTGCAATTCCAGTTATTTATGAAACCTCGTGTTTTATAAAGGCTTAGAGTATTGAGGGGTTTAGTGATAAATTTAGTGAAAATAAACATTCTACGGTTAGGTAAAAGTTCCAAATTTGTCTAGAATTCTGTGATGTTGTTTGGACAAGATCGAGCAATGCCACAAATGATTTTTGAAGCAGAATGTTGGGCTTTCTCCGGTATAGAAATAGAAAATTTGCTCGTAATAATCCAAACCGGAACTGCGCATTCAAGTAAAGGTCTGGCTATTGCCAAATAGGTATTTTTCTAGGTGGCACTCCAGTCTCTGTCCAGTTTGCTCTCCAGTCTCTGTCAGATATTCTGTTATAAAATTTTAATACACTTAAAAATAGGTGTCGAAATCAGGTACAACTGAGCCAGCATGAAATATTTGTTAACATTATTTGTGTAAATAGTGTAAATAAACTTATATGATAAACTGACTATAAAACCTGTTTAATCAGTAAAATGGTTTTAAAATATATTCTAAACATATGTGGAGTCAAATATTTGAACTATTTAAAATACAGGACTAATTTCTAAAATAAAATTTTTGTAGCAGTAACAAAGGACAGTCATCTTAAATTAACAAGATTTTCTTTGATTAGATAAAAGAAAATTTTTATCTCGTACCATCATCTTATTTAAAGTTCAACTTTACAGAAAAGCATTCGAAATTTTGCTATCACGAATAGAACGTAAGAATGCTAAGGTACTAAAATGAGAAAAAAAGCAATGTCTTAAGTTTTGATTTTCTAATTATTTGATTTTTTTCAGATATCATTTCCTGATATTCCGGCTAATAATAGAATAATATCACTTTAGATTTCGAATTTTCCTATTATGAGAGATGCATAGATAATAATGGAATCAGATGAATAAAATAAAGTAGTACTCAAAAATAAATGATAGGAATTTGATAAAAAATAATTGTATTCTCAAGTTCAACTCAAAATATTTAACAATTATTAAAATAGTTTCTTGCAGATCTTAAAATATATGGTAGTAAGGATAAGTTTTATCTCATATGAGCTGATTATCAGAAATTATTTGTCCATTTCTAACGAATAAATTAAGACATATTCCTTTGTTTCATTTTAAGATGAAGGAAATTGTTTTTAGAGGAAAAAAAATGGTAATGATTTAGAATTC
The DNA here is from genome assembly GCA_907164885.2 of Dolomedes plantarius. NCBI lineage: Eukaryota > Metazoa > Arthropoda > Arachnida > Araneae > Dolomedidae > Dolomedes > Dolomedes plantarius. The sequence continues at coordinate 130,342,720 of OU015497.1, read as the reverse complement.
TTAAGGAAGAAATACTAGAAATATCTGTCATGGAAGTATTTTTTTTCCAACGAATCAGGTACTTTGTCCTAAGGAAATTAACTTATTATATTTAGAGAAATAAACATTTGATATCATTTTATTTTGCCTACAACCTACAATTTTGTTGTAGAACTACTTATTACTATAAAGTAAAAATTAAGACATTATATATATATATATATATATATATATATATATATATATATATATATATATATATATAACGATAAACTGATACTATCACGTACGAATAACTTTAACTGTGTAGAGGAGATGAAACACCACAGTGTAGACGTAGCCAGTATGGTAATACTTCTAATAGACTGGTACAGGTGATATATTCACACTTTTGTAGACGTGGCGGTGGACACATTCGAGGAAAGAGCAGGAACGCGCACACACTTGAGATCCAGAGACAGACACCTTTTTCAGGAGCCAAAACACATCGGGGAGGAAATAACCACAGAGAGGAGAGGCACTGATGAAGACGCACAACACTGATGCGATACATATTATTTTTATTATTCCACATAACGAAGACATTCCAGATTCAGCAGGATACACACAAACAATACTGACGACACCCGGGCCGACTGTCGATTCTTTAGAATACAGATTTTACATTATGGTATAGGATTGGAAGCGGTACGCGGACATCAAGCAAGGAAGTAATGAAGCACAGCCTTCTGTATCACATTTTATACTGAGTAACTTCTGATTTTGCCGCTAGGCTTAGAATTCTTTTAATTGGTTCACCCCTATCATGTGGTATTTCTTCGAAGGGGGATCGAGATCACGGAGGTCTAAAAATAACCGATTTCGTTTTTGAAATAGGGCTGGGCTTTATTGAAAAAAATGTAGGATACGCGTTAGATGTAGGAGAACTAATATTAGTGGGGCGTTATTATTACACACACACACACACACACACACACACACACACACATATATATATATATATATATAATTGTATATATATATATATATATATATATATATATATATATATATATATATATATATATATATATATATATATATATATATATAAGACAAAGTTGAAAGTGAAAAAACAGTATAAGCCAGGTTTGTGACGTCAGTCTTCTTGCGGCTTTCTACTCTTAACTTCCGCTTTGTCTACCGCCAGGCTTGGTGTTCTTTGATTGAGGAGCTTTTTATTCAATTCTTCTGTTTCTTATGGATTGTACGGTGTCTAAGTATATTTATTGATTAGATCATACTTATCAGAAACAATTCATTGGTTTTTAGACAGTATCGGCTGTCTGATGAAGAGATGCTGTCTAAAACCTATTTAATACTTATCTTTTCATGTTTTTAGTTCCTGGCTGCAAGTAGTTTTAGAGCTTATACTGGTTTTTTTTTTCAACTTTGTCTTATTTATTTTCTTTCAATAAAAGTGCAGCATTCAGCGCCTGACTTGAAAGTAATATGTTTTAATGTCCTATACTGATAATGTTATTTGTTAATTAAATTTATATTTTTGCTTTTCAGCCTTTTCTCTATAGTTTGATCACAAACACATCTTTGTTAATTTAATTATATATATATATATATATATATATATGTGTGTGTGTGTGTGTGTGTGTTCGTTCTCAGATAGTTAGTAAATATCATAAATAAATATAATTTCTTAACATGCACTAGAAACAATCGAAGTGATGTTAACCAATAATGGATTATGAACATACATAAATGAGAAAATGTGTTATAAAATCAGATTACTTCCATTTAACCAAAACAAAACTTTCGGATCTGCCAATTTAGAACTTCCGGAAAATGTATTTACTGAGTTGTCGGTGAGTTTCAGATATAAAATTTGGTTGTTATTGTTTTATCAATGTTCAGGTTGATAAATAATTTCGATCAAATTGAGTTTCAAATATGGGATATTATACGGTACACCCATATCTAGTTTCATTTGTTCTTCATTCATTCATTCGAGTATGAATTCATATGAAAATTGGAAAAGAGTTATTAATATCCAATTTCAGGGAATCCTCCAGGGATTCATTTATTTCATTTATTGCCTCAGCTAAGTAAATATTTAGGCTGATGGTAAATAATATACAATTCCTATTTCACCATATATAATGTTCATTGTTTGAAAAGGTGAAGCAAAATCATTACTAATACAGATACAGATATTTATGCAGATAAAAATACATGAAACCGTACAATTTTAAATATCCGGTTGTCAGGGGGGAAATTTTAATCTGATACGGATTATCAAATATATACAAAAATAATAGTCGCATCCGTAAAACTTTTTTCCCTTAGTAGCTTTTAAAATATTTTCCCCTTAATTAAAATAGGGGATTACTTTCAAAGTGCCCGAGGTAGCCTAATGCTATCCCGTCGGCTTTCGGTGCTGAGGTCGAATCTCGACAAGCGGAATTAAATACCTCTGTGTCTAGAGCGGATATGGGTATGTTAAATCCGTAGACCGGAATGTCCCTCTGAGGACAGGTAGAGCACGACCCCCCCCCCCAAATGTTGCCCCTGGGGGGATGATCGGTCAAAATTGAAATGTCCACTGGCTAAATCGGACTTCAACTATTGTGGGGCCACTATAGACAGGAGCCGGATTGCCCCTCAGCCCGCAAGTCTGTATGTACCTGGTCTGCCGGCCATGGGGCATCAGAAACAACAATAAGAATACTTTCAAAGTAAACACCGAGTTTTATAGGTCATGAACCAAAGATGTGAAAACTTCCGATGAGAAATATTCATATCAACAAATTATAAAACAGTGTAAAAATCGCGGTTATGGCATTTCAAAAAAAGGTATTTATAATATGTTAAATTTGAAAGGAAAGAAATGTCTAACTGAAAGTAAAAATTAAAACATGAACTTGAAAACTCATCCTAAGACTGTTCAAATGCAGGTAAATATCAAGAAAGTGAAGTCTCTGATCCTAAATGAATATCCGCCGACTCGATATTTTAACTTTCATGGCAAAGATCCATTGCATCGAAACTAAGAATGTCTTCTGGCACTATAAGTAAAATCATTCATAAAGATTTGAAGTTAAAAAAAGATGTTTAAACCTAAAGTTCATCTTCTTAGTCAAAGCATAGTGCTGAAAGAAAAAAAAATATGAAATTTTATGAAAAACACCTAGCTGCTGATAAATAGAAATTTGTGGTAACACTCGATGAGGCATGGGTGTATTTTAGTGACTGAAATAAAAAAAAGATAAACTTTCTATTGCTCAACTGACTGGAATGACCGTACGAAATGGCTTCGTCAGTGTACAGAAAAGTTCACGAAGGGATACATGGTAGTTGCAGGATTTTGTTACAACGCAAATTAAAAATCAAAAAAGTCTCAAGTAAAGCCAAATTAATTCACTCTACTATCAGCAGAGTATTTTAGAACCAATTTATGAAGAAGGAATTCTAGCTTTATATGGAAAGGAGACTGATAAATTTCAGCTTCATATGGATAAAGCCTCTTGTCACACGTCTAAATCAACTTCCACTTATTTAGCAAAGAAAGAATCAGAAACAGGAATAAAGTGTATCCCATTTAATGAATACCTGTAAAATCAACAGACGGTTCTCCAATGGACTTTTGCGCTTTCGGTTTAGTAAAACCAGCATTAGGAAAACGGCGTCCAAGAACACTTATAGGACTTTGAAAAACGGTCCAAGAGGAATGGGGTAAAATTGACATGACAGTACTAAGAAAAATTTTACTTTCATAGAAAATTCGAGCTAGAGTAATTGTCAAAAACTATGGCTATCAGATAGAAGCTAACCGCCGAAGAAATACGGCATTTATACATAAAACTTAACAATCAAAATCGTATACGTGAATTGCAAACGACCTCCAGTATTACTTATTCAGCATTTTCATTTTTTTTTACAGAAACAACAGAAAATAAAAAATATCACAGTATCAAGCTTTTCCCATATAAGTTTTATAAAAATAATAAATATTAAATTCTTGAAATGTTTGTATGAAAAATCTATTTCATATCAAACTTTATTCGAAAACCTATCTCTATGAATTCATAACAAAGGGGAAAGAGAACACCACCAAATTTCATTTTAAATAAACTCGAGTTTCAATGCTTAGAACAGTAATTTCTCTGTCCTAAAATTTTGTGCAGACTTGAAAAAAAAATTCTTTTGAAACACAAGCACATGAATTACATTTGTTTTAATAGTATTCCGTAGTCCCTTATTCTGGTAACAATAAAATAGGTAAACTTAAAAAAAAAAAATAAAATTCAGTCATTTTGATAGACTCTATAAGTAACAAAACATTTTCTTTTCAATTTCATTAAAAGAACTACAGTCGTGAATAGTTAAGAAGGTCTGCAAAAGAAATGAACCGAATTTCAATTTAACTAAACTAGACTTCTGTGTTCAACATTTTAATTTTTATGTTTTAAACTTTTGAAGTTTGAAAGTTTGAAAAGTTTTGTCGATTCACATAGAAAGGAAAAAAATTGAAACTACTGATAAATTTATTTCCATAATCCCTTCTTAGGAAAAACATATGTTATTAAAAAATGTCATATTTTTGTGTCTAATTGTGGATACAAAAGACAGTTGACACTAAAATAAATAAATATAAAAACAAAGCATGTAAGAGATGGTAAAATTGGAAAAGCAAAACTCCTTTATGAAAGTTGTTTGCCAATGAAGAGCATTTGCGAAATGAAGACATCCGCACATAATCCGAGAGATAAATATAAAACCAAAGCATGTAAGAGATGGTAAAATTGGAAAAGCAAAACTCCTTTATTAAAGTTGTTTGCCAATGAAGAGCACTTGTTAAATGAAGACATCCGCACAAAATCCGAGAGAATAGTTGGTTGCTTTTAATGGGGGCACCGTATAGGTGAACGAACACCACCCCCTGGTTCCGCCTCAATTTTGACCGAGCACTGCTAATGGCAACATCTGGGGTGTTCGTACTTTCTCCAACCTGTCTGACCTCATAAAAAGACTTTCCGGTCTTTTGATTTAACTTGCCCCGTATCCGCCCTAGACACGAAGGCATTTAATGACGTTTGTCAGGAATCGAACCGAACACCGAAGTTCCAAGCCCGACGCACTAACACTAGGCTACCGTGGGTCACCTTTATTAAAGTTTGATTTAATGAGTTGTTCAAAACTCTGTAACTCTATATTTCTGGGGTTTTTACAAAAACACTAAACGCTTCTTTGGCTCAATTTTTCGGTACAACGCATCCCTCATTCAAGCAGATTAAGACGATAGGGATGAATGCAACGGATATAGAAGCAGACATTACCACCTAATTTATAAGAAAATATTCAGATGTCTGAGGATACGCATTAAATTTTTTCGGGCAATTATTTTCCAAAACCATCTCACGTACCATTTTTAAGTTGAACTCACCATACTTAACAGACATAATTTACACGTTTTGTGATAGCGCATAATAAAGTACTAAAATTTTCTCATCTCCGAAAAGTAAACTTTTGTTTTCATTCAAGAGGGTTTATGTAGCTTTTAAATAATGCTTCCTTCTGCCGTTGCACCCGCTTTTATTGCGGGGCGAAATTTATTACTCAAGCCTACTCTTTCATTATGTCGGGACACGTTTCGTAATCAAGTGAAACCATCTTTACACGTGAAATACTCATAAAGTGAGACAAAAACATAATGTAGCGCTAGGTTTAAAATACGATTATCGATAAGGTTCATTAACAACGCGGTCGCAGGCACCTCACGCCGTCCGACTCATATTTTATTGGACAACTGTAAACAGTTAAACACAACTTCTGATTTAAGTGCTGGCGTACTGTAGCTGCGAACCGCTGGCCTCTATTGTCTCGCGTGATTCTGCTTCTCTTTGTTATAAATTAACTTTGCAAATTAACATTCACCAGGAACTGGGAATTCGGAGATTTTGAATGGCGTTTTCATTTGTTGGCACAGGGGGGTGGAAGATGGTTGAAAAGTCGAGCTATTGTTTACATTGACCCCGTTTTTTGGAGGAAAGCGAATTGCGTGCCTTCTCTTGGAACGTTACTGAGCGTTGGAGTGATATTTCTCAGGAAAGAATCATTGCGCCTTGAGAAAACAATGGTGGCATTTTGCTTGGTTGATTTCGGCTCACACTGCGAGATACGAAAGTAATTTTAATTTTCTTGCAAGGGGCCAGGAGATAAACTAAAAAGAAACATTTGGCGGAAGGCTGCTAATTAAGTTGATATGGGATTATTTTTTCACTCCATTCCCCTCCTCAGAGAGCCCACAGATTGTACAATTAAGTCATTATTTATATATTTTTCCACTCTAATAATTCAAAGGAATCTGGAATAAAGTTACGCGAAACAACTGTACTAGGTGCAGCATATTTATCTCTCAACTGGAGCATTAGAACTCCTACGGTGGCAGAAAAAAAATTCAAATTAAATTCGCACTATGGAATATTTCTTAGTTAGAGGTAATTACTATATGTTTATAGTAATACAGAGCTTGGATGGAGTGACAGAGTATACTTTTCAAAACTGTTCTCTCCTAGAAAAACTATCTTTGACATCAGAACTTGGCTCGCATTTGCCACGCAAAGGGGGGGGGGGTGTTCCTAAAATTTTATTATAATTTAAAATAAAAATTTACTAGCCATTACTAAAATTTGACTCCCACACTGTAAAAATGAACAGGTTGAAAAATGCTATTTTAGGAAAACGTGTTTACTTGCTTTACGTATCCTACTTTAGTATCTTATACGTACTTTCTTACTCTTCTAGTAATACTTCCATTGTTATAATATGCCCAAATCAGTATTCCATTTTTAACCCTTCAGAGGGCGCGCCCGTGTACAAAATGCAACATTTTTGTAATTTTGAATGGTTCGTTTTAACATGTAAGGTTTGAATGTTGTAAGCAGTTTCTATTTATAGCTACACCCTTTCTAATGCAGGTCTGATATTCTGACACATGTTTTCCTTTCCATTCATTGGAAATCGTTATTTAACCGTGGTAAACCAACGATTATACTGGATTACAATGCGACAAAAGCAGGAGTTGGTGTACTCGATCAAATGTGCAGCTATTACACGATATCTCGCAAATCACGAAAATTGACAATCTCATTGTGTTTTAGATTTTTGCTCATAATAGGAATTCATTCGCAAGTTGTCCTTAGATCCAATAAACCGGACAATTTTGAAATAAGGCGATTGTATCTGCATTCTTTGGCCATTGATTGTAAATATATCTAAATATTATAAATATTTCATATCTTTCATGAAACGCAGAATTATTATTTTCAATTTGAAAAAAAAAGTTTATTACGAAAGGAATAATCAAGGTTGAAAAAGACGTTGCACTTTGTGCGATGCGCGCCCTCTGAAAGGTTAAAGTGCATTCTTAGAGCCAGATAGTCAATTTGACTCTCTGGCTCGATTCAAACTTTTTGATTCAAACGTGAGATCTGGGCATGAAGAATTAAATTATTAAATTATCTGTCTAGTTTATCTTTCTTAAAGACAAAATAAAACAATTCTGTATTCATTTCGTTTCTAAAGTTTTCATTTCATTTGGATGCTTAGTTGATTGGTTGAGATCGCTACAGTTCTCTTCTGTTACTCGTAGGCTGAAAGGGTCGCATTTTTCTTTTTTAAGGGGATGGTGGACCTTTCAAAACGATTTTTGAAATTTTTACCACAGAGATATGAAATTTTGTATATATATTCATTAAAGTATAACAATATTAAACACCTTATAAAATTTTATAAATATTTAAAAAAAAATATTTCATAATTAAAAAATTTACATTTAATTACCCTTCTTTAAAACGCTCCTTGCGACTCAATTTTAAACTTTTCCCCTTAATTTTTCATTTATATTGCTTATAAATACTTTCTGAACAAAGTTATGTATTTTTTTGTACTTTCGTTGAATAGTTAATTTTTAGAAAATATTTTTATGCTTGTACTCTGAATTTTCGCGAAATTTTTGTACTTTTCTACACTAAAGTTAAACTTTTATAACCTAAATGACCTCGAATCCTAAAATGGATACATAACTTTATTTTGATGTATTACAGGAATCTTTATTATAAATTTCATAAAATTTCGTCAAAAATTGTGACGCGAGGAGTATTTTAAAGACTTGCAAATCTGAAAATTTCTCATTTTGAGAAAAAAGTCATTTAAAAGATAATTTTTTATATACCTTTAATACTTACTACTCTAAAGCCACCAATTTTTCATTTTTCTTTTCACTACACATTTTAAATGTATTTCATTCCAATATTTACATGTTTTTAAAATATTAATACACTACCCCAAAAAAATTCCAATTTTTGCTCGATTTTTAGTAATTTGAAAGTCCACCATTCCCTTAAGGGTCAAGAATCCTGCAAGTACGTTAAACTAAAAAAAGTAATAAAAATTAATATATAACACGATAAAAGACATAAAACATAAAAACAAATTGTAAAATACGACCTTTCTTTTAATACATTTAAATATACATTTTGCATGCTACTTGAATTCATAATTAAGCAAAAATTTCGACCTCTAATTCAAAACTTACATTTTTTTCGGAATTTTCCATTCTGAATCTATGTATTTCTTTGGAAGAATTTTATACTAAGTAAATACATTTTTGTACCAAGAAAAATGAAGTGAAAAACGATAAAATGTACTTTTTGGTAGGTACATGATGCAGAATCTAAAATCAGTTTCAAATATAATCGGTAACCTTATAAGTCAACATAAAGTAGTCTATCTCAAATTTCTCAGACTGAGTATTTTAATATCACGCTATGCAAAACAAAGGGTAAAATGAGCACATTTATTTTTCACGTAAGAATTTACAGAAAGCAAACATACTTGATTTGTTTTATTACAAAATCTACCTTAAATTTTATTTTAAGAAAGCGCAAATACATTCAATATCATACTACAATTCATAAAATTCTGAACGTAAGGGAAGAGAAAATAATCTCATTTCAAAGGTATGATTTGTCCTTGACCACAGAGAAAAAAAATTAGGGATTGGTGTAGAATGTTAAGTAGATAATGTATGTGTCTATATATCAGGAAAAGTGTGTGTCTCACATTACTAGGACAGTTTAGTTGATGTATTCCACATCTCGCATTTCGTCGACTTAATAGGCGCCGGTAATTCTATTCTTTATTTGCACATTACCCCAAAGAATGCTCAAAATTATTTATAAATAAAAAAATAAAAAATAATAATAAATAAATAAATAAATAAATATATCGAATCCCGGTGTTGCGCCACTAAAAGCCTCCGTTTGTGTCGTCCCTTCATAGGAGGTAATACTAGTCCGCATATATGGTGCCCCCATAATAAAATGGCTAGCAAAACGGCGTTGTACTATGGCGGTAATGATATTGTCCAAGAATCCGTATGCCGCGTTGAAAAAAATACACACACACACACACACACACACACACACACACACACACACACATATATATATATATATATATATATATATATATATATATATATATATAATAAAGTATGTTGAAAGGTAGATATCCTTTTTTAGTTTAAGAAAGATTAATCTTTAATACAGGAATCAAGCACAATGGTGCCGAAATATTTGAGAAGCACTGATTTGATTCCCGGAATAACTTCAATCAATATCCTTTATCAGCGACGTCAGACAACTCCTTTCTTCTCTGTAGCGATTATAAAAATGATTGTTTAACTTTTCTATAACACGTGTGACGCATATGCGTCGAATCCAGATGATCAAACAAAGTTTGTTTTGAATGCTTGTCAGACTAAGATCGTCGTGTTTTCTTGCTCTTGACGTTTCCAGCAAACTTTTTCTAAGAAAGCTGGATCGAGCCAGTCACCGTGACAGATGCGATTAAAAACAGTTTTCCTAGCTCTACGGACATCCTGTCTGGGTCACGCTATCGTCCTCCCTAGATATCCCAATGCCAGATGCTCGAGCACGAATCGCTTCCTCCGAGGGTGGTGGAGGGCATGTCTTGTAAAAGCTTTACTTTTCCGCTATGCGGTGGGCTCTTTTCACGCCGTGTCCGTCTTCATTATCCACATTTCTTTGGATCTGACGTCCACGTCACATAGTGAAAGGCACCGTTTATTGTATCTTTGTATCCTTTTTCATGCCGACTGCTACTAATTGTTTAAACAAAACTCTAAACTATTACTGTAAAATTTTTAAGCGCTTGATTTTGTTTCAGAGGTGCGGAAAATTCTTTCTTTTTCTTAATGTGTTAGGTGCAAACAATTCTTCTGGGCTGAAGAACTTCATCGCTTCTTCAAACTGAGTTATGATAAAGTAAAGAAAACTGAATTATTGTAAAGGACAGCATTCTCTCTGAAAGATGACTGTGACATCATCTAGACGTCTACTATTTTGCTGACAATAGATGTTTAGACATCATCTGTTGTCATCAAAATATTGAATTAGAATGGGGATTAAAATTAGGTCTAATATTTAAATATTTTTCCCTATTATGTGATTTATTATTTTTCTTTAATTAGCATACATGTGTAAATATGAAAAAGATAGGAAAATTCTTTAAATATTTCAAATGGGAAAGGTAAAATACTTTCCCCGTATTTCGCTCACAAATTTTATTGTATCAGACAATGTTCCTATTTTTCTGTTGTTGTTATTAGATCTAGAAGTGAGAGAATTAAACAAAATTGTAAAATTGATGCATTTTCAAAATTTTCTTACCTTGAAGGTTAGCAGGAAATCAGATTAGAAGGAAGGGAAAATTCTTGAGAGTATCTTCATGAATTTTTTAAATTTTTATTATTGGACTAATCGAATTTTGTTGATATGTTCAACACACAAACGTAACCCTTTTGAATTAAAACAATATCAGTGTTCACGAAGAATAAAATACACAAATGATCAAAATCAGAGACTGCCTCCCAAAGTATTACCACTTTAATTCTGGAATTATACTGTGTCAGAGTTTTTCCGTGCACTAAGGATGACTGAAGGGGTGTACCGATATAAACATGTTATGTATACACCGCAATATGCGCGTAACATCTCATAGCAGATTTTACAGAGAATATGATTTTAAATTTCTCCTGAGTTCTTATAAAGTCAGCTGTTCTTTTCTTATGCTACTTATATGTGTAAGAGAATTTTCCCACAACAAGGGTGTAAATTTTGTTTTCTGAACAGAGATTTTTTTACTTAATGATTTCAGTGTTATTAAAACATGTCGTATCTATTTAATCCTCATAGGTTATCGGCATATTGCTTTTGTCAATCTGATGAATGACATAAATGTTCTTTTCGATTAAAAGGATTAGCATTAGTTTGTTTGTTTTTTAGTTCACCTGAACCATTATAGTGCATATTTTTATTATTTTTTCAGTTTGTTTCAGATGTATAAAATCTAGAACATTATACACTGGTGTAAGAAATTAAGAGAATTTGCAGACTTGGTCGATTATCTCTAGAACTACTGTACCAATTTTAATGAAATTTGATATGTACATACATTGATACAATAAAAAACAAATTACCATTCAATAATTGTAATACACACGCATGATCGTGCGTAACACTCATTGGAGTAGGAAGGTATGAAACAGCGGTTGCAGAATAAACAAAAAAAATGTTTTAATAAATGGGTTAATAGGGGGTATGGTCCCCTCTTACAGATATACAGGTCTCGCAGCGTGATTTCATACTTGAAATAAGGCAGTTCATCATTTCCTGTGGCAATTGGTCCCACTCGTTCAGCAATGCTGTTTTCATTCCCTGGATGGTTCTCGGAGGGGGGTTGCGAGTTGAAATTGCCCTTCCCAGAGCGTCCCAGACATGCTCTATAGGGTTAAGGTCTGGAGATCTGGCTGGCCAATCCATCCGGCGAAAATCCTCACTCTCTAGAAATTCGTCGACCAGAAGAGCTCTATGTGGCTTCGCGTTATCGTCCATTAAAATGAACTCAGAGCCAACTGCACCCCTGAAAAGGCGAATATAAGGCTCCAAGACCTCATCCCTATACCTCACACCAGTCACAGTGCCTCTTTCAAAGACATGGAGAGGTGTGCGGCCATTCAACATGATGCCTGCCCAGACCATTAAACCTCCTCCGCCATAATGGTCGATTTTGCGGACATTGGAGGGTAGGTAGCGGGTCCCTGGTTCTCTCCATATGAACGTACGGCGAGAATCGGTGTTTAGGATGAACCGGGACTCATCAGTGAAGAGAACGGTCACCCATTGATCCATACTCCAATCTCTATGCTCTCTGCACCATGATAAAGGGATTCTCCTGTTCGTAGAAGTGAGCGGGACGCAAACAGCAGGTCTTCTTGCAAACAACCCTCTCTCATGAAGTCTTTTGGAAACAGTCACCCTTGATACACGGGTTCCTGTGGCTGCATACAAGTCACTAGAGAGGTGGGAAGCTGTAGCACTCCTGTTACGCCTCGCTATTATCGACAAATGACGATCTTCACTGGCCGTCGTGGCTCTTGAACGACCTTGCCCAGGCTTTCTCTCGATGGATCCGGTATCCTGGAACTGTTTCCAAAAGTTACACAAGACGCTGGGCGTTAAATTAAACTCTCTACAAATTTGGACTTGAGATTGGCCTGCTTCTAGCCTCCCCACAATTCGCCACCTAATTCCATCATCTAAAATTTGATGGTTATTCATTTTTGATGTTACAATTTGAAATTAACCGATTGCTGTAAAATAACACCATCTATTAACCCACTTTTTTTGTCTATTCTGCAACTGCTGTTTCATACCTTCCGACTCGAATGAGTGTTACGCACGATCATGCGTGTGTATTACAATTATTGAATGATTATTTGTGTTGCATTGTATCAATGTATGCATATATCAAATTTAATTAAAATCGGTACAGTAGTTCTAGAGATAATCGACCAAGTCTGCAAATTCTTTTAATTTCTTACACCAGTGTATTATAACTACAGGTGTATTTTAAGATCTTTTTGCTTTCTATGCCTCAGTATCGGTAAACAGAACGGCTTTTGATAGTGAAAATTAGGCTATCCACCTAGCCCTCTCCCAACTTCAGTGCCACCTTGACAAGCTCTCAAATATATCTATACTCTCTGACTCGAAAGGCGCCTTGCAGACAATTGACTATTAAGAATCCCCCTCCCAGTCTGCTGCCATCTGGAATTATGAATTCCTTTTCAGAAACCTTTCCAGCTGCGACAAAGTGGTCGTCCTGCAGTGGATCCCTAGACACTGCGATATCGAAGGAAATGAAAGAGCCGATTTTTTGGCCAAGAAGCATCGATCCCTCAGGTTTCCTCAGGTGGTGGAATTCCGTTTCCCAACGTCAAACTGACTGTCAAAAACATCTTTAAAGACAATCTTTCACATGAATTTTCGGAGAGGAATTCTCAGAAGTCGTGGTGAGCATAATTTCATGCATTATAGACCAGCCTAGAGGGAGAGTTGTAGCGGAATTCCGCCTGACTACTGGCCACGACTGTCTTGCCAAGAATTTACACCGTATAGAGGTTACCGATGAACCCTACTGCAAACTATGTGATCTTCACGTGATGATGGGCAGGTATCACCTTCTCCGCTGTCCAGCTCTCTCCGTGAAAATCACGTGGGAGGCTATTGGCAAGCAAGGGACCTTATGGGTCTATAGACTTTCTTTCTGTGGCTGCTTTTTGTGTTTTATTTTGTTAATTGTTTATTTATTTTGGCCTAAGATGTCTTTTGTACCTTCAATGGAAATTAAAAAAAATTATAATTACAAGGTAATGCATACCTTAAATGCGAGCTTGCGTACCCTCAAAAAGCCCAGCAGTTCCTAAACTTGCCCTGTTTCTCCACGTTATGTTAATTACACATCTAAGCATCAAGTGTTTACGTCCAATAATAGCTACTTAATGAAAGATATATTCTTTAACACTAATGGAAATTTGTGAAACTGATGATACATGTCAGTATTTAGTCTGTGCAACTAACTAGATACCGTTATGGACTTTTTACTTTTGGAATAGGATGGTAAAAGTATCATTCCATCCTGTATCCGCCATCTGCCTACGTTGCTGGTCAGAAAAGTTTGCTTGATAGAACAAACCCTCGGCCTTGGGTATAGAAGATCCACGTTTGAGCCAGGTCCTTAAAAATGATCATTACAAATGCCGCATTTTATGCTTGAAATAACAATAAAATTATCTGAATTAAAACAATCAATTTTGTCGTAAATTAAAACTATCAATTTTGTCGTAATATTGATTTTTCTAAAAACATTTAAGGACATGTGAAATCTCTCTTAAATAAATTATAAACATAGATATTTACATTTTATTGCATAATCTCGGCAAAAGTTTTTCCTGCTAACTTTAGAAAATTGCTCCAATTTACGTAACTTCTTATTATAATAAAGGATTCTCAAAATTGTCCCATAATAATTTATTGACTGAGCAGTCTTCGAGAGAAGACAAGAACCCCTCATTAGAGTTTTTCTTAATCAATCACCGTCATTCTAATTTTTCTTTAATAAACTCTGTCTAAATAATAGGTTTGTAAAGAGATTATTACTAATAATAGTAAATTTTAGATGAGAAAGAAATTCTTCTCTTGGCTCTCCTTAAAAGTTTTGTATCTCTCAAATGTTCGTCATTAATCATTTTGGGGAGTTTTGTCGCATGCGTAATTTCATCCTATGCATCTTACGTATTTAAGAATTAGTTGAAAGACCCTTTTTTATCAACATAGGCTTTTCTGCTGTATTTTAGCTCACATGTTACATAAATTCCGAATTTTCTGTAACTTATTCAGGAATTTTTATAGTATAGGAGATATTGTGTATGTGATACCATATGCTGTGAAAAGTTTTAAAATAAGCATGAATAATTTTTAATTGATCCGTATAAGTGTATATTATATGTATTATATTTAAGTGACGAGCCACGGCAGATATTCTTTACAATCGTGTATTATATATATATATATATATATATATATATATATATATATATATATATATATATATATATATATATATATGCATGTAGGATTTCTATAGTTGACATTATGGTTGGCATATAGTTTTGATGACGAGGTTGTGTAAACGGATTATTTTTAACGAGCCTATTCCATATTATTTTAAACACGAGTCTATCGCATATTATTTTTAACACGTGCTTATTTATTTCTTAAAGCTAGTTCGTTGGAATAGAAAGTGGTTATATTTTATGGATGTTGTGCTATGTTGCAATAAAATAACTGTGGAATGCTTTCGATTTGTTTTTGTCTTCCGTTTAGTCAAATCCCCTAGATGTCGAAGTCCTATAGGAAATATCATATATATATATATATATATATATATATATATATATATATATATAAATATACAATAGCAAACACTGAAGAAATTTCTTGACGGAATCAGGCTGTGAGAATAAATATACCCCTTACTTTACCCAAAAATGCCTCACACATGATCCGTAATATTATGATCTTTTAATCTGGTGTCACCGTGGTAGATGATTTACTTTACAGTCATGCTTCTTGAACCAAGATAGGGTGCATCCAGCAGTGATGATAGGAGCACTGTCATTTTGGATGATTCCTCCACCATTTGGAAATAAGGTCAGTACCAGGGGATGGAGTTGATTTCACATAGAATCTCTAGATACCTCAGGTCTCTTACTCTAAGCTCTAAGATTATTGGTCCCTACGAGTTCCATTATGTATCTCAGAAAATCAAATAGGTACTTCCTCGAAGCTTGATATTAAACACGAAGAAGGCGATATCGTAGGTTTCACTCTGTAACAATCCTGACGTACTTACAAATAGAACTCGGACATATTGTAAAAGTTGACTCAACAGACCATATCACTTGTTCCCAGCTTCCAGTGTCAACTTCCAGTGTTTCCCTTTTGCGGTGTTTTTACCTTGTGAATGAGCTGTTTAATGTATCGCTCGACTGTTTTAGTCATATCATAAATATTATCTTTGTGCAGAGAACACCTGACAGTGTTTACTGATACAGGTTCTTGAAAACTTGCATTAAATTCTGTATTTTCAATGCCGTAAATTTATATTTTCTTCTGTCTTCAGACTTAATGTCTGATTGATCAGAAATCTGACTAAATAGATGCTCCTGTCTTCAGATGTTTTTACCTGCCTTTATGTACTGAGATGAGATAAAGGATAAAGTAGATCTCAGTACATCATCTTGGAAACTGTGGTTACGCATGCTTCTTCACGTGCACCAACAGTTAATTCTCATTGAAGATGCGTTTGGTCTGGGATAGAGCTTTAATGATAAAAGGACTTGAGCAACAACCATAACGTTTTCGGACAGCGACATAAGAACAATAACTGAGAATAAAGACTTGTAAAGAAGGCTTTCAGAATCATTGAGCATGATTAATATACACCCCCACAACCATCCACCCACCCACATACATACATACATACATACATACATACATGCATACACACACACACACACACACACACACACACACACACACACACATATATATATATATATATATATATATATATATATATATATATATATATATATATATATATATATCCTCAGGAGGAATTGAAATGAGTGATTCCTATCCACAAATTATCAAATAGCATGATTAGATACTATTTCATTAAATAGCATCTGAAAAGTGCCCTATAAATGGAATGAGATTGATTCTTCAAACTGTGGTTAGTTGGTAACGTCCGAGTTCAAAGTGATCTATATATGTTTACAATTCAAAAGTTTCATTCACAGGGGAATAGAAATAATTCCTTTTGACCAACAACACACATAGTTATTTCATTCAGATAACTGTGTAGTAGCATTTTAAAAGTAAAGCCCTTTAAACAAAAATTTATAATGTTTATAGCGGATCATACAAAAGCGCTCCTTTTGCCTAGAAATTACTATTGATGCATATTTTACTCGAAAAATGTAGCATTAAAACTTTCTCCGATCGTCCGACGCTACCACTGTTTGCGCGACAAAAAAGGGGTGAAAATACATAATTACCATTTTTCCTAGATAGATCACTGTCTTTTTACCATTATTTTCCGGAAAATGCATCTAAATAATAGGTCTGTGGAAAAGATTAATACTAATAATAGTAAATTTTGGATGAGAGGAAATGAGCTTTTAGAGTTTACTGGAGACTGCAAAATCACTTAACATCAATCATTTGCTAATGTTTTGAAGCATGTATAATTTTGCGGTGAAAATTAACTTTTTCGCAAAGCTGCATTTGATAAAATATCTTAGAACTTGAAGATAATATCCAAGTAAATAATATGTTACTTAATTTGGCATAAAACTTGAGGCTCTTGGCGTTATTTTTCTGGCCACATTTTGTTCCTTGTATTTTAAGGGAGCTCGAGAATTTAGTAAGTTAGGGAAAAAGTTTATTTATTTTTTTAATGCATTTAATTTTTCAATCAATATTTTAACTGTTTTAATTATTGTGATGATGTGTTTTTGCATTTTCATCCAATTTGTATTTAACAACAGAATTAAATATAATTAACACGGTTAATAATGCACGGTTAATAACACGGTTAATAATCTCATGGAACTTTTCTTCAAATTTCCACTTGCTTGTTAATATATTGTACAAAGAATTCGATTTTTAAATTATTTGGAAGTCACTATGGGTTAGTCCATTCGGATCCTTTTAAAAGATTAAATCTTAATCTATGCTATCAGCGCAAAATATAAAAGGCCAACAAAGCAAAGTCGCAGCCAGTTTCTTGGATAATTCAATCACCACAGTATCTGTTTTCTCCTATTTTGTTTTAAATACGACAATGTATATTTGCGAAGAAAACTCTTCACAGCTCATCAGATCCAGTGTTCAGTAACTCCGTTTGAAATTTAGCCTTGACTTTCTGAGCTGGTAGCCAATAAGAGTTTTAAACAGTTCATGTTTTAAAACGGCATTTGTATGATTATTTTGGTTCATTTAACTAATATTGTACCTCCGTAGCTATATTGAAGTACTCCAGGAAGAAATCAGATACGTTGTAATTTGATGTTAACGCTGTAGTACCATTAGAGCAGTTTATACGAGACAGGATACTTCTCTAAAGGTACTGCTTTTATGTAAATTGGTCTATTGGTAAAAGTTTATTGGAATAGAAAAAACCTCCTACAATCTCGACGACATGCCATAGAACTAGCTGAAGCAGCTACTAGTAGGCTTATGCTGTACTTATTTTTTAGACTTTTCTGTTATAATCTTCTTAACTATTCTGAAAGTCACCGGGCAATCTTTAGCCAAAAGTCTCCTAATTCCAGGCAGTCCACAAAACATTCCGCCAGAGCTAGTAATGTCAATTTCAGCGATACCCGGAGAGATGGTTGATAAACTTCAGAACACTAACCTGGCGATATCTATTCAGTTGAACTGATTATTCCTGTATTATGCGTCTTCATACCAAGAGTCACTAAAATGTTACAACTTAATCCCTCTGTAACGAATGTAATACACTTTTTTCATTAACAGTGGTTAACGTCATTGTTAAGGCTGCAATAAAAGTTGAGTTGATATTCTATTTGAAGATCTGAGTAGAAAACATGGGTAGGTATAACGATCAGATCGAATTTGACAAAGGTTAAAACATTACGGTTAAATGATTAGCTTGGGACAAGTGTATAATCCTCTAAACCCCCTCATTTGTAGGTCTAACAAGGGTCAAAGGAAATGAAGGTAATGTCCAACAGAAACCTTGAAGAACGGATCTTAAAGATTTGAAAGTTAAAGATGCTGTCGGAATTATTTTCATGATTTTAATGATGTTTTACTAAACTTATACTGGTATCACACAGTATATTTTACACAATTTACACTAGTGTCGATTTCTCTTGATACAGCTCATAATATTATTTTATTTCAGTGTATAAGACAGTCCTCCTGGCCTAATGCATAGTCAACGATCCCTCAGTTTGCTTGTCTTGTCTCGGCTTGAGAAAAGCGAGAGAAAAATTTAGCCCCAAAGGTGATCAACTATCTCTCAGTTTTCTTTTCTGGCTCTTTTTGTTTTATCAACCTTGTATATAATTCAGTTTGCATCTACGATAAACTTTTGTTCCACAAAGAATACGACACAGAAGTGATCTTGAAGAGATGTTCGTCTTTCTAGAATTTTTTTGATCCAGCTCTTCTAGCTAAATTAGGAAACGTAATAGTCTCCATACATATTTCACATGCATCAAGTATTATTTTTCTTTTATAGCAAAAGGGGTGTGACTTATACGAATACATGCAAAGTAAAAGGCAGTAATTTATCAGATAGTATTTGAGATACGCCTGTGAATTTTACGGAGGTTTCACACGCAAACGATTATAAATTTCACGGTTGCTCTCAACGGGCTGCTCATAGCTTGATTTTGTATTTTTGCAGACTTTATGAGTATTTTATATATATATATATATATATATATATATATATATATATATATATATATATATACTAGCATTATTGCCCGGGTAGATATATAGATATAAAATTTTTCATGCATTCCATCAAAAAAATACTGGGCTACACCCCCGCTCTACATGTTCATCTGGCCAGACAGAATGCAATGAAATGATATACAAACAATAAGAAAGAAAGAAACTTTGAGGCTGCGGAACTTCTTCTGATTATACGTCTGATTTTATTGAGAATTAATAACACAGTGTTGCGAGATTCGCACGTTTGGATTGAATAAGATTACTGTTTAATTATATTTGTTAGATACTGTTTAGTTAGATTTAATTATATTTGTTTGATCCACTGTTTAATTAGAAATAAGTTTTATAATTTACATTTGCCTTTATTTTTTATTTTTCCCTTAAAAATGCAGTTTTTTCCACATCACCCAAGAAACGCACTTTTGTCCACATCCCCAAAGAGGTAAAGTGCAAGATACGTTATTCCCTTTATTTAATCAAAGTAAGGCGGGATTCCGCATGAAGCCTAGGCTCAAAGTTTCTTTGTTTCTTATTTTTTGTATATCATTTGAGTAGAAACGCGCTAAGCGCATTCTGCCTGGCCCGATGAAAATGAAGAGGGGGGGTTGCAGCCCAGTATTTTTTTGATGGAAAGCATGAAAAATTTTATATCTATATATCTACCCGGGCAATCATTCTTTAAAAATAATTTCATTATTTTTCTCATGCCTTAATATAACTAATGGACTAATAGTTCGGAATGAAAGTTATGTGTCGTTATGTTTCTCTGTTTAAAGAGCTTTTCCTCCCACTGCTCAAAAAACCCTAAAACTCTAAAAGATTTATCTTATATGATTTCATGGAATAAGTAATTCAAATACATATCGTATGTTAACTCTGTTTCGCGAACTTAGGGGAAAAACCTGAAAACCTCTTAAACTTCTTCCCATTTTATGATCCTCAAACAATTAATATATTTAGATCGACAGAAGGCTTCCCAAAACTGGCCATGGGACAAACTTAATTTATCTTTTTTTTCTTTGTTTTTTTTTCAAATTTAGTTCTTTTAGTTTGAACGCCATTGTATAAAATTGTCTAAAGCAGCGGTTCTCAACCTTTTTAGACCCACGACTCCACTAAACGTAAGAAAAATAAAATAAACATTTCGCCCTCCCCCCCCCCCGTTACCCCCAGACCAACTCTCAAACCACCCCCAGATCACCCCTCAGAACAACCCTCTTTTCCCCCGCGAATCGAATATGACTGGTTGTGGTGAAGGGGCTGTATCCACATTTAAGAGGTGCGCTTAGGGGCACAAAAATCATTAAAAAATTAATTTAAAAAAAAACTAATTGAGCCCCGAATTTCGTTTTTGCTGCGTTAAGTTTCTCGGGTCATAAACATTAACTGTGCCGAATTTATTCCCGGTGGGTGAAACAGTCTATGATTCTATAGCGGACAAACAAACAGACGAGCTATTATATATATATATATATATATATATATATATATATATATATATATATATATATATATATATATATATATATATATATATATTTATATAAATATATATAAGTCAGTCCCCCTTGATACATATGTTCTTATGCACTTTCTAGGGAATGACGAGGTAAAAATTAAATTTCCGAAAATTGAGTCAGATTATAGTTATCTCAACAAGTCTGATCTATAATCAATAGCGTCTAAATTTTTATATTAAATGTGTCACAGGGAAATTTAATTACTAGCGTCTAAATTTGCATACTTAAGGGGTTACATGGCAAATTCAATTTCTTTTTCTTTTGACTGCAATTGTTTCTAACATTTTCTATTTTTCAACACACGTAATTTTTAACCCCCTTGATACATATGTTCTTATGCACTTTCTAGAGAGTGATGAGGGAACAGTCAAATTTCCGAAAACTGAGTCAGATTATAGTTATCTCAACAAGTCTGATTCATAATCAATAGAGTCCAAATTTTTATATTTAAAGTGTTACAGGACAAATTTAATTATTACCTTCTAAATTTTTCTATTTAATGCGTTACATGGCAAATTCAATTTATTTTATTTTGACTGCAAGTGTTTCTAACTTTTATTATTTATCAAAACACGTATATTTAATGGGTTACAGGATAAATTTAATTATTAGCGTCTAAATTTTTATATTTAATGTGCTACATGGCAAATTGAATTTCATTTTATTTTGACTGCAAGTGTTTCTAACCTTGACTATTTATCAAAACACGTAATTTTTTAACCCCTCTTGATACATATGTTCTTATACACTTACTAGACAATGACAAGGTAAAAATGAAATTTCCGAAAACGGAATCATATTATAGTTATCTCAACATTTATTTTACATTAACTGTTCATACAAAATTACTAAAAAAGTTACTTTCATTAAAATGTATCTTAAACTGATGAACCCACTCCAGCCCACGAATTATGAGACAAGCTTTAAGTGCATGCTTTAAAATGCCTCTCCTACACCTTCATCTACTTCTCAGAAATCTATTTTGAACATGCCAAGTTCAATATTTCTCTAACTCCCCACACAAAATGAGAAGGAAACAGCCCGAATCTATAACCTAATCCCGTTTTCCGCAAGTAAAGTGGAACTGCTCCTCTCTCTTCGCTCTGTGATGACACACCTACTACAGCCCACTTCATAAACCGTTTCACATGAGTAGCTAATGCTGGAACTAGTGCTGCTAATCTATTTCTTGGTTAAAGTGAAAGCCTGTTGGAGGAGGTTCAAATTACGCCTTTATTGGTAAAAGTTGTACGAACGATCATACTAAATCTGCTCTTGATAGTAGTTATAATATTTTAAAATATTATTGTTTGCAAATCACATTTGATAAAATCCTTCCTGTCTGTGAAATTTTCATTTTATTGATTTCCTATTCATATTAATGACATTCAGTTTTTGACTGATTCATTTCGAAGGTAACGAGTGAAAAGAATCGTTAGTTTTAACCATGTCGTCACCACTGATGTAGGACCGGTTTCATTGATAATGCAGGAATTGCCCGATTATTTGTGATAGTTAATAATAAATCGATTGGAACCCCCCCCCCCCAAAAAAAAGCGTTCTATTTAAAAAAAAATATCCCAGGAAAATTGCATAATACACTAACATGTATTTTTAAAATGCAGTTTAGTTAAAATGTAGTAACACTCTTTTATAGTGAGTCCCTATTTTACAAGAACCTGGTTTGGCGAGGAAATAAGAATGTAATCATTGAATAATGAATAATATAAAAGAACTATACTCTCTTGTTACGAATAAAATTGGGCATAACAAGTTAGATTTAATAATGTACAATTCTATCGGTATTGTGGGAGACAGCCGGGAGGAGCTATAGCTTTTGCGGACAATCGTGTTCAGCAGACTGCTTTGGTAAGATTCCAAAGTGGTCACCTGACGTGCCTTAAATTTGATCAAGGAAATAAGATTTTCACCACTTGTAGAAAATGTAACATCAATCATTCTACACCTGACCATCTTCTCTCTTGCTTGGGGCTTGAAAAGGAGGATTTGATGCAGAGTCCCCTCCTTGTCTGGATTTTTTTAAATGTTTTTGGTCCTATGGATCTGGTCTAACCTATCGGCTAGATCACACAGGATTACTAACAACAACAACAACACAATTTTATCAGTCAGGAGAAGATCTTTCCACCTTGTTCCTGTTCTGCTGCTCCTGCGAATCCTTCCCGCATTGTGGACTGTTTAGGTATCCACAGCATTCTTGCAGAAGATCAGGACACTGCTTCCTCCCATTATCTCACAATAGAGCCTCATGGACCTCATCTAGCCTATTCTAGTCGAGGGGGCTTAGTAACCACAACAATTTTATCAATCTACTTCTTTGAAAATTTCCGTCTGGCAGAATATTTGAAAATAGACAGTCCAAAGATAAAAAGAAAAAAAAAATAGCGCATTTACATAAAGTGATAGAAAGTTGGAATTTATTCCAATTGGCTACAAACATTCCTGCCAGCAGCTCGACTCGTATCCACAGGTTCTGGTATTGAAAGCTAGTGCCTTAGACGTTCGGCCAACGCCCGGCCTGTTAAAAATATGCTAGGAAGTTTCATGGTATGAGCTTCCTTGCAGGATTATCTTCTGTAAGACAAACACAATTAATCTAAATTTTACACGAAGCATTTTAATCTCTACAACAAAAATTAGAGAGACATCTAGTTTCGAACTAATAAATGCAGGTTGAGTTGCATTAGGCGTAATTAACTGTATGGGTAATTCACAAACGCTAGAATGCCTTAATTTTATTTCATAGATATGTCTCAGTTATCTTTATCAGCTGCGTGAGCCGGACGATGGCTGAATGGCTAGGGCACTTGCAATCGGCACCAGAGTCTGTGGGTTCGGGTTCCCCACTAGGTATGGATGTTTATAGTCGTTAGGAATCGGTTTTAAGCGGTAGGGCTCGGTCTAATTATCCCTCGTGTAGCAGAAATTGACCGTATCCCTCTTAACTAAACCAAACCATCAACTGCTGGGAAAAATATTTGCATGCCAATTTTAAATTATTTGCAAATCCTAACAATTTTATTTTACACCTTTATGTATTAATTCCAATTCATAGTTCCATCTTCTCAGTTTT
The DNA here is from genome assembly GCA_907164885.2 of Dolomedes plantarius. Lineage (NCBI taxonomy): Eukaryota > Metazoa > Arthropoda > Arachnida > Araneae > Dolomedidae > Dolomedes > Dolomedes plantarius. The sequence continues at coordinate 130,318,646 of OU015497.1, read as the reverse complement.
TGTTCACCCCTTTTCCACAAAATCCTATTTTATTTGTTTGCTTCATCATCGGATGTGTCCCTTTCCGTGAGCTGGTAGAAATTTCAATCCCTGTTCCTCTCACAAGCGTTTCCCATTTCATGCGTCCGCTCTTGCCAACGCCTCCCACGACGATCTTGTAGAAATTTCCGTTGCATCTCGTATTTATATCAAAGAGTTCGATGATTCACGATTTTGTTAATTCCCACCAAATTCTCCTCAACCTGTAGAATTATATTAATTCGTCCTAAACTATTTGAAGGGTCCAGGGGTAAAACCACTTTACTTCAAAAATCTCGTTTTGAGAAAAACGACTTTGAAAGTTGGAGTAACATGGTTTTTCTATGGAACGCCGAAATTTTATCACTATTTTTAACGGCTTTAAAGTGATTCTGCTCCAGATATGTATGCACGTGGTGTTAGTACTCCGTGAAAGCTACAAGATGGCACTGCTAACTCATTTTCGTAAAAATGGCTGTAAAGTCGTTTTACCCTTGGACCATTTGTCTCAGTTTTTAGCATGGATATTAAAAAGGTGTGCGTTCCTGCACTGTGTTTACAAATAACTGATTTATCAGAAATTCTCAGTACTGACCTCGATGCAGATAATATTCAAGAACTTAGCTAACTCACTCACACTCCACCATCTCATAAACGGAAGCGATATCCCGTAACACGCCCAAGACTGAAACTTTAGTAAACTTTGACTCTTTAAAGTCCACGTCCATCCGAAAAAGATATAGAAATGGCCATCGACCGAGGAGACGGGAGGGTCCGAAGACTGACTACGATCGCGTGAGTTCGCCTCGCATACGCTCACGCACGACGTCTCAGACTCCTTGACATAATGAGATTGCCAGACCGCTTCCGACCTCTCTCTCGCACGCAAGCCACCGCGGGCCTTTCCTCTCTCTCTCCTTTCCAAGGAGCGCTTTAGCTCGATCTGTTTCACTCTCTCTCTCTCTCGATGTGTTCTCACCACCCTTCCGAAACTGGGTCGTTATTATTTGCTGCGAAAGTAAATTCACGTCATATCGCAAAGACTCAATTCCTCGGTTTGAGAAATGGATGCCAGACGCGGGCCCTGACGTCATTTGGGACGGTTTTAGGGAAATTGAATGTCGACATGTAAGCCGAGCCTCGTCGGGTTATTTGTTGGTTCCGTTTGTGGGAGAGATTATTTTGAGTCGCGGGGATAATTTGATGTAAGGATGGGAGAAAAAGTAATTGTCATGAGCCGGAGAAAAAGTTAGCGCAGACAGGAAGATAAATATGCGTGATAGTTATACTTTAGGAAGTGGTTTTTAAATAGGGAGCGATATTAGTGACGAGAAATCGTATAATGCTTCTTACCCAATCTTTTTTAAAGAGTGAAAAGGAGTTCACTACTTTTCCCCGTGCAGTCTTTATTAAAATTGAATTAATACGTTATAAAACTGGAAGATTTTTAACATCGGCGTAGGTAAAATATAATATGCAAACCATTTGACTTTTTTTTGTATCTGAGAGACTTCATGTAAATCCTTTTAACGTAGGATTACGTTCCTCCATAACTGTCCTTCGGAAAATAAAATTTCAGACGTTAAAACCGTCTGTCACCTGCGAGTTATAATTTTAGAAGCCCGCCAAACCCAGTCTGTATCACTTGAGAAAGCAGTAAACAGAAAATTACCAAAATACGTCAAAATTTTGACTGACTGACACACACACACACACACATATATATATATATATATATATATATATATATATATATATATATATATATGTATATATATATGTATGTATGTATGTATGTATATATGTATGTATATATGTATTGATAGATAGATGCATATATACATAACATATACATACATATATATACAAACAAAAGAGATAAGCAACGATAAGTAATCCTACGTTAATAACCCGCAATAGTTTCGTTAGAAGAGACTACCTGATTTTTTTATGCCGTATACGAGAATGCTTATTTTATTCTAAAACAAAATTTTTCACTTCTTTTAATACTTTAGAGCAGTGATTCTTAACCTTTATATACTTGAGTACCACCTTAGAACTTTGTAGGTTCGTCGCGTACCACTGGTTATAACTTTTTGAGGGGAGGGGAGAAATAAATTAGATGCACATATGAATAACTTTACAAAATGTATTTCAGTATAAATAAAACAGAATACAGAAAATATCTACATAAAACTTGAAAAAGACCCTTTATACGTAATTGTTGTTAGCAAAGGGCAAATAGAATTTCCCACCACTAAAGTGTCTTTATGAAGAGGCTTAATGACAAACTTGCTGTTACTTATGCCCATTTCTTATTAGATCTTCTATGTCAGGTTCAATAGTGCATGACTGTGACCAACCCATTTTACGTATTATTACTGAACCGTTCTGCTTACCACCTATAATGCTCTCACGTACCACCAGTTGGGGACCCCTACTTTAGAGGGAAATTTACTGTTATTTGTTTATTTTTTCCCTACTATTTATTCAGATAGTTCTTAATTTTTAATGAACCTTGAATGCTCTCCAATGCATATAAGAGGCCTACGTTTGGAAAGTTGTATCTATGATCAGTACGGAATAAATCCCAATTGCCGCAAGGTATAATATAAACGCTTCCAAAATTGAGGCATTAGGATCTTCAAGGATCTTCAAACAATGTTTATTGACAGGTTCAAACGTAACATTAAAGTTCGGGCGAGGCACAATTTTTTTCATTTTTAAATTCACTAGTGGATAAAAATGGCGGATCACTAACCTATCATAACACCATTTTCTGACGGGTTTATCAATGACCGAGGTGATGAAGCTTCTACTGACAGCCAAATATTTCAGAAAGTTAATTACGGTATGAAGAGAAATGTTGTTTGAATATATATATGCCAAAGTACACATGAGGGTAGAAAAGCGAAATATTTTTGACTCCACGGGTGATTAAAATAGGCATTTAGAAGCATAGAAGAATAATGTGGTTATCTTAATACGTAAAAAAATTTAACTAGGTTCCAATTTAAAAGCCAAAATATTCAGAGGAAGGTTATTAACCTCAACAGCTCACCTTTCTTTTTTTTAATCGGACTCTATTTTTAATACTTCAGTGTTTATATAACTATTTTCAGCCTTTACTTTTCCAGATGCCTATTCTATTCAACCACCCCTACAAAAATCTGCAGCCTCTTACACTCTTCATGCTAGCAAAAACTCTGTAAAATTTGGCAATTGGGAGTGGAGGCTTCAGATCCTCTCTCACTGATAGAGGGGCTACAAAAATTACGCATCCACCCGAATGGTATCTACTCTGTCACCGTTTAAGACATCTGAAAGTTACGATATGTGGCTCGAGGTAGTTAAGTGGTAGCATATTGGTCTTCGGACCGACGGTGTTCGGTTCGAATCCTGACAAACGACATCAAATACCTTACTTTCTATTCCGCATATGGAAACGTTAAAGCCGTAGACCGGGAAGTCCTTTTATGAAGTTGGTGGCTGGGTGAAGGCACGAGTCCTTCAAAAATCGCCCCTTCGAGTACTTGGTCAAAACTGAGTTGGCCTCAGCGGTGTTGATGTACCAGGGTTACGCAAACTGGAGCCAACCAAGATTTTTTGGGCGGCCCGAGACACTCAAAATCATTATCTGGCAGGGGCTTTTGTAAACGTAATTTTAGAAATTAGTGCCTAAAAAATACAAAATTTGCACAAAAATTTGCCACAGACTGCTCCCATTGTTCGAATCAACGTATCTTTCTGAATCAATTAATTCCAATATGAAATATGCGAAGAGCGTAAATAGAAATATGTTTATTGATTCTTATCTTGATGACGTATTGAGAGTAGCATGTAGCAAGTATAAACCCGATTTATCTAAAGTAGTTTATCAAAAGTTTTCCTCAACATAAAAACAAAATCACACTCTATATTTAAATAAACGTATGAATACATTTAGGTTTTGCGTTTTATTTTTTTTTTGCATAATTATATGATGGGGTATGTTGTGGCCCGCATAACGTGGCAAACATATGCCTGTGGCTCAAAAGAAAAAAAAAAGGTTGAGTATGACCTATACGGTGCCCCGCATTGCAAGAAATCGACGATTCTCGAGGATTAAGTGCAAATGCCTTTATTGACAAGCGCCCTGCATTAGCAAAACAAAAGAAAGAGTCACGACAGGTTAGAGGTATCCTATTTTACCCAACCGTTTCTTTTAAACTGAGAAAAACCTCAACTGAAAAATTATATTTAAACCCGTCAATAAACATCGTTTTGACGGGTTACGATACCACGAAACATTCCGTCAGTGTGGTAAGTGCGGTTTTGTAGCATACCTTGAGGCAGTTGTACATCTGTTCTATATTTAAAATACCACACGTGCCATTGAAACGCGCATTATTCAAGGTACGTTAAAAATCGAGAATAATCTAAATCCATGATACTAAAAGACTCCCGAGAATTACGACTATAATTTTCTGTCATGTAAATTGTTCTCTGCGCTATCTGTGTATTGAATGACATTTTCTTGCAAATTTTTCTCTCGTATGTATTCCTTTGTTTTAGTCAATTGCATGACTACGTTACCATCATCTCATGCCTGGTTTGGTTGATTTGGTTGAGAGCACTACAGTCATTTTTTTTCCTTTTTTTTATGCTACACGAGGGCTTATGAGACCGGGACTTAAAGCTTAAAGAAGATTTCGAACGGCTACAAACATCCATGAAAGGCCTGTGGTGGATTTGTGGTACAATGCGCTAGCTTTCGTTGCTGACTGTGCTCGGATCGAATCCAGGGGCCGCGCCACTAAAATACCTCCATTTGCGTCGTCCCTTTATAGGGAGTAATGCTGGTCCGCCTATATGGTGCTCCCATAATAAAATGGTCAGCAAAAACTGCGGTGAATAGTGGTGAATGTCTATTCGACTGTGCCACCACATTGGGAGAAAAAAAAACATCCATGCCAATAGCGGGATTCAAATCCACAGACTCAGGGACGGAAAGCCATTGTCCTAGTCATTCGGCCATCGTCCGGCAGGATCTCATGCCTGGAAAAGTAGTTGCGGGTAAATGATTTTTTATTTTGAAATTTCCTCCGTTTTCTTCATCATTTAATATTATTCGTGAATATTTTAAATCCATAGCATAATTCTGTCTACTCAAGTTTCTCGTAATTTTTTCCAAATGCCTGTTGCTAATAATCTATATGCTGATCAATCAACATACGATTTCAGACATGGTTTTGAATTTTAGATTTGATTTAAAAATATAGTTAAGTGTTATGAAATCAGATACCTAACTGGTGTCTGCTGAAACAGGGGTGCGAAAACTATGGGTTGTGACCCAAAGAGGGGTCTCGAAAAAAATTGAAGGGGTCGCGGATAGTTTGACGCCAATTTACATCATAATGAATTATTTAATCAAAATAACTGCTTTAAGTTTTTTTTATAATTGCATATTTTTATTATTTTTTATGTGTTAAAAAGTTTATGATATGATATTTCTAAACAAGATGTCAAACAGTCTTACAATAACAAGTCCTTCAGTAAAAATTTATTTTCTCTTAGAGAGGGTTTCGACGGAATTTTCACTCTAAATGTGTAACCCTTTCAGGCTCAATAATTCAATCCAAATGGGAACTTTAACAAGCATTTAATAAAAAAAAGTATTTTAGTTTTATACAAATAAATGAAATATATAAATGAATGAATTATAATTTTCATTGTTTTAATACAAAGCTTATAATTTTGAAATCATGCTATTTTTAAATTTTGTTGATTTTCACGTAAATTAATTTGTTGCTCGTGTGACTCTTGCAGGGTAGTCATAAAATTTCTCCAACCTCTTTCAACTTGCTCTCATTTTATGTGTCCGCTTCTCACGACGTTTGTGTGTATATTTTTTATTTTTTCAATTTATTCGAGAGATGGAACTTCAATAGTGGCCACACTGTTGTAGAGCCCCCATGCAGCAGAACACAGGAAAGCAACTTACACCACACGTACGTCACATACCTACCATACCTAAGAGTTAATTTGCCGTCTCAGAAAACATCACACGCCTGCAAAGTGACAGGATGAAGACAGCCATGTTTCATTTAACGGTGTATCTTGCGAAATAATTTGTTGCATCATACTGATGGGAGGAAAATGCTTGTGCGCACACTTTGGCTGATGTGTTTACTAGATGGGGCTGGAAGTGCTCTATCGTCCCCTATATTCCCCAGACTCAAGTCCCCGTGACTTTGATCTCATCACCAAGATGAAGGAACCGCTCCGTGGATTCCACCAGAGTAATTGCAGGCTGTAGAAAGCTCCATTCGAAGGATCAACGAATCATATGCTGCCAACGGCATCCTGCAGCTTCTAGAACGTTAGCAACGAGTAATAAACAATGCTGGTTACTACTTTGAAGGGCTCTAAAATTTTAACCCCTGTGTCTCTTCTGTATACTTTGTACATACCTAGTTTCCACTTTTAAAGTTCCCTTCTCTGTATTGTGGCATCACGATAGTTTGATAAGGCAATTCTCTGAGGCTTTTTTAAAATTTACTACTACTGAATGCATGACAAAGAAAGACAGAGTCCTAATTATAATGATAAGGCCAATTTTAAAACAAAAACTTAACAGGGAAATTTATTCACAAAAAAATGAACATTAAACAATTACAACATATTCAATTAATTTAAGTGCAGATTCACAGCGTACACTCCCAGACCTATGGTATCAACAAGAGCTCCTAAAAAATACGTCTGCGTGGGCTGGATGTTACATGCCAATCTCTCTCAAAAAACACCAAGCCTCTGACTCTCTCGGCTTGAAATCTTCGGTGGTCGCCGTCTTCTTAGAAATTGTTTTCGCAAAACCAGGGGGGTCGGCAGATTATCGGCTGACAGCTCTTCTTAACGCCAAAACTTTATTACATTCCGGTGACAAAGTCGCACAGAGCTATCGCTAAGAAAGACAGCTTTACGACGATGGTGGGAGACGCTTGCTTGAGAACCCGATATGCATGGGCTTAACTTTCAGGCTAAAAATTCTGGCGGCATTCGCTGGTATCGTTTTTTTTTATCCCCCACGTGTTCAAAAACGGTGGGAGCTGGAAAATGGCATTCCCCAAAAATATGCAGCTGTGAAGTAGGGTGTGAAAACGCAATCACGTAATGGCGTGACGTCACAGTATTAAAGAAGTTGATGATCTTCACATTTTTAATAGTCACACCTAATGTTCCTCGACCTGATGAAAAAATACTGATTTATTCGAAACTAGTTGCCACCCATTTTTTTTATTGCGGATGTAAATAAACTGTGTAATCCTGTTCACATCTAATTATCGGTAGACAACTCGTTACACAATAAATTAAGAAAATTAAATTGTAGAAGCAGTGTCAACTATAAGGATAGTACCAATTTTCTATAAGAATCTCTGATTAAGGTAATTTAACTATTTTCAGAACTAAAATCCCGTTAGGAGATCAAAGCATTTACTTCAAGCTGTTTCTTTTTTAATCAGACTGGCTGAGAATGCTTGATATCGTTAATCAATGAGTAAAGTAATATTTTTATTCGCTTCTTCCTTACTTCGATGTTCTTCCAACTCTCTCTTCTAAAAATAAAATAAATTAAAATTTGCTTTGTAATATGAAACATAAAAAAAAACTAGTTTAATACATTTTTTTGCTTAAATTTAGCCTTTCATAAAAACATAAATTCAGATTGTAAGGCAATTAAAATTTTAAAACTATAAAATTTTAACTATGTTCAGATTTTTATTTTTATTTAAATTCCAATGTACTTATCTGATACTGCCGTTACAAGTGTTTGAGTATTGACTGCAGTACATCGGGGAAAAATCGAGGATTGTATAATCATTTTAACTATTAACAGTTCTAATATTTGCAAGATCTTTAAACTAATTCAACTATAATCCCTAAATGCCATCATTTAAAAAAATTTAAATGTATTTATTTATTAAAAAATCCTTTTTCCTGCTGCTTTTAATTACTTTATCTTCGGAGAACGCATTTTTAATTTTGATGTTCAAGTGTTTGGGAAAGCAAATTAATTATTTATAAATGTGTATCCATTAAAAGTACACGGGGTTCACAGAGGAGTTTTCAAATTTTGAGGATAATCCTTTTCAAGTGGAATGATTGAAGGAATATATTTTTAAAGTGGGGTCTCGGCAGAAAGAATTTCAAGTGCAGACTGAAAGGTATTTTTCCTGAAACGGCAAGTTTGTGGGAATTTTATTAAAAATACTAGTTGCCAGTAAAGCGTCAAGCACTTGTTAATGAAAAATATATATACGTTGATAAATTGTGCTAGTTTCTGCGTAGTTCTGAAATGCTTACATTTTTTTTACTAGTGGTACAGGGATATTTCCATTAATTGAACAGAATTTCATTTATAATTTGAACCTCTTTCTAAACTACGTTAGGAAAATCGTTTTATTTACTTTTAAAAGGGAGCACTACTCTTCAGAAGTTTTTGTTAGTGAAGTAACAGATTACTTATTGATATTCAAGTGGTTAAATATTATTTTATAAGCTGCAGTGAAAGATTTTATTTTTAGAAATATCAAAAATACATATTTGAATGCGAATATATTTATATTTAATGAATAGTTCAATTTAAGGGTATACCTATGGGAAATAGCTTTACTAGTGCATTTGCAAACCTATTCTTACATTTTTACGAATCTAAATTACTTAACTCAAGTAATTTTACCGGATTCGGGTATATTGATGACCTCATAATTTTTAACTGCAACGATTTGGAACTTCTTAATCAAATCTACCCAAAGGAATTAACTTTAAACCGGACTAACGATAATAATCTTTGTGAGACTTATCTGGATTTAAAAATTAAAATTCAAAATAGAGAAATAAAAATAGGGATATATGATAAAAGGTTAGATTTTAACTTTGAGGTTATCACGTTTACCAATTTCCATAGCAACTTAAACTATAAAATTTATTATAATATTTTTTACTCACAACTTTACAGAATAAAAAACATATGTAACAACGCTGCGGATTTTTTGGAGGCATGTAACATTTTCGAGGAAAACTTAAGTAAACACAATTTCCTTAAAAATTTCGGCAATTTAAAAGTTTTAAAAAAATGGCATTTAGACTCAGGAATTTTTAAAGATATTTAGGATAGTATTTATGTTTTCATTTGGTTAAGCTGTAATGGGGGGTGGCGCTGTAGTATTGTTACAATGACGTAATTTCTAGGATAGAATTGGCTGCTGTTTCGCCATAACCGTCACTTACGGAATTGGGGTGTGTATGCATCTTTGACTTTGCATTAGGATTATTTGTGTGCTTGCATGTATGGTGCGTTGAGCCCTTACTGTAAGTTGTGTTTGTCTTTTCATTTTCTTTCGACTAATTGCTTCCTTGGGGGACTCGGGGACTTGGTATGTCTGTTGGTCTTACCTGCATCTATTCAGAAAGTTCCCCTTGAGGTAACTGATTTGGTTAGGCTCCCTGATGAAGAGACCTTTCGGTTACCTCTTTGTTGTTTTATGGTTCAGTTCCGGCACTTATACAGAATCTTGCCTTTGGTGCGTGGATGAATTGAGTGCTTGATTTCTGTTTGTTTTTTGTCTATATTCTTATTATTTTTATCTATCTCTGTTGGATTATTTATTTTTAGTTATATTTATATATATATTTATTTATTTATTATCAATCTTTGTTTGACTTTGATATTTTATTTTTATTAACATTTTAATCAATCCATTTAGTGCCTTTAAAATCATCCTTAATCTTGTTACTGAAATCTAATAACAAATCGTTAGACTCGAGATATCAGTTTTAAATCTTCATTTCAATTCTTAAAGAAAGATAAAAAATCATTTAAATACTTCCAGATATTTAATTTATACATAAGTTTTTATTTTCTCCTTGTATTGTATAGAATTAGAACACGTGTACATCGTTATAATCTGTGCTATCAAATGACTTATGATTTCAGACATCATTATGAATTTTAGATTTGATTAAAAAAGATATTTAAGTGTTATGAAACCAAATACTTAACTGGTGACCTCTAAAAGAAATTTATTATTAATAATCATATATGTTTGTAGCGTATCATATGAATGCATAAATTAAGGAAAAACTAAAAGAAAAACTGAATATTTTATTCAAAAACAACAATAGAGTCGATAAAATTATGGAGCTAAAATATTTTCAAAACATCTGTATATGAAATGAAACGACTAAAATATTGTAAATTTTAATATCTTAGACATTCCGTAAGGAATATCGATTGTGCACTACTAAGCGTTTGAAAGTTGCTGGCAAGAGCAGATGCCTGTATTAATTATTCAATCGTTGATCCGAGCTTGACTTTAATCACTGACATAGATGACTACAAGTTGTCTGTCAAGTCATATCAGTAATGATTCGGACTGCTTGTTCAGTGCAGTTCTCTCCAAGGATATCTGCTGTTATCTAAGAATTTATCTACCGAACTTTTAAGTACTTTTATGTAAAAGGCGTATAAAAATATTTGTGTCCCTTACTAGAGCCGCTACTGTGTAGCACGTGCTTTACAATTTATGGTTGTAGATGCAAGAATAGTGCTCTGCGTTAGTAAGCACACCATATGCGAGGCCAAATAACCCTTTAAAACTGAAATTAAAACGCAAGAAAAGTGTTCTGCGTTAGTATGTAGGCTTCATAAGAGACCAAATCACTTTCTAGAATTCAGATAAAAATGCAAAAATAGTGCTCTGCGTTAGTAACCATACCGTATGCGAAACCAAATAGCCTTTTGAAATTGAAATTAAAATGCAAGAATAGTGCTCTGAGTTAGTAAGCATACTTCATGAGCGACCAAATCAGTTTTTGAAACTCTAATAAAAATACAAAAATAGTGCTCCGTGGTAGTAAGAAACCAAATCACTTTCTAGAACTCAAATAAAAATGCAAGAATAGTGCTCTGCGTTAGTAAGCATACTTCACGAGAAACCAAACCACTTTTTGAAACTGAAATAAAAATACAAAAATAGTGCTCCTCGTTAGTACGTATACTTCATAAGAAACCAAATCAATTTCTAAAACTCAAATAAAAATACAAGAATAGCGCTCTGCGTTAGTACGTATACTTCTTAAGAAACCAAATCACTTTCTAGAACTCAAATAAAAATGCAAGAATAGTGTTCTGCGTTAGTAAGCATACTAGATGTGACACCAAATCACTTTTTGAAACTGAAATAAAAATGCAAGAATAGTGCTCTGCGTTAGTGAGCATACTAGATGAGACACCAAATCACTTTTTGAAACTGAAATAAAAATGCAAGACTAGTGCTCTGCGTTAGTAAGCATACTTCATGAGCGACCAAATCACTTTGAAAACTGAGATAAAAATTATTAAATATTTCTTTAGCCTTTCTGTTTCATCCCGAACGATTATCTGCTTACAACACATACGGCATAACAAAAAAATCTTGAAAAGTAAGTTTACTTTAAGAAAAATAGTCTAAAGTTAAAGCGTTTAAGGGCTAATTACTCGAGGTTTATCAATCTTTGGACGTCCAGCTGTTTTCGTTACGTGCCTAATGGACCATTAGACAAGACAGCTAACTTAGCATCATCTTTCTTAATTCGTTTAAACCGTTTTTCGGTTACACGTCTGGCGATTTACCGCATTCCGCATAATGGACTTCGTTCGGAGGCCGGACCGAACGTGAACGCTCTAATGAGGTTTACGTGCGACGGTGGCCCTAATCGACCCCCTTATGAAACGGCGAGACGTGTAGTGTCAGCAAGGGTCTCCTAGACATTCCTCCTCGAGACTTTGACCTGGGTGCCATCGGGGAATGCGAGGAGATCTTCCTCGTCCGATGGAAGAGCGTGGGGTGTATTTCGAAATTTTGCTATTGGCGAGACTCGCATTCTTCGACCGCTGCAGGCCAATAAGGTGCGCTCGAGGAATCGGGAATTTTTCCGGGCAGGTGTTTCTTAATGGTTTTTGAAAACTAATGAAATTACATATTAGTAGATTATTACGGATTTTTTTTTCTAAGTGGGGAGGAGAGAGAATTTTTGTTTTTGTTCCATCCATTATGAAATCATTGAAATATTTAACCACAATGCCGCGAGTACTAAAGGACGTTTAAAATTTCATTTTCCAAGAATATATATATATATATATATATATATATATATATATATATATATATAAAGAAAATTTTACAGAAACACCAATGACGATGAAATACAGGGATAGAGAAATACCGTCATTGATTTCTGCAGGAGACAATTTCCTGTATTTTGAGAAGTTCCCTTCTCACACACAGGTTATAGAACGGTGTGTAAAGCTAGTAACTGAGGCTGCATTATCTATTTGTGGTTCAGAGGCAAAAGACGGGTTATATAAGAACCAAGATAAAAGCTAGGCAAAACCTGCAACTTTTGAGACAAAATCTCAATATTTTCAGGAAAAAGAAAGTCCAAAAAACTTCTGAAAATGACACTTTAACATTATTAAGAAGGAGTCTATTACTTAAATTCATTTAATATAATAAGTTTAAATTGCCTAACAAATAAAAAATATAAAAATGTTTAAATGAGTTTCATTACCACGTTTTTAAATGTCGCCTTTTTATACTACTTTGCAAAACTTCAATTTTAGTTCGCCACCTGAAGATATTTTCAAAACAGGTTGAAATTCTGCATCTTGGGACATGGATCAATGATTGATGATACACAAAAGAAAAAAAGAAAATTTTTTTTCGCTCCACCCTAATATATATATGCGGGCATAACTATGGATTCGACACTAATATTAATCGTTTTCGATTATTTTTACATGTCTTCCCCCTTCCCCCTAGGGGTGCTAGGGTGTCTTACCCTCCCCAGTGTTTCTTCCGATATTGTAAGTCATATGTGTACCAAGTTTGATTGAAATTGCTCCAGGCGTTCCAGAGTGATGCTGGAACATAAACACAAACATCCATTTATATATATATATATATATATATATATATATATATATATATATAGAGAGAGAGAGAGAGAGAGAGAGAGATTTTAGTTATGCAATGAAAATTTGAACACACATTATCGATACTGTCTTAAAGGCAGTGACCTCCCGCTCGCACATTAAACAATTAAACTAGAATGATATTTTTAAAAATGTTTTTTTATATTGTTCTGATTTTAAAAAAAGTCTGTTTTGTATTTAAATAAGTGAATTAATATTTGAAAATATCAGATGGGGCCCCAAATTTATTTCCGCTTCGGGTCCCTAGAATGCATAATCAGCCACTGTGTATAGTTTTTTTAAAAACAATATTTACTTAAACAAAATAAGGCATTAGCTATTTATTGTTTCATTAAGTTGTGAAATGATTTTGGATTGAAAGGGAAGAATTTGTAATGATTCTAGGTCATATGGTCTTAAATATTGAGATAATCGTGAGGTATTGGGGATAATATGATACTAAATTTTATTTCTGCTCTTAAACGTAATTCAATTTTGAACTCCACATAAATGCATACATTTGAATATATATTCAACCGATAGCTTCATGCAGTCAATTTCCCCAACTATTTCTGGAGTTTTATATACGTTTATTTTCATCATTAGGATTCTAACAAAAATTATTTTTGCTGAGATTTTGTTTTCAAATTAAAATAAAATATCATATCTATACATTTTGTTGCTTTTCTCTTTAAGTAGTTTATGCTTTAACAACAATTTTTGAACATGGAAATCCCTTACAAGCAAACTAAATTTTTTTATGATTATACAAGCATTAACAATTCATAATTCCTATAAATCTTTCAATTAAGTTGATTCAGTTTTATGAAAGATATTTCTCTTGAGACGTAGTTTTGCCGTAGAAAAAAGCAAATGACCTCATTTGCATTAATTTAGGGAATACCTTTACATCCGTTCTAATTATTCAATATTTTTGATGTAGTTTAAACTTAAAATATGCGATCTAATATAATTTTACAATTTTTCTCAAATTATATTATAATTTCAAATAATTTTTTTGACGTGGGGGAGAATGCAATTTAATGGAAAATAGGCGAATAATTGTTAAGTAATCTAAATAATTATTATTCACAAATTTAATCTCAGTATCTCCGATTAAAAATAATTTATTAATTTCATTCGAATTGTTATTATGTAATTTCTAAATATTGCATAAAAACATTTATATTACAGTAACTAAATTAGTTGTTTTATAATATTTTTTCCTCCTAGCAATGGAACATGCAGAAATTTATATCAGGCTTTAATATATAACTTTAGATATATGAGACAGGTTTTGAAAATAATTGAAATCATCCAAATTATGGGGTTTCAAAATAATCATTTGCTGTTATTATTGTAACGGAGAATGATTGTAAACTTATAAAGACGTCTTAAAGTATATCATGCAAGGAGGAGGGAAACTTCTTTATAAAAACTTAAGAAAAAAAAAAGATTTTAAAGTCCCAGCTGATACTTTTTAAAACTTTTGTAATGTACATTTGTACATCTTAGTGGTATGATGTTTGAGTTTTGGGGATAATTATGTAAACTGCCAGAACGCAGTTCAGTTATATTTTGTTTTATATTTCAATCGGAAAAGAAAATTTGCACACATAAAATCTATAATCCCTGATAAAGTGTTAAAACGGAAGGGACATAACAGATTTTTACTCTAGAAGAACTGAAAATCTCTATACGTTTTATCAAAATGCCCTTTTTAAGTTCACTGTAGTACGCCATACATAGATGAACGCCACTTACCGGAAAGCAAGATAAATATGGGGTGTTGGCTCATACTACCATTGTATTGTTTTCTCTGTTCATTGTTTAAATGAATCTTTATATTTCTGAATGTCCCTAATTTTACCCCCACCAATGAAGAAGAAGTTTTATTATTATTATTATTCGTATAATATATAATATTTTGAAATAGTTACATTATGTTGTTAATTTAAAATTTTCGTGTAGTTAATCTTTATCGTATGATGTATCGTTCTTTTATACATGTACATTCCAATTTCCATATACTCTCACTCGTGTAATTATTCGCATGGATAAGCACGGAAATTATCCAGTGTCTTTTATTGAGAAAAAAATTGATTCCTAACTATGAATCAAACATTAAATGAGAGAAAGCTATAGTTTATTGTCTAGAGGATTATTAAGGATATGGCAAATCTTTAATCCCAGTGTTAATTTATGGAGAATATTTTTCTAATCACACGTTAGTAAATATATTAGTATTTTTAAATTATGTTCTCTCAGGGTATGAAGTTAGACATTAAAAAAAGTGAGCATAGTTTTTATAAAAAAATTCCGTAGCTTATATTTGGGGGACATTAAATTTTCCTTTTTATCGCCACTAAACTTAAATTGGACTTTGAAAAATAGTTTAAAAAAACCCCGCATATTGCATTTCAAAATATTTTTGTAGTGGGAGAAACAGACTTCAATCATATGTATTTGGCAATCAGTGATTAGGAATAGATTTAGAGAATAATTCCTCATAGCTTAACATTTAGACTGATGCTCTGTGAAGTCCGTTTAGAGTTGCCTTTAATTAAATAAATGGATGATTATTAGAGAGGTGATCTTATTCCAACAATTATTAAAGAAATGACAAATTTCATTAAGAATAAAATTTCTTTTAGTACACAGCTAGTTCTGTGTAATACTAGAACATATTTTCAACACACTTATGTCAAAACTATAGGCAATACATTGAGTGATTCCCTTGGGACCAAAAAGAGCAATAATTATGAATGGGGGAAAACATACATTTATTGATTATGGATTATGGGTCATCTGAAAGCTAATGTAGTATGTACTACGAGGCTTGATCAAAAAGTAAGGTTACAAAGCCTACAAGGAAACGTGTACATTTTATTTATAAAACCAATACAGCCAACTGATAGTACATACATTAGGTTATTTTTTGACATAGTCTCCATATCGGTTTAGGCACTTGTCGCTTCGTGGGATGAGTTTGAATATTCCCTCCTGGTAAAAATCCTGTCCTTATGTGTTCAGCCATGTTGTAGCGAAGTGTTTCACCTCCTCGTCTGAAGCGAATCATCAGCCCCCTTGGTCATCCTTAAAGCGAGGAAAGAGATGAAAGTCGCTTGGAGAGAGGTCCGGGCTGTAGAAAGGGTGGTCGATGATGTCCCACCGAAATTTCTTCAACAGTGTGATGGTCCTCTGGTCTGTATGAGGTCGCTCTTTGTCGTAAAAGAAGATGAAAGTCATGAAGGAAGATGCTGCCGGGGAATTTCAGCCGCGCTTACATGTTTCGCCCACAGAAATTGGATAATTGAGCGGATTTCTTCGCGGGACCAGTTTTCCAAACGAGTCGCCATTTCTGTTAACCTTCAACTAGCGCTGTAGGTCACAGGTACGTGAAACTTTCCACAGTTAGCGATCGCATGTATTAGAATTATCGCACACAACAAATTTCTGTATAACAGACAAAACTCCAGAAATATTGACCTTGTAACCTTAGTTTTTGATCACCCCTCGTACAACAAGTTTAGGACAATTCAGTAGATGGAAACATCACACAAGAAACTGAAGCAATAATTACCAACAAGCTGATGCATGCATTTCAAAACATGACGAGTTGATCTTTGTTTGAATGCCACTGACAAAATTTTCAACATCTTCGGTACTATCGATGTGATTCTGAAGAAATGGCACTTCACATTCAAATTTCAGCTTGAAATGTTTTCCCCCTTTCCAAATAATAGCACTTTTCTTTTGGGGGGGGGGATTTCCAAGTGAATACCCCGTGTATCAGATATTTTGTTACTTTAACAATTATTATCAGAGTATTAGTCCGTCATGTAGAATAGGAATTAAACATTCATACACGTTTTCAAGAAACCTGAATTTACTGACCAGATGATTGAAAAGGAAAATCTTGAATTTTAACTTTCATCATTGACGAAATTGAATTTCCTTAATCAAGTATTCGAAAGAAATTTTATGTGACCATCAAATATTTAGGCACCTGAGAAATAAGAGAAAATACGGAAAATGTAGCTCCCTCCCACGGATCTAAACTCTGAAAATTATTAAGCTTACTAACATTTAAATAAAATAAAACAGTACATAATACAGTAGCAATAGGATTTACAAATTCCACAATACGTATGTTAAATATGTTGTCTACGTACACCAAATGATAGAAAGGCAATACTGTTTAGTTATAATCATTTCAGCATTTTAATGCAGATAAAATTTTCAGTGTTTTCAAAAACATAACTACATGTAGTAAATGAATCATTTTTAAAATTTTTAAAATATATTCATTTATTATAATTATATATATATATATATATATATATATATATATATAATATAATATAGTTATAAAATTTTATACAGATATTTTATAAATTTTCATAATTTCAGCAAATGAGTTAATTGCTTGACGAGTTAAAGTACTTTCAGCAAACTATCGAATATTTGAATCGGCATCACTTAACTCGAGAAAACCAAGGGTTGATTGGATTTTAATAGCATTAGATCCGGAAACTTTTCATCAAGCGTGTTCTGCGTAATATCTGAAGTTTGGTTTAGTTTAAACATTAATTCTGTTCAGGGGCATACTGCACGTTTTCTGTCAGTCAGGAAAAAAAAAATCTGTAATTTTGAACTAGATTTCAAACTATAAATCCTGGAATACATTTTTTACTAAAATATGAAGAAAATTTGATGTTAAATTTAATGTAATGCATTCGTGAATTATCAAATGCAAGATGACAGGGAATAGACTGATTTTTCTAATTCTTTTGTTTTGCGACATAAAGAAGAATCAACTGAAGAAAGAATTACCGTATTTTTCGGACCATAAGACACACCTTGTTAAAAAATAGGGCTGCGCCTTATGGTCCGAAGGTAACGTTAAAGTAAAATTAATATTTTATTACATGAATTATATATCTATGGGGCCCGGTATCAAGGGCTTAAGATAAAAAAAAGTGATTTTTAGATATTTGTGAGTATTGATAAAAAAAAATCTTTTCACTTGGATAAAAGGCTTCAGACTATCAATTTTGTATACAAAAGTGCATTGCTTTGTATAAAAGACTCCAATCGAAATTATTGGTCTGCGATTAGTATAAAAACCAATAACTTTGCATTTTTAAATCACTGTTTTTGAAATTGAAAATATATTATAGAGATGGCTGACTTCTACCCTACCTAGGGTATATGTATATTGAAGTGGCCCTCCAATGAAGCATAAACGACACTTAATGGATATATAACAAAGTTTATTCTTTACTTGACATATACTTGCGTTTCAAAACAATACTGCGTACTATTGGTACAGCATGTATAAACACTGGACAAGGAAATACAGTTTGAAATACTCATAGGTATAACCAGTATGCAAGGAATGTTATTTCAAAAATACTCAAAAATTACTCTAAAGTCAAACCAGCGATGCTGCTCAGTAAACTTATTCTCATGACCACAAATAACCTTCGTCTACCGGATTGGTACGAACTCGCGTAAGTTTGAAGCAAAATAGCTATTAGGCTAAACGGCAGCTATTTAGCTATAATTAGCTATAATTATAGCTATATAGCTGAATTATAGTATTACACAGAACTAGCTGTGTACTAATATGATATAGCTATAATTAGCTATATAGCTAAACGGCAACTCGCATAAAGGACTACAAAAAAACCAGACTCTCATCTGTAATCTAGCTGCCCGGTATTTATACCAACGGCCTATGCTGAAATTAGCATACCTTAAGCAGTTTCTTTAAATTTATGCACTTAAAAGTTCGATTATTGTCAATCGAATCTTATATCGACCTTACAATATTTATATATCTAACAAAATACGAAATAATCTGTTCTAAAAATCCTCGCATAAATTTGAGGTGCATCTTATCGTCCGAAAAATAGGGTATGCAATAAAAAAAATTCTAGATTTTGATGAAATTTCTAGACTTTAATATGAAAGAAAGTGTAGTATAGAATGACAGAGCTCTGACATAATATTAAATAGATATTTTTTTTAATCCTACAATTGAAGATTTTCTTATTAATTTTAACACAGATGGTAAAATGCAGAGTAATTTTAAGTACAAACAAACAGCAAATTCGGATTTTTCTGCGTTTGCCATGCAACTCTCCTCCAAAACAATGAAATAAACAAATAATGGACAAACCACGCACACACGTTTTTTGAGCATTTTTCCATGATTATTACTGTGATGGTGAACCGTAATGAAAGGGTATGGTACTCTGGAAGCTTGGACGCAAATGGGAAAGAAACAAAAAAAAAATGGACTTCAAGGTCAAAGTAAGAAAAAAAGAAAGAGTAACACACGGGATATCACGGGAAGCCAGTACAAGTCTCGGGACGGTGTTTACAAGCAGGGTGCGAAGCGGGGGTCATTCCGTGTCTCACAATGCTTTCACGGGGTCGCGACCCCTTCGCCAGAGTGCGTCGACCCCTGGTTACTACCTGGCACACAAAAAACAAACAGTTTCCGAAAGAGCCGTTTGGAATTCGAAGATTGGTCCTCCCCCGATTTGACCTTGACCATGGTAGCGTAACAGGAAATGGCCGGTGCTCATGATTTGATGGTAATAGGATATATATTCATCTGATGCTTGTTATAATTCAGTTATGCGGCGATTTGTTATTTTTCAAACCAGGTGTCTGTTTTCTCTTCGTGAGCGGTTGGATGAAATTCAGATTCGAGCCTGTCACTTCGAGGTGGATCTTAATAGCCCGGTCGGGTATTTTCGATTTGGAAGGAGATGACAGTAATTCCTTTTTTAAATTTCCTTTTTTTTTGACTGGCAGAGTGGAAACGTTAAAACTTTGCCATTAATATTAATGAGCGTATTGTTCTACAGTGTAGTACTGATAAGAGGAATGACAAGGTTTTTTTTTTACCAATAATTAACATAGTGACCATTGAAAGAACTCATCTTTAATCATTTAAGTTTAATCTGAGCTCGAAAGGAATTTCCTTTCTCGAACTATATCTGTTATAATCTGTTCAAACATATTATTTTTTAAATAAGCAGAAGATTATCTTCCTGCCTGGTGAATTAGTATTAGTGAAAATAAAATAAAAGTAAAAACCTATATGCCCTTCCCTAACCAACAGGGTGAGGCAAAGAGCAAAACTTTATTTATATGTCTTTTTTTTTAATAATCGATAGATTTGATAAGAGATTTAATAATACGTATACTGCACCCTTACAAGAGTTCAAAGTGGCTTAATAAACTTTTGAATGAAAGGAAAAGAAACACAAATTCGCTGCTGTCTCTTAAAGAGATGATGAAAAATATATATAACTCAATCTTATTAGCTTAATTTTTTTTTTAGATAGTAATAAATTTCGTTTCTTATCAGCAGTTTAATCTGTGAATGTAATCCCAAGAAAAACTTGCATTCACAGTAGAGTGAACAACAATGAATAATCTTTGATCTTTGATTAGTAAGGGAAAGAAATTGCTTTGTAGAAGAAAAATTATCTATATCCGTTAAAAGGAGGTAATTTCTTTTTCATATATATTTATATATATATATATATATATATATATATATATATATATATATATATATATATATATATTACAAGGTGGCCTAAGCTTAACTGAAAATCTTGAATAATTTTTCCTGAATGCAGATCCTTCCGCTGAAATAAGTTGAAAATTCAGAAGGGAGCTGCAAAATTGTCTATCTCCATACCTTGAATCTACATTGACCTTGTACGATCCAGCAAATAAACCAAAATTACAGATTTTTTAACGTGGATAGAAGGTGCAAAAAATCTAAATGAAGAAAAAGGTTCTGAAAGTGAAGGTGATATCGTTCAATCGAAAAAACGTTCTCGTTGATTGTACAGTGTAGTGATGAGGAAGAAATTTATTAAATTAAGGTTGCATTAAATGAAAATATTGTTTTGTTTCTTTTCATTTTGTGTTATACATACATTTATATTTTTAATAAAAATTAATTTGCTTATATTATGTTATTATTAGTTTCTTATATTAAATTTTCAGAACGTAACCCAATTTTTTTAACTGTCTCTGGGTCTCACATAACAAGGTTTCACACAACACGGCATTTTCTAGGAACCTATCTACCGTGTTGTAGGAGGGATATATATATATATATTTATGGTTATTTATTTATTTTTCTTTGTATGTTTTTTCATATAATATGTTCTATATAGAATTATTCATTTGTACTCATAATTTACATTGACTGTTGCACCGTTAGATCTATCTTCATATGGTCACTATAATGACGAACACTACTCCAATTATTTATTGTTTACATGAATTCCATGAGATGAATCCTAGCTCACAGTTTGTCCTTGATGCTCCAATTTTTTCCATAGCATTATATAAAAGGAATATGATTTAAAACTTTTAATTTTGTTTCACCAACGTTTAAAGTACAAAATGCAGTATTTGGGTAAAATAGGTATAAATGCTGTAGGTTTTAAATAATCCTGTTTTCCTTTTTTTCTGAAATCATTAATTGTATTTCTGAATACAATTAAGTATACTTTTCCAGCTCAACGGAAGTAAAAATACCTCAGTTACACCACAGAGATCAGTTTGCCTGGAAGTGTGGACCTTGGCCTGTCAAGAGGATAGGGTTCAAATGAAATCTACGTGCATCTAAAACCTTATAATACTGAGAAATGAGAGCTTTACTAACTAGAGATTTACTATTTACCTAAAGGGATCTAGAAATCTTTTAACCCAAAGGAATCTAGAAATACTATTGATGTACACATAATACTCTAAAACAAGCATTACCATGCTGAGGAAACATTCCATTTCAAATTCTATTTTAAGCAGTTCGTAAATTTCTTAAAATATTCAAAGAAAACACAATGTTTTCCCTATCTGAAAATAACAGCACGATTTTCATATTTTAAAATTGAATATCATCTATCAAAACTATTCATACGTCTTCAAGTTGCTACTCCTTTTCATTTTCAATTCATATCACATTCTAATAAAATAATGCTGGAAACCATCTCCTTTGGATATAATATTCTTTTTGTATATGTGGCTATGAAATTAGGTGGTCACGGTAAGAATCGAGAAGGATGCTTCTAACACGAGTTATAAATTCGCCAAGATTCCTATCAACTGACTACCGGTTAATGGCGCCGCCTATTCAGCAAAAGATAATGAAATCCGCTCAACTTTTGCAATGAAGTCTCACACTTCTTTGTTTTATAAATTTCTCATTTCTTGCGCCTGCATGCAGGAGGATTTGCAACTGCATCGAAAGCACGATGCTTTGAATCTAATTTATCACTAAGCCATCGTGAAAGGATTTAAGTATTTGGAGGTCATTTAATATGACTTGTGATGACTAGATAGGTGGATCTTTTTATTTCGTTTAGTAATGGGAGTTTCACATGATTGAATTGAACATGCGCTCATTAAACACGAAAATGATACAAATGTCGTTTTTTATCTAAACAGGGTTCGCAAAATACTGTAAACAGTGATAACGTAAAAATCGCTGATACTCTTGAATGATGGTTTAAAAGAAGTAAAATAGTTAATTATTGGTACGAATTAATAAATTATTCTCTTGACAAGAATGATGGAAAGCTCCTCGAGGAGATTGAAATATTTGATTAAAATTCACTTCAAAAATTCATATTCCTGATCGCCATGTGCTCGATATTCACGCTAAATAAGGAAAACGTGGACCTCAAAAATCAGATAAGATAATACATAATGATTTTGAAAATAAAACTGTGATACCTTCGTTCACGTTGATAAATTATTCACTGACAGAAATCAAAGGAAAATATTTTGCAGATTGAAATGATTAAAAATCAATTTTAACTCTCGTCAAGTTGTTGGAAAAATAAAGTAATGAAATGATGTATTAAGGGCATTATTTATGAATTTAAAAAATATATTTGAAAAAAAAATGTGGAGGTATACAAAGTAACAATTCGGCAATTGGTGTTTCAGTTTATCATAATTAATATACAGTTGAACCCCGTTATAGCGAACCTGGTATATAACGAACTCACTGATATAACGAACGGAAATTTTGGTCCCGCCGTTTTCCTATTGTACGTAGTTTAAATAGTATTTTGTCAGTTTAATGTAATCGATTTTAGTCGATTTAATTCATTAATGATCATTTTTAATAAATTTTTATCATTTCTTTAATACATCATTATTGAATACACACTGCAACTAATGAGTTATCCATTTTGTGAACTCTAGCATTTTTCTTAACGGTTCGGATATAGCGAACCACCGGATAAAGCGAACAAAATCTTGGATCCCTTGGAGTTCGTTATAACGGGGTTTGACTGTCTACATATATATTTATATATATATATATATATATATATATATATATATATATATATATATATATAAATGCTTGAACTATTACTGTTGCAGTATTTGCATATATATATATATATATATATATATATATATATATATATATATATATATATGTATATATATATATGCAAATACTGCAACAGTAATAGTGCAAGCATGTTTTTATTTTTTTTTTTCACGGCATACAATTTAAGAGCTAATCCAAGTCGCTTATAAGCTTCTCAATCATGTAAGTTTACAGTGTCTTAAAAAAAATGATCATAAAAACCTGAATGCGTTCAGAGACGAAGTAATGCGAAATTTCTTTCTTTGACATATTTTTCATTGTAAAATACATTTCAATACATCTATTATTATATTATATAACGTATTTTAAGAAAATGCTTATTATTCGTTACCTATGAATTAGATGTTTTGACACATTACGGAGAATATGAAAAAAATTATGTAAAGAAAAACCCAAATTTTTGTATACAGCTTAGTAAGAAATTGCTAGCAATTTAATGTCTCTGTATTTATTACATTGATTTTTATATGTCAAAATTTACGAGGGTGTCAAACACATTTCTATCATCGAATTCTCTGCATTTAAAAATGCCATATATAAAAAAATCATGGTTTGTACGTCTTGACTAATACAAATGGATATAAACTATATATCACTGTCATTTAAGAAAATTTCAAATCAAGTTTTCAAACTTAATGAAATGCAAATAGCATCTTATTAGTCATAACTTTTCTAAAGTCATGCTTACGAAAACTTTTGAAAGAGGAATACAGATGAGTTCTGAACCAAAATTTAGTAGGATTGTAAAGTGAGGCATGGAAATGCATATTTTTACCGAATGTCTTAGTTTACTTCTGGGTAGGAAACGCGTATGAAAGTGCAACTTATTTATTTGAATATTTGTAGCTGGAAGCAGAGTTTGAATGTCTTTATGAAATTTTGAAATGGAATTATAATGCTATCACCCTTAGAAAAAATCGAGAAAGAATTTGAGCATTTACATTGCACTCTGAAATCAAAAGAGTGGAAAATGACTCTGACAGAGCGCTTTTCCACTCAACGACATTCTTCACTCTTTAAGAATAGTTTATTTCACTCCTTAAGTGTGGATTGGCTTGTTCGTTAAAAATTTTCTTTTAATCTCCAAGAGTGTTTTAATTTCTAATTTTAAGGAACAGCCCATTTTCCCTCTTAACGAACGGAAATTTTGAACTTCTACAAATTTCCGATTTTACTACATAGGAGGCCAAACGATCTAGAAAAGCTTTCTACTGTAAACAAAAAAAAATATGTAAGTACATATATTGCAAACACAAATTTAAAGTTCATTGTACAGTCATATTTTATTTCAGTTATAAGGGAACATTTCATACGTTTACAAGATTCACCAAGAATTTCAAATAAAAGAATTAAAGGAACAAAAATTGTTTTATTATTGTACAATAATATTGGAGAAAATAGGTAGGGTTACTTAGTTCCAAATTATACACGCTATACTATTTTGTGAAGAATAGCAGCCTTATTTCAAAGTAGGATAAATTAGATCGAAAGCAAAAAATAAATATATAAACATAAGTTTTTCCCCTTCGGATAGAAAGCCCATAGCAGAAAGTTTGTAAAGAAACTAGACTTTAGGAATTGTGGATTGTAGGAATAGATATTATAGATTTAATTAATGGTGATAAGGATAGAAAACTTTAATAAAATCCTGTTTCGTGAAGGCAAAATATTTTTCTCTAAAAGCAGGAGCTGGAGCAGCAAGTATTTAATGAAACAACTGCCTTAAATAACGTATACAACTGAATCCTTTTTAAACCTAGCTATTTTTTAAAGGGAAAATTATCTGAATATTGAAATAAAAATATAGAAATAGAAAGGAATTGAAACAGCTAAATTATAGGCTTCGATAAATATAGTGGAGTATCAATACAACAATTTCCGCTGGCTTAATTATTTATCAACGTTATATAGCCGAAGACAGGCTCGGGTGTGTAACAGTAAAGTACAAATGAGACGTTTAGTAAACGTACAGTAATAAATAAAACATTTTGATTTTAGAACAAAAAACCTGTTCGATTACAAATATATTATAAAAAATGTCTTTTTTATTTGCTGATTATAATTTGTCTGAGTCTTTTTATTGCTTCATTAATAAAGAACTCATCAAAAAACTTAAAAAATAAAAACCAGCTCAACGAACAAATTCAGGGATTCCATAATAAAGATTATTCTTATTTTTATCACATTAATTTTTTGGGGATTTTGCTAAGTTTTTAACCAGGCAATTTTTTATATTTTTTTATCTTTTTTTTTTTTTGAGGGGGGAGGGGGTTATGTGTGTGTTTGTGTACTTAACACAGGAGAATTTTCCCTTAGGACTTTCACTGATCCACCCCACGATGTGTTAAATACTTTATTATGGGTTCATCACATAAGTGAACCAACGCAAATCCCTGTGAGCGGACAGCATAGATACGTTTGTGCCTCATTCGGAATTCAAAAACGAACCCAATGTTTGAAATTTCACAATACGATATCGGTGACAGACAGGTGCATGTAACTTCAAAAGACATCAAATGAAGATTGAAAAACTTTGCTAAAAAGAGCTAATTTTAGTTGACTAGATCTTTATAAGCACAGTTTTACAACGACATTCACAGGATGCATTAAATTTTGAGACATTTCATCCTGCCGCTGAGTATGCTTTACAGCCATGAAATCATTCATATAGTACAATAAATCACATCATTCGTTCTGATGTTTATTATATATTACAGGAAATCACATCATTCGTTCTGATGTTTATTATATATTACAGGAAATCACATCATTCGTTCTGATGTTTACTATATATTACCGGAAATCACATCATTCGTTCTGATGTTTATCGTATAGTACAATAAATCACATCTTTCGATCTCATATGCATTTAAAGATGCTGCTATCACTGAGCTGCTACTATTCAAAACTGCACAATTAAAGTGATACTTGCATATGCGGCATCTTTCAAAGTATAATGAAATGCTGAAGAAAATCTAGAGTTTGAGATCTTTATAGTATATTTCTAGACATATGCTCATAACATAGCATTTCTATCTTGTATAATTAAGTATTCATTTAACATTACAAACATCGAGTATAATTTGACGTAGCTTCATTTAGAAAAGAAAAATTAGATGATTTAGATGGATATTTTTAATAAATGTTTATTTATTGAAATTTAAACAAATTAATGCTTTTAAGCGTTTTAAAAGCCTTGGAAATAGTCAAAAACTTCAGCCATATTTAAAGGATTTTTCATATCATCAAAATGTTTATATCTTTAAAATTTGTAGAAATATGCTTCATCTGCATAAGATCAAGAAAAATTCTGTAATATTAATCTGAAATGATTGTATCACGTTTTTAAATCAGTACTCTCTCTCTATTACTTGTAAGAGGAAATATAAAATATATTTTGCTTTCATTTTTATCTCTCAGTGAAAAAAAATAATTATACCGATATTGTTATAAATAAAATATTTTGATGTCGAGACATAATGCAATGTTTGATTACAAAAATATTTTTTAAAAGTCAATTTTATCTACTGGTTACATTTTATGTTTCGGTGACAATTTAATATTCACAAACAATCTAATTAAACTAGCTCAACCAAGAAGAATATTCACTGTTCCCCAAACAAACAATATTGTTATTTTTGTATGACTGATTTTTGATTTTGAAAAATGTAGTCAATACTATTTTAATTTCGTTGCAGTTTAATTATTTTTACATAAAAAATGTATAATTTATTATTTTACAGCTGTATTTGGCATAATGATTACAACAATTTTATCATATCTGACTAGGAAAAAAAATTAATTTTACTAAAAATCATTTACCGGGCTCCATAAACCCAATAACTATAATTTATTTCTCCTCTGCTAATGAGAAATATAGCTGATGTTTATCAAAATGATACTACTGTCACTTAAATGTTCAAAAAAAATTTGATTAAAATATTACATAACATTGTTATACAATTTTTGTTTTACTCATCTGTCATAAAAAAAAACTCATGTTCTCTCAACGGATAGTTTTATGTCGTCGAAGCCGAAAAGGATAGAACAATTACCTTTTAACGATGGCAAGTAATGTAATGACTGATACCAATATCGTATGATTTTATCTGAAAAGATCAAGAATATACATGAAAAATAACATCCAAATAGCATTGAATTTAAAATACTTCATAAAAAATATGGAAACTACATGATATTCAAATCTCTGACAATAATATATTGAGATTAAAGCATTATAAAACTACGGTTTTTAATTACCAACGTGGATATATTGAATGCAACACAGATGAGAAACCGTACGCCCATTATTTTCTGTTAATAAACTATCTAAATGTCAAAAATGATGGAAGGTTTTTGTAAATTGAATTACATAATTAAAACGACTCACTTGATTTTGCATAAGAATTTCTTTTAGCAATGGGAATAAAAATGTAGCTCACGCCTCATTAACTAAAGTATAAAAAGTTGTATTAAGGAAGATGTCTAAAAAAGCATTAATAAAATATCTAATAAAATATCAAATAATGCATTAATAAAAGCATTAATAAAGCATTAATAAATGTCTATAAAAATATAATTTTGTATAATATAAGTATTCTTCTACGATTTATTTAAACTCTTCTTACCTGCGAAAAAGAATGGCTAAACCTGCTGTTTCCGTAAACCTTCAGAAAATCTTCTGGTTTCGTCTTTACTTAAAGAAATGGTTGATTTAGATACAAGTTTAAATAAAGTATAAAAATCTGTATTAAGGAAAAAGTCTCAAAAAGCATTAATAAAATGCCTATAAAAAATATAATTTTCTGTTATGTAAGTATTCTTCTAAGACTTAATTAAACTATTCTTACTTGCGAAGAGAAATGGCTAAACCTGGTACTTTCGTAAACCTCCGGAAAAACTTCTGGTGTCATTTGTCGTCTTTACTTTAAAAAAACTGGTTGATTTAGATACAAGTATTTTTAAAAAATAAGGCCAAACTTTGTACCCTTATGTACATTCGAAATATCAATTAAACTGCTTCCTTTTTAAAGAAAAATAATCGAAGCTTAAATTCATTTTAAGTGAATTTTCTTGTTTTTAATTGACGTTATGATTTAACTGACGCTCGAAAAATTAAAGTCAGAAATCTAACAGTTTTATCAGGGAATTTTGATTAAAAATAAAGTGTTTTCTTTACAACTCTAACATCAGCTTTGCATTTTAAGATATTTTTTACAATCTGAATTTGAATATAACATTTGAATCTGATATATGTAGAGTATATCTCCTTATATCCTTAATGTAGTGTGTTTTTCACCTTAAAGTTACTACTTTTGTTTCGCTTTAAGAGTATTTTAGAGACCTTAATTATATTAAATGGGAAAAAATTTATCTGAACTTCTGGTTTGCTGATAAACTGTTTTCTCATTATTTCAACAGTTTTGTACCATGAGGTGAAGGAATGAAAAATTTAAGACATTACGGTTAAAGAAAATTATTCAAGATCCAAATAATTTTTTTCCTCCACTCACAGGGAATCGAAAACAAAAATCTCAAAGAAGCGAATAAGGTCTCAAACAAATCGACAAAAAAAACCATTAAGGTCTTTCTGTCGATATTTATCAAACAAAATACTGATATGCAAAAATGACAATACAAAAATAATTCAATTTTCTGTATTGTTGTTTAAAATTACTAAATAGTTCGCACCGCACTCTCAAATCCATGCTAGCGATATGACCAATAAAAGTAAAACAGTCTAAAACATTTTAAATGGTTGAAAAATTTAAAAATCACTTTTCTCATAATCCGTAATATTTTACAAAATTTTAAAACCTCATCTTTTAAAGTATTTTTGTATGTCAAGTTCTACACAATTGTCATATAATGTAATTTTGAATTAATTTCTCTCAAATTCTTTTTCTGGCTCAAGGGCATCTAGTTGAAGTGTTATGCAATATATTTTTAATAGAATGTTCTTTATGTTCACTTTGCACTACTGATCGTTACCTTTTTTACTCTAGATTTATTTTTCGAGTCAAAGTAGAATTATTATTACCTATAATATTAAATAAGTT
Source organism: Dolomedes plantarius (assembly GCA_907164885.2). NCBI lineage: Eukaryota > Metazoa > Arthropoda > Arachnida > Araneae > Dolomedidae > Dolomedes > Dolomedes plantarius. Next base: position 130,289,122 of record OU015497.1, on the reverse strand, counting down.
TTCCATTTTCTCACCCGATATTTGTGTGTTTTAGTAGCATATTATAGATTTTTTCTTTCCAGAGTTTTGAATTCAAATAATATTTTACTGGTTATGATTATATTAAAATAGCTTGGAAACTTGAAAACAGAAACATCTTTTCAATTATTGTACCATAAATGGTCTTTTTTTTCTTATTTTTCGCTACTTCATGATGAATGAAGATGATTTGCTTCACCATCACCATTGTAAATAATTGCTCAGAAAACAAGCAACAGAGCCGGTGTTCCGATTCTCCGTACCATTACTTCTGAGCAATTCAAACAGACTAAGTGATTTTATTTGGACTATCTTTGTATGCTTTTGAAGATGTTTGAGGAACTATTATTGCTTTTCATTAGTCCCTCAGTAGAACTTAAAATAATAAAATAACTTTAGTTAAGATATAAAATAACTCTTTTATATTTTATGGTTTATATTTTCCATATCTTCAAAAGTGTAAACAAATGCAACGCTCGGAAAAGGTTAAATGTTTCAATTGAAATCATTCTAGAGAGATTGCTTCCTAATATTAAAAAAAAATACAATGTTGAACAACCGAATTCGGGTTTTTAAAAAGAAATATCTTTCATGACAATAATTCTCAACAGAAAGTTTATTTTCACTCATCTATTTACAGAAGTTATGCGATGGTTATAGAGAATAGCAAATATTTTAAACATTTAGCTCATTTTAAGGATTTAATGGTTTTGTAACTTTTATGCATCCATTCGGCAGTTACTTCATATTGTTGTTCTTAATGGCCCCTGCCTATATCGGTATAGTATCCAAAATATTGGTATAGTTTCCAAAATATTGGTATTCGTCATAGTATTAAATATACGATCAAACTCGTTATGATCTGATTTTGTCACTTTAGATTTTGTTGTTCCTAATGCTCCCTGGCCGGAAGTTCCAGATTAGATCCATATAGGCTTCGGGCTGAGTAGTGCAGCTCCGGTTTATAATAGCACCACAAGGGTTGGAGTCCGATCTAGGTGTCACCACAATTTTGACGAAGCACACCCAGTGGTGACATCTGGGGGAACGTATCATCATTACCCACCGACCTCAGAGAAGGACTTTCCGGTATACGGATTTAACGTGCCCATATCCGGCCTAGACACGAAGGTATTTAACTGTGCTGGTCGGGATTCGATCCGATCACCCTCAGTACCGAAAGCAGACGCGCTACCGATAGGCTACCACGGGTCAATTCCATATTATTAAATTGATTTATCCTAACAACTAAAAAATTTTAATCTATAAAATCAAAATTTCCTGTTCATAATTTAAAATTATCAATAAAATAAAAACCGAGAAAAAAATCTATAATTCGGTGTATGGCATTTATTACAAGAAGGAAGAAACATTCGCAAGAGAAAATCTTTTAAACTGAACCCCATTTAAAAATAGAAAATTAAATTTATTGTTCCATACTAAAGAACTTAATTTGATATACCTGTATTGCTAGACTTTCTCTATTAAAAGGCTAAATCTTGGATGCATCCCTAATACATATTTTGTATGTTACTAAATGCATTTAAACGTAGCTGTTGATACAAAATACACATAAAAAACTAAATTACTTGTATGCAATTCGAGAATATCATAAACATGGAGATAGAATGGAAATTTTATAAAGCATGAAAATTTGTCATAATATAAGTTATATTAAAGTAACCCTAACTGTCGCAAATCCTTACATTTTTCCAGATTAAAATGAAAAGAGCCAATTTAATTTTTGAAACTTTAGAAGATGTTGTCATTAAATCTTGCTAGATTACATTTAAAGATACATTAATCAGAAAAAAATTGCATTCTCAATTAAAAAGTAGAAAATAATTATAATTTAGTTCCCTTTAAAACTTAATAAAACGAAATAGGACATCTGTAACAATATGCCAAATGTTTCAATCATTCATGTTTTTAATTTCATTAATATATATATATATATATATATATATATATAAAACTCCATAATGTTATATTCTATTGTTCAGAAATTTCATAATAAAATTGAAATCTATATCTAAATCGACCAGAGACTGCTAGTTTGCTTTTTTAGTATTTAACTTTGCTTCCTTGCCAAATTCTTAGATTAATAGTCTGCTAAGTATATTCCCTTTCAAATCTAACTACAACACTCTTCTTTCGTGATATCTCAATGAAAGTCATGTCATTACTCAATGAAAACCAGCTCATTACATGGGATTTTTCAATTAAATTTTTACGACTGAGAAAATTCAATAAAATAACTAATTATGAAGTACAGTATGATTCTCTTAATGCTATTTTATGATATGTATATTATGAGAAGTGAAAACAATTTACCCTCATGTTAGAAAATAAGTTTGTTTAGCTCTATTATCTTCGGATGAGTAATGGTTATTAGAGACCCTTTTATTGCTTTTCCACTGCCCATTACCATGACAACCGTGGCAATAACTATCTTCAATATTATTTCGGGACCTAGAAATAGTGCTCAATTGTATCATCAGTGAAGTGCTTGATATTATTGGGAACCATTTGATCATGAGTATTTTCAGCGCATGCCGTTATTTCAGTGCACATTTCCTCTCATTAATCTGAATGATTTATTTGCAGCTGAAAATCAAGTTTTGTCATAATTTCTGTGATATCTCAAGCATCGTTGTATAACTCGGCTTGATTAGCTAAATGACTGGGCTTACATCTGAACTGAAGGAATTGTTCAATTTAAGAAATTACTCAATGGTTTTAACTTTAAATGCATCCATATTTCTTTCGAGAGATATACCTAACTTTTAGTTGTTAACCTGGGAGTTTTTATCGATGTTCTCTTTCCTGTCACCTCATTCGCTTTTCGCAAATACCGCGTGTCCCATTCCAGTAAAGTAAAGAAAAGCTTTCGTTTAAAATAAAAATATCGAGAGGAATGTTTTCACCTTGCAGGAAGATTTCAAACTTGGTGAAATACCGAGTGATAGTTTGAGCAGAATCGAGTTAGGACAACAGAAATGCTGCTTGATATAAAACTGGGTCCTATCTACAGAGCCTTAGTTTTGCATTTATATTTAGATTAGTAATTAGAAAGAGGTAGAGAATGGGCATGTTTAGAAGTTTGCGATTCGATAGGTGCTAACTGTTGAAACTAACCCATTTTGTTCTATCTAGGGTACACATTTTCTTAAGAATTTTCGAGTTGTCAGTAAATTCGGTTCAAGTTGTTCCGTGGTAGAAACATTTACGCAGGGCTAATTAGAAAAAAGTATTAGTAAAATAAGTTATTAGTGACACAATGTTAATTTTTTTGCAAAATTATATAAATAAAAAAGCCAATAAAACAAGAAAAAATGAATAATATCAATACATACATTAAGAAGATTATTAATAAATAAAATCTACCAATAAAAGGACAGACTACCCGATTTTTACAAATTTCCTAAACTCCATCAGTATACTGTGAACTTAGTTAATTCTAGTTACTTCTTTATTTTAAATATGAATGCATTTGAAAGCAGTAATAGAAAGGGACTTTTACCCAATACAGTGTCTTTTGTAGATATTCTATGTCTTATGCACATTAATCAGCTTGAATAATTTGGAGTTCATTTATTGGTTCATCAATACAAATATAACTTACTTAGAGAGCAAAAGACTATCATGCCCATTTCATTGCAGTATTCATATATCAAAGGTTTTCTAACGTATAGATAACATTGCTCCAAATGAGGATATATTTGCATAAAAAAGCTATGTAAGTATAATAAAAACATCGTATCGTAATAAAAATATCTTATCGTATAAAAATGGCATGTAATTTTTTTCGTATCACTGCCGATTCATGAAAAAAGTTGATTAAATGCCATTCCTGTAGGGTTAATTTGGCTTGTAGCTGAGAATTAAATATATCATGCGTAAATTTTCAAAAAATAAATCTATTAGAAAATTAATAGGGGACATTAAGTTGTTGAATATATTCTACTCTTTTTCAGTGAAAATCTAATACTCGTAAAAAATAAGTGATGTATTTTAAACATGTCGATATTTAACTAAATGTCAGAAAATATTGTCAGCAAGTGCTTATATATAGTTGACGGAATGATAACAGGAAAATAATTCTGTAATACACAATGTCATTAATAAATAGTGGCAGTATTATGTGGACATTCATTCAGTTCGTTTGATTAGACAACCAGTAATTTCAACAATAGTTTTCAGTTAGAATATATGAGTTTATAAAGAATGGAATTATGTTCCTTTCCTTACCAGGATAATTTCGTTAATACAGGGTGTGGCAAAATGGACTCCCGCATTTCAAAGGGTAATAAAAAGAAAACGAAACAATTTACAGGCAAAAGCTTTATATTTTTAAAAAGGGCTAACAATGTAGATTTTTCCCCTTTAAAAAAAATAATATCACTCAGGTGGCGCCCATTGGTTGCGATGCACTGCCGAAGCCGCTCTCTAAAGTTTTCCATCACTGTGGTGGTCTTTTTGGGGGGAACGGCGGCAACTTCACGAATAGCGGACTCATGAACTCTTTGACATTTTTAGGTGTTCTAATGTGCCAAGGCCGACCACTTGGTTTTCTTGGTTATGTAGATCCAATTGGTCTCAGGTTTGATACCCATAGCAGGATTGTTTTTCGATAAGGAGAGACATCATTTGAATGCCTTATTTGAATAGTGGTCCAACTCCATTCTTTTTCATTTTAAGATACAGAGCGTTAAAGTATAATGAGTGCTAAGAAATGACTTCTGAAGTCCGATTTGTAATGCCCTCTGTTGGCAACAGAAATGAGCTGAAGGTGTACCAGTTTAAAATAAGATAGAAATGACTTGCATGAACATGAAAGTGAGGCTATCTCCATTTTTTTAAAGTGGACTTGGACCACTATTCAAATAAGGCCTTCATTAACTCCGTGTCGTGGATGCAGAATCGCTGTTTTCAAAGAACACCTCTATAACGAAACCGCGATGATCATCGGACCAATTCCTGGTGTCTATTTATAACTAGAAAATTCGCCCTAACTGTTGACAACCGCCACCACCACTTCTGTACTAGTGACCTTCAGAAATGTGAGTGGCGTTTCCTCCGTACCCTGTAGAACGTGATCCTCGAAGTAAAGAGGCCAAAGTATGAAACTCAGGAATGGTCGTTAAAGAGTAACAAATGTCCGGGGCTGGAAACATTCATCATCATTGAATAAATAAATAAATATGTACAAAACAACATCTTGTGTTATCTCACTTTAAAAAAAAGGTGGTGGGGTGACGGCAATGTGGGGGCAATGTGTGAAATGGAATTTTCCTAAAGTACCTAGAATTGCTGAAATAATCCAGTTGGTAGGCAAGAGTCGATACTGAGAACAGTTACGTGCACTGATTTAATCCCCGATCAGGTCAGATGGTCGTTACGACTTTTAAAAAAGGTTTATTTCATAGTTTAAGAGTTATTTGAAACGAAAGAGTCGTTTTCCTTTATTAATAAAAACATTTTGTGCCTAAATTACGTTTATTCCTATTTGGTATTCTGTCAGAGCCATTAAAATATAAATATTAATTTAAGTCAGAGAAAACTGGAGTACTCAGAACCATAA